>VXBJ01006743.1:627016-771163 GCA_013400055.1 Nycticryphes semicollaris
AAAAAGAAGAAATTGTGATACAGAGAAGGAGACATTCTTTCATTACAAAAATATAATTTTGCCTACAAAAATAGAAATTTTCCAGTGTTGACCTCCTTATGCAACAATTTTTATTTTTTTTTTCCTCCAGTGTGGGTGCCCTCAGGATGAACCATGAGTTCAGAAGCATCCTTTACTGGGTGCCTGTGAGAAAAGGCGGGGATTGTTTGCATCAAGCTCCTTTATCAGAAAGATTTAGGGATGCCATCAAATGAAAAAAAAAAAAAAAAAGGTTTTGAGTGACAACAGATGGAAGTTGAAACTCCATCAGAAGTTTTTAACTTCTGAAATTACTTCGCACAGGCACTTTGTACAAATCAGGTGAGATACTCCCTTCTTTTTTCCTGTTATTTAACTCTGAAACATGTCACCAGTGCTGCTCTTGGAAAAGTGGACGTCTGCTGCATGAAATCAGAGAAGGGAAAACATTTTCAAGGAGAGGAAGAGTTTGGAGGTTTACATGCACATCAGGGTGCCCTGCTAAGTTTAGACACTAAATTTGGAATGAGCCAGTATGGAGTTTGTTGACTCTGGCTGGTACCTGCTTGATCATTAGCCATATTTTTTGTTTGTCTGTGGCCAGCTGTCTCACTTAACCATCTGGCTCTTCCTCAAAGACATTCATCCATCTCTTTATTTCCTTCTGTGACAGCATGTCCTGCTTTGTGGACACGTTGTCAACAATAGAATGAAGAATAGGCCTTAACAATTCAAGATTAATTAAAGCTCACTCTTGTGCAAACCACACAGTCTCCAGCCTGTTTGCAACTTTAAGGACAAACTATTTAGGTATCCAAATCATTGCAAGGTCAAACTCAGAAACAAATGCTTGCTGAAGAGTGGGCCACTGTGCAACCCAGTCTGCAATGATGTTCCATTTGGCCTGTTGCAATCACTGATGCAGCAGGTAAGTTAATTAAATGCTGTACTCCTACACCTCCATTGGAGTCAAGTGGTTATTTATAAACATTACTTATTCAGACATGCCTTCCTTCTCTTAATAATTAAAAAATATTTATGCTGTATACCCCAAATTTAATGGAAAAGCTCACATAGTTTCATCTCAACAAATGTAGTTATCAACAATGCCAAAAGACTTTACACAAAGTCTGGGAAGATTTTGCACTAGTTTGCTCTAGTGGAAGTTTTTGGTGGATAATTTACTGTTGTGCAATTAAACTCTGTTTTTTTTATTTTGCCTGGAAAAGTTTTGGAAATGTAAAAACAAATACCTGGTAAGACTGAGCTAGTCAGGCAGACTTAATGGGAACACATAAAAGAAACAAAAAACCACACACAAGGCAAATGCAAATGCAACTGAAAAAAAAATATCTGAAGTTGAAGCTTAATTTGACAAAGATAGAGCTTTCCAAAGTAACATTATAGGGGTTAGTATTTAGAATAAGATAATAAGATTCCCACAGCACTTGCTGCTACCTGTGCCAGTTGAGAGACTGGACTCTCTTCGACAGATCAAACAGCTTTATCAACTCTTCCTCATCAAAAGGGATCTGGGAAACAGGAGCACTGAATTCATATAATTACTAACTAAACATGGATGTCAACAACAAATCATCCCATCTCATCCTGGAGAAAAATCCAAAGTAGTTCAGATTAATTTCACCAGGTTGCCCAGGTCACCCAGGTTGTCCAGAGAGGTGGTAGATCATAGAATCACAGAATGGTTTGGCTTGGAAGGGACCTTAAAGACACCTCCCACTAGACCAGGTAGCTCAAAGCCCCATCCAGCCTGGTCTTGAACCCCTTCAGAGATGGGGCCTCCACAGCTTCTCTGGGAAACCTGTTTCAGTGCCTCACCACCCTCAAAGTCAAGCATTTTTTTCTAATATCTAATCTAAATCTCCCCTCTTTGAGTTTAAAACCAATACCCCTTGTCCATCCCTGTAAACATTTAAGGTCAGGTTGGACGGTGCTCTGAGAAACCTGATCTAGCTGAGGATGTCCCTGATCATTTCAGGGGGGTTGGACATTAGCTGTGGAAATCACTAGAGAGTGATCTAAACCAAGTGGACACAACCAGGTTTTACATGAATGTCGAACCAACACCTTTCCATGCATAGAGATTGTGCCCCCCAATGAAGGGTGCAGAATACACCCAGAAAGAGCTCCATGGACTGAGTATCCCTTTGGTCCTGTTCATACCCAGATCTCCTGATAAAAGGCTGGGAGGGTTGTTAGTAACTCATGCAAGGCTGTAATTTTGGACTAGTTGTTGACTTGGCTACCTGTTGAGTATCCCTCTGCCTACTTCTACCTCCAGCAAAAGAAGAAAATAACAATCAAGGGTGTTGCTCACTCCAGATGCTTGTTGTGCCCAAGATTTGTCTCAGAAAAGCCTCCTTTTAAGAAGTAGTTCATTTAAATATGAAGGCAAAACAAAGATAGCCGTGCAAGGATATTTTTCTTGGGCAAATATTTGTAAACCATACGAGTGTTTGTGGCTTTACACAGCTGGAAATCATATATTGCCTCACCAGCACTACAGTGCTTTGAGTGGAGGGGGAAGGGGACGCATTATAAGCATTCAACCCTTTAATTATCCCTCCATCCCGTCTTCCCTTCCTGACATACCTTTCTTTATTCCTCTCATTTTCAAAAGAGGGAAGAAGGGAATGTATGGCATGTTTTCTTTCTCATCGCTGTGCTCAGTCCTTTTGATTTGTCAGAATTTGTCTGTCTGTCTACCTGTCCATCCCAAAACCATAATGTTTTGCCCAGTTTTACCCCATTTCTTTCCCCTACTCTATGTATACGTCACCTCACCCCATAAGAGTTATGTATTTGAACAAGCAGAACAAGTTGATTTTGGAACGAGTGCTTTGCCCTTATACAGCACCTTACCTGACTGGGGTTTGCTCTGTGATGATGAATTCAAAGTACTGTTGTAAAAGATAATAATAAATACAGACAACAGTTACTGTATTGCTCTCAAAAAAAAAATTATTATAAATTACCCTACTTACTTCCTTGGGGTCACACTGCCTTGGTTAAATACTTTAAAGGTTGCAATACACTGGGATTTAGCACTGTCTTCAATGACTACTGGCTTTTTTTTTTTTTTNTTTTTTTTTTTTTTTTTTTTTTTTTATTTGGGAGGAAACATAAATACTTTTTTAAAACTACAAAAAAAAAAGTCTTCTGAACACCTGTGAAATTTGACTGACTTTCACTTTGGGATTTGGGCTGTGGGAGGTGTCAGTCACTCACTTCGGATCACACTGCTGGGTAAATCATACTATCCACTCCAAGTTTTCAGTGGATTGAAGGAGGAAACCCAAGGAAGGAAGAAAGAGAGGGAGAACGATTTTTCTTCCATTTATCTCTGAGGCATTTTGTGGAGATGAATTCTTAATACTGATGCCCATGTTCTCTCTACAAACAATGGAGAACAGTATTCTGCCCGTCTGAGGCATGCACCCACTTTTGTACACTCTTTCTGGACATCTCTTCATCATTAACAGGGAGGGAACAAAGACTTGACTTTTGGAAGACAGTGAAAAATGTCACATAGACAACTGAGGTTCCTGGAAGAACCATCCTGTCTCCCCACATACATTTCTACCTCAGATAATATCAATCCCAGCCTACAGTCAGGTTACCTGAGATGACAACTGTACTTTTAAATAATTATATGCACCCAAGAAGCATTTCCCAACAGCGATATCAGCCGGCAGAGAATGGCTCATGTCCTTCCACTTGAACTCTCTTACAAACCCAGGGTGGCAGTAAATATCTCAAACTATATATTGGAAATGGTTCCTAGCTTATACTAACCTCAAATTGTGCACAGGGATTTTTTGGGAAGACTTCCAGTTGGCCAGGACAGAACCATCCCAGGGAATCACAGAATCACAGAATATCAGGGACTGAAAGGGACCTTGAAAGATCATCTAGTCCAATCCCCCTGCCAGAATAGGAACATGCTAACATTTCAAAAGTGTAAACTTAAACATCTCCCAGTACTTAGGAATACTCCCTGGCATTTTTAACTCATTAATATAAACATAGTCTGCATGGGCACATGGCTCCCAAGCCACATTTACAGCACCAGGTGACACTGCTTACACCTGAATGCACCATCAAAGATCTTTCATTCAACCAATTTCCTTGCTTTCCTACAGATTATGTCCCTTCAGCCTTTACCAATCCTCTCCAGAGCCTTGCTCCTTCTCTGCGGCCCACAGAGCCAGCACCTCCACTGGTGGCAGCCAGCATGGTCCCATGGATAACGAGGGGAATGATGTTCAGTTTTACCTCTCGAGGGTCTGGCCCGAACTGATTAAACTTCCTCCACAGACTTGGTTTAGTTTTCCTTTGCTGAAAAGAAGGTGTCTAAGGAATGCGATGATCTCAGGCACATTCACGCTTCTTGAAGTGGAAGACTACCCACATCATCTGATCTTTGCTCAGTATTATTACAGTCTCATGCTGGGCTTTTTCATGATCCTGTGGGCCAACGCACTATCCATGTGGCAAATAAAAGCCTCCAGACACCTGATCCTGGGGATGGAGTGGAGCCAGGGGGCTGTCAGCAGAGACAATATTGTTCAAAGGGTGGGCTCAAGGCAATGAGGTCAGCTGCTGTGCCAGAGCCATGAGTTGGCATTTAGTGGAGTGAATGCTTCACTCACTGCCTCTCTCCTAACCCCCGTGTCTGCCCTGCAGATGGGAAAACACATTCCTCTGTGTGTACCGATTCGTTCTGCCCTGTCACGCCAACTTCAGTGCGGGTGCCTGAGGTTGCTGCTGAGGGATGGAACACTCATCTGATTCCCTGATAACCCCTGCTGCTAATGCTCTCTGGGGACTGGGAGCTAAATACTCATTTCTTTACGATGTTAAGGGCCAGAAATATTTTTGCATCTGTTTTTCATGGGATCTTGACATAAAGGGACTGGAATGTGAATGTCTTTGGGAGCTACTGCTTCGAATGAATCGTGATCTTCAGTTCTGGGTCTTTGATCCTGAACCCCAGTCTTCACTTCAGTGCTTTCCCAGGAATAGATGACGTTCATTTTCTAATTCCCTCAAGGAGAAAGAGCCTTTCTGGTGGACAGACTGGTCTTAGGCAGATTCACGTTACCCTTTGATCACCTTTGAAGGAGGAAGCCAGAGCCACACCATTTAATCTCCTATTATTGCAATATAAGCTTGGTTATCTACACCCACACTCTAAAGGCAACCTCCACCAAACAAGATCAACATCATTGTGCAATGGAACTAATTTCATTGCATCCACACTTGTGAACAACACTAGGGCTTTTGAAGGCCCAGCCCATGTTCCTCCATGTTGCAAGAAGCTGACACAGTCTGGAAATTGTGTGAATCGTGTGAAAAATTACCCATGCTTTCTGGGCATGATAGTCAAGAGAGAGGGTTCTGGCAAACCTTTTGGAAAGATACCTGGGCATTTTGCACACTTCTGCATTTCAGCAGAGACACTGTAGTTGCTCATGCATAGACCAGCAAGTCAATTTAAAATAATCCGTGTTTACCTGTAAAGTGATGAAAAATTCATCTTTTATGAAACAAAATTCATGTTAGAGTTCAGATTAACTCATCTGGCAAAGACAAGCACCCAGGAATGTTTGGGCAAGTGCACTGACCTCTTAGACCAATCTCTTCCACTTTCTTACCACTGAATTTCCACTGACTTGTTGCCTCCATTTGTTAAACAGATTCAAATTTTGACTATTCATAAGACACAGAAGGTGAACAAAAGCAGGAAAATTCATTATTAATTTCCCAATTATTATGCTTGTGAAAAATAACACCACATATGTCATATTTCTACATACCCATGGAGCATTCATACCCTTCTGGTCAGGAAAACTCACCACATTTAGGTCTGTGAAAAGCCTGTGCTGATTTAGATCTAAGGGAATAAGTTCAGGAAGTCAAACCAAATTAAAATTAGACAAAAATAAAATGGTCTGAAATGTGTAATGTGGATGTCAAGTCCACAGCGCCCACCACTTTTCTCTACAGCTTTTTGCTCTGCCCCACTCTTACTGCATTATATGCTTACTAGAGTGGATTTATCCATTGGTGCTCTGGGGCAAAAAACAATCTTGGAAAAATGGAGGATGCAACACTTTGATGCTTACAAACACTGAGCCCAGTTGCTCATTATTGTACATATTTCCATCTCATGACATCCAACTAGTTAAGTTTTATTTGTTGAAAGGTGCTGGTGACACCCACTGTCATCTCTTAACAACCACCCCATTGACTGAGACCAAGAATCCTACCTTTCACAGTAGCCAGAAAAGCACGCTCAAGGCAGATAGCTAAATATCTTCAACTGAGGGTATTTCCTGAACTTCTTGTCGTTTTTCTTCTTAGCAATTCACCAGATTGTACTTTCAAGTATTTGTCCAGTTTCACCTTAAATCCACACAAGCTTTTTCCATCCACAACGTGCTTCAGTGGGAAGTTCTAGTGCTATTATGTCTTGTATGAACTTTCTTCTCCTCTTGCCTTCATTTTCTGGCTCATAGTTTCTGCATTGCAAGAAATATGAAGAGTCAAATCCCTGCCCAGCCCCTCTATATCCCTCATAATTTTACAGACCTCTGTCATCCTCATCTTCAGTTTTCTTTTCATCTGTCTAAAATATCCAAACCTTCTCCATTTTTTCTGACTTGAGAGTCTTTCCATAACTTTGGTTCTCCTCCTTGCCTTTCTCACAAGGTTTTTTGGGTTTTTGCTTAAGCTTTTGAGAAGAAAAGGGCTATAAACAAATCCCACAACAGGCTGAAGTCCAAGGAAAAGCTCATCAATGCTTCACAGTCAGTGACAGCAGCAACTAAACTTCATGTACAGGCGAAGGAAGCGTCCAAGGCATGTAGATGCTTAGAACTTGATAGAATACTTATCCATAAAACATAAAAGTGTGTCCTCACAGCACTGATCCAGAAATTGCCTCCAGAAACAGTACTTGCCTTGTATCACAGATCCCATGTTGTGAGTTACAATTAAAGATGTGACTGTAGTTAGATCAGTAGCCAGGCTACGTTTTAGTTTCATACTCATGCAGACCAACAGACCTACTCAGATGCTCTGTACCTTATAATTGTGCCCTCTGAAAGGAAAAGTAGTGTCTGAGGAGCAAAAATGTATAGTTTTTCTGAGACCGCACTTAGGACAGGCATTGCAGGAGGATCTAAGGAAAATAGGTGCTCCAGACAGCACTGAAGAAGTAGTTTTGCATTCTGGACTAAAGGACAAATAAGAACTGACACCTCTTCCCAAAGGAAAGATCACACTAATGGAAGCATCCCCAAGCTCCAACTTTGGGGAAAGATTAACATCTCCTGAGAAACCAGCAATTCATCTCAGCTGGTGAAGACACTGTCCCCTGTGATGATTGCCATTAGTCACAGTGGTTTTGGGGCACCTTAGTAAAGATATACCCTTCTCAGGTCTCTACCCATCCAATCACCATGACTCTTCAGTTTGTGGCCTGGTAGCCTGGTTTGAAATCCCGCTGTCCCTGGAAGAGAGATTCTTTGTCATCTCCAGCCTTGATGTCGCAGGGTGTGTCCTTGCTGTCCCCTGTCCACATCCTCAGCTGCTAGAAGGAAAACAAGTCGAGGAACCCCACCCTCCACCACGTGTCAGCCTTCACAACAGGTTGGGAGGTGACTCATTTTGGCTGACCTCATGTAGTCATGGACAAGTGTAAGATTTATGTAAATGGCCACATGAAAACCAGAAATGAGCTAAAATATTCGTAACCATAACTGTAAATTAAGACAGCTCCTAGGTTTTCAAGTGAAAGCTCAGAAGCACTGGGAATTCAATGTCATGTTGAAGCCGAAAGGTTTTTCACCATTTCTCTGTGGCAGAAGCGCCTTCCTGTCAGCACACTGTCTCTTTTCTGCCTCCCCAGACACTGTCCTAAAGTCACCCCCACTCCAGCCTTCAAAGGGACACTACTTGCCTGTGCTATGACCAACCTTCCAAGAGATACTTCTTGCTTGTGCTCTATTTCAGTATGGCTCCTGCCAGGAAATTAGCTACGGAGGGATGGTGATAGTATTGTGCTTATTCAGTCCTAGCCCTGTTTAATCGGGAAATATTTGTATTTTATAGGGAGCAAGAAAAAAAGTCAGTATTACCTAATATGTAGCATAAATAAATTATGGTAGGGACATGTGTCCCCATTTAACATGGTGGTTTGAACAGTTCCCAACTATTCCAGCACAATGTATTTCTTATGAGCAAGACTTTTTACCTGTTTTGATCACATCTACCAATAAGTGACTTGTGCAAGTGATCTCTTGTCAACAAGGGAGGAAGGTAACGTAGTGTGACATCCAAGCTAAAGATGTCTAGGAGACTTTGTCTGATTATCCCAGACTAATGGGAGATTATCATCAAGGTGCTTCCCTTTTCCCATACAACAATAATCCTGACCTCTCCCAGAAAAGCCTGGCCACCCCAAAAGCTGGTCTTTTCTTTAAGCTCTGCAGGCTGGTTAAAGCAAAGACAGTAAAGACTGGCCTCTCTTACTTCTCCCTGTTCCAGCTGCAACACTGCTTTTGTAAGCTCTATGTGACACAGAATGTAGAAAGCCAGTGTGACTGCAGGAGATCCACTTTGCACATTTATATGTGTCACTGATGTGACTGCATGTGGTTCAGAAGAGTAAATGTGTCTGCGCTAAGTAAAGCTCATGGTGAATTGGACCACGATACAAACAGAACCTGTATCAATGCAGTTCAGAACTGGGAGTTAAAACAAATGTATTAAAAAGTCATAAATTCAGAGTCAAAAATACATCTGTTCATAAAAGCCCAGCTGGGTTATGGAGGAAACTAACATTGCAAGAGGTGAAATATATAAGCAAGATAATTTTTGTTTATAGCAGCACTGCAGCATTATCAGCAGAATTAATGAAGCCAAGTTTCATGGACTTGGGTTCTGCACTGTGTCCTCATCTCACCAAAGTGTCCCAGCCTCTCCCTTGCACACATCATCCCCTTCTTTCGTCCATCACCTCCTCTCCACCCCATGATCTTCTCCATCTCAGAAAAGATGAGGGACTGAAATATAATTGTCTATGTTCTGTTCCTCACTCCTCTGATCACTCATCAATATTCATAAGTCCTGTAGGTACCTAATTCCTTGGAGAGCTCTACCCCACTCTCTGGTACAACCAAGTGGGTTCAACCAGCAACAGGGGGAGGCAGGAAGGCAGATGGAAAATCAGCGTGATCATCTCAGCCCTGTTTCTTCCACAGTCCAGGTTAAAATCTAATGAGGGAAAGGGGATGAAGGCATGAGGCCAATAATTCTGAAGGCATTAGATGGAGAAATATGATGAGAGAAGCTACATTCCACAGCTGTCAGGACCCTAGGAATTTGTTTTGAATATTTTTAGAAAAAGACAGACATTGTAATAAAAATAAGTGCCCATTTCCAGACGTAGATGATCAAGCTTTGAGGAATGATGGTGGAGCATTCAATGCATATTTGTGTCCTGTAGTTAGCAAGGCACAGGAAGCTGGATTCATATCATGAGAAACAACTTTCCAACCCACCTGTAATGAAAAATGGTGTTTAATATCATCTCCTAGGGTCATATATTTTCAGGTCAGTAGGCCCAGATAACTCCCCAGAGATCTGACTGGCTGCAGGACTGGTGTTTTGGCAGTTTCCTAAGCAAAGTAAAGCCATTCCCCAGACATGTGCAACCGATTTCAGGGGTCATAAATAGACTCCTGCCCTGCTGCCTTTTCTTTTTTTACCTGCACCTGAACCCTGGAAAACCAGTCTGGTTGCTGCTCGTGCTGCAGGAGTGTGAGGATGACTACTGCATACCACAGTGAAGAAAAATATAGAAAATATCATAACAAAGAATTAATATGCATTTGCTCTATTCTTACATGCTTCCCTAGATAACTGTTATCAGCCATGGTTGCAGAGAGGATATCGGGAGAGGGGAAACCTTAGACTGGACTCAGAAGGGCCAATCTTAGGTTTTTATATGAAACCTGTTTTTCTGGATCATTTTCCTTGCCCAAAAAGGAAAAGAGGAATAACTGGCATAACTATGCACTAATTCATCTGATATTAATTTAGGAAGGCTTAAGCAAGAGACAGTACAGGGTCCAACAGATATGGAATTCATATATGAGACTTAGCACTGGTGCCCGTCAGCATGATTTTAAAGAAGGGAAACAAATATTTTCAGATGAGACCATATTGTGCTTTGATTGAATGAGTCTGGTTGATAAAAATAAAGGCATGGATTAACCTGAACGGTCAAGTGCCTCTCTGGAAGATAGAGATGAGAAAAACACAAGTTATGGGGTCCAGTGCAGAGACCACTGGGTGAAAATTGAAAATCAGTGTTTTACAGTGGGTTAGACAAGATGATCTACAGCCACTTACTTACCCTAAAAATCTGGAATTAGAGTAATCATATTTCCTGATGTCTTTCATCAGGTATTATATAACTGTATAATAATCAGACGTCCACTTCAGCTTGTCTGTGTTTACTGCTGCACTATTTTGAATATTGATTAATTCAAGGCATGGTTTCTCTTCTCCCTGTAATTCTCCACTGAAATAAATATTGAAAGCTGTCATTGAAAGCCTTCTCCAGTGTCTATTTGTGTTGAAAATACTTCTCCTCAGGACGTTGAGGGATGTGTGTATTTAACCCCATCTGAAAGTCAAATGAGTCCTTGACTATTCTGCTGGCTTAATTTGATTCGCTTTGTTTATTAAATAACAGCCAGATGGCAAATAGCCTTAGGGCCATTTAGTGATGTAAAAATATATATATTTTTTATTCATCACCACTGGTCTCCACCACGCTGCAAAAAACTGTGGATCAGCTTTCAGTCAAAAATGGTAACTTTGTAGCAGCAGAGATCGCATCAGAATCGCTGCACTGAAAGGCTTCTCTTCTAATGATGTTCGTAAGTGCTATTATTAGGATTTTATTAGGATTCACAGCTACTTCATCAGACTTAATCCTGCCTGGTGTTTTTTACAAGCTCAGACATTGACAACTCCCTCAAAGTGACAGCTTCATCTTTGCATTGGTGTCATAAACACCAGGATACTGGGTATTTCTTGAATATGTATCACCCTCTCCCAAAGAAACCTTCTCATGGGCAACTGGTTTCTGCTCCACCTCTTGACTCCAGAAGCCTGTCTTTCACACTAAAAAAAAACCAGGGGGACACCTCCCACCCCTTAACCCTCAACACTGCAGTTAACTACCTTACTGAGATGGAAGTGTTCAAAGGTTGGACTTTCTGAAGCTGATCAGAGATCTAAATCCAAGTTTCCCATTTCTTGGCTGTGTGCCCTAGAGATATGTCTCTCCTGTCCAAAGCGGCACCTCCTTCCCCACCCGCTTCCCCCAGAGAAATGAGTAATGGAGTTGTCTTCTCCAACACTTGAGTTAGATGTATAAACCCTGGGACTGGGAATTTTCCTTCTACATAGTTTATGCTTGGCATGGTAATGGCTGAATTTGAGTCTGGCTTTTCAAAGCAGTGTAAAAGCCACCAAGTAACATCTATGCTATCAAATCAACTGCTGCCACTGGCATGCAAATGCCTATATGCTCTCCAGCATGTTTTTGAGGTAGGTCAACCAGCGCTCTCCTAAACACCTCTTCAGCAGTCCGTGGTCAGCAGAGGTCAAAGAACAGTCCCCATGTCTGGTATGGATTGGGCCCCATCATTTGGGAAAGTAAGGAGGTGCGAAGCTGGATCTGTGGTGACTAAGTCATAGAATCATAGAACACTAACAATTACAATTAAGTGCTAATTAAGGAAGGGACTGCATCCCCGGCCACCACATGAACTCTTTACTTGCTAGAATATATAAGCAATCACAATTTTTTTCTCTCTGGCCTATTTTTGTGGTCATCCCTTCTAGGTGATTTCTCTTCAATAGGTGAAATCTTGCCTATTTGGGGAGGAGAGGGGGAGTTTGGCATGTTTTATTTTTGTTGTTGTTGGCTTTTTCTCAGCTGTGTAAGTTTGACTAGTAAAAGATAATCTGCAAATCTAGTGTTAGGACTCAAACTGCAGCGAGTGCTTAAGAGAAGGGTTATTTGGACGTCAAGAGTGAAGAGTCTGGTTGGTTTGGGGAGACTAAAGACTGAAAATTGATTAAATTGCTGATAAGAAATGCATCAGGGGAAACAAGAAAGTTATTTAAGGTAAAAAGCAGCAAAGTTGCCATGAGAAAAGACAGTTGGGAAAGCAAAAGAATGTTCCTGAAGCGGAGAGGTGAAAAATGCAATAACTCACTTTGTGCCTTAATTTTCCCATCCATAAAAAGGGGATTATTTCTTAAAGCTCATTTTTACCCACTGGAGCCAACAAAAATACCACCTCCATCAGCTCTGGTCAGGATAGGACTATCACACAGGTTTCTTTTTCCAGAGTTTTCACTTCTTGCATATGAAGATTTTGTTCAGGTATAATCTGAATCTGTTTACTCAGCTTTAGTCACAGCAGCTGAGCTTTGAGGAGATAGAAGGGGTCTAGAAACCCCAAAAACAAGAAGAAGAAGGTCATTCCTCACCTGCGGAAAAACTTTGCAGCGCAAAAGAAGTGTCCCAGTTGTACAGTGCTCTGGATGGACTTCTAAACAGAAAATCTTAGGTGGGAATAAATCTCTGCCTGGTGGGACACAAAATGTTTCAAGTTTAAAGGTTGTGCTCACAGCTACATGGTCTGTTAACCTCCTCCAAATAGATCAGAGAACTATGTCTGTCTGCTTTAACTGGCTTAGAATATAACCATTGAAAGTGAAGCTGCTTTGCCTTGTATTTTTCTTTTCATAGTCCAGGAAATACATTGATTCTTTGTAATAAAAATGTTTAGACACAGGCAAAAAAGTGTTTATTTCAATGACCTTTTCCAACTTTCCAGTAGGAAAATTCAGACCAAAAAAGCCTCAATTGCAATTACTCTTTTCATTTGCTCTGTTTCTTTGTTTTTTTCATTAAAAGCATCAATTTTGGTGGTGTTTCCAAGAAGACTTTGTTATAAGGCTTTATTCCCTGAAATGAATGAATAAAGGAATCATAATCAGACTGTTGGAACTCAAAGACTGCCAAAATGTCCCACATCTGGCACAATTAGGTTTTTATTTGTTAACCGCTTGTAATTTCCTTAAGACCCAGAAAGACACCACGGGGCAGACTGATGCCAGCCAAAACCAGCAAAATCAAATGGTGTTTAGTGAATTGCTGTTCTAGGCCAGCAAATGTCAAGATTTTGATGAGAACTCTGGGGGGAAAACATTGAGAATATATTGTCCACCTCTGCTGGTGGACCTGGAATAATTCTTCTTCCTATTGACTATATTGGCTCATGTTAGTGCGCAGAAATGCAAAACAGAACCCAGACTTATTTGAATATCCTCAAGTCCTTCTCCCTTGGTTTTCACCTCCATCTCCATTCAGAGCTTCAGTGGAAGCATAAATTCCACATCACAAGCTGCCGTTTAATGAATCTTCCTGCAAATACATCACTTTTAGTCTTCCTGTGTCATCAGCTCTCACTGTTCTACCAACACAGAAAGAGAAGTCAAGTTTCCTAACACAACTGGTCATTTCAAGTGTTCTAGTTATAATTTCCCTTTTCAAACAGATTTTCCCCTAAAACCATTGGATACTGGGCAGATTTATTATAAGACTGACTCATATCTGGTGGATTTAATGCCGCTGATGTTCTCAGAGCTACATCCTCTTGCATAAGCAGAATTTCTCCCTGTGGTTGTTAATGAACAGGATGATATTTTACCCCACTGAGGGTGTAGCACATGACCATAAATGGATGCAAATTCTTCTGGATCTTGCAGAATACAAACACTGGGGAACGTGTTAAGCTGTTTCAAAGATTAATCAAAGTGAGAAGAGGAGACACACACCCAATCCCCAGTCCCAAGTGGTAATTCTTAATTATCTTCTGTTTGGATTTGCAAATCTGGAGGGAAAAAAAATACTCAGGAATATTGCAAGGAGCAAAACTATACAGTTTGAGGAGCACTGCCAGGAATTCCTTCCTTCAGAAGCCAGTTGTGAATGTAAACCACTGGCAGAAAGCTCATTTCTAGCAATAACAGCTATGTCATGTTTCCTGGAACATAGGCAATGTGGAGTATCATAGGAAAAGGAAAATAAACACCGGTTCACTTTCTGAATCACCAGTCATAAATTCTCACTGAGGGGAAAAAAAAAAAAAAAACCACAAAAACCCACCACACACACACAAAACTCAAAGGAAGTTAATACAGTGCCAGAAGAGTTTTCTGACCCCCTCAACTGATGCACCAAGTGGAGCTAATATCCCCCTTTTCCAAATTGGGATAAACCTATAGCACTGAGTGATGAGAATAAAACAAGGACAAGCCACATCCTCCTACACTTTCTGAAGTGGGACATGTAAAGCCAGTCATTCCATCTGTGCTCTCTGGTTTTTAAGCTAATATTTTGCCATTTTACCAGGTCCTTTTTCCTTTTCTCTCTCCCCCTCACCCTCCATTCATGTTGCTTGCCTTGGAAGATCAATGGCAAATCACACAAAGTCCAGTGATGGTGCCTCCCTTGGTGGCCAAAATTTCATTTAATTTCTTTTAAAAGTATTAGGGATTGGTCCTGAGATGGTAAACATACAGATAGCACAGCAGAAACTACACTGATCTATGCTATCAAAGCCTCTAAATACACGAGGATCGGGTCACATCTCCCAGTACCTCCAAAAACTGGGGATACCACCTTAGTGTCTGGCCCGGAAGCCACGTAGGTAGCTGGTACCAAGATATTTGGGGCTTGAGCTAGAAATAGTCCTGGATGTCTGCTGTAACAAGCCATTTCAGGTGTGGGAGTCCCCTATGGAGATTGCTGTCCTGGTGAACAGGACGGCCAAGGATTACTGAAAACTTTAGTGGAGCAGCACAAGGACAATTCCGGTTCCCCAGTTCGGTCGAAGTTTCGTTCTGCCCGAGTCCAAGCAAACCACACAGTGTAAACGTGGACATTTCCATGGGAAATTAGACCTCCAAAACTCTCACCTGGCTTATGCTCAAAAAGAGAAGAAATCTCGGAAAGAGAAATTCCTAAAGAAAGTTCTACCTGGGGGATTACTGGCAATATTACCGCAACATGAAGCTCGGTGTCTTTATCTGGTACCTCCATAACTGAACACCAGGTGCCTTGTTTGGAGCCTGTAGCTGACAAGATGTGGTGATGCAAGGAGGCTCCACACCGCTTTTGACATCAGACACCCTCTGAAGCCGTTCCAGCAAGCTGAAGGAGTCACCACAGCTGATCTGTATCTCTGTATCTCCTTCAGGCAGTGTTGTGGGATGGCTCTCCAGAGAGATGGCAAAAGATCAGTATCTGCGTGCTTCAGAGGGACAAATTGTTAGCTCTGGTATGAGCAACAATAGTGGCTTTGAGGACATCGGTGACCAACTGCACTGAAGCATTCCTTACCACACACTTACCTTCATTATATCCCTGCTAATCACCCCTCTCTGCCTTTCAGCGGTGAAATGTTATCGCCCTTCAGCAACGGCATCAAACCAGAGCTGTGGAGGGATTGCTAACACTGCCCTGCCCTTCTCATCAACATGAAAGGCAAAAAGAGAGAAAAAAAGCCTGTTCTGGGCTGCACTGTGCTGCTGGGAAAGGACAGCGGGCAAGGATTTTGGCTTTGAGAAATCAGCCAGCTCAGACCAGACAAAACCCCTTCAAGAGAAGGCACAGAGCAAGTCAGATGTGTTGCCTCTTTTTATCTCCTGTCAGTGTCTCTTAGGCCTTTTAGTCTTTTTTTTTTCTTTGCTTTGCTATTTATTCTACTTGTTACTTTGCAAATGCACAGCCGCATTCTGCCCTGCAGCTTTGTCAATATGGCCTTGGCAAGACATGCCATCAAAACTGACTCCTAATGGGTAACTGGGCTTTTGGATTTTGGTTTTGGGACTTGTGAAATATGCCTACTTCCCGCAGGAAAAAAAAAAAAATATATATTTTTTCTCTTTTTTTAACCTGACTGTAAGAGTTAGATGCAAAATGGCATCATTTTGGTAAAGATGCACAATTGCAGTGCCTCGTGGGCTTTTGTTTTTCCTTATGCTTCTGTTTTCTAATTGGCAACGGGGGGCACTCAGAAATAGTCTCTTGTTAGCACCCAGGAAGAAGACCCCAACTTGATTTAAGAAGTAGCTAAATAAATTCTGGAGCACGGTGGTTCGATGTGCACTATGGTTGTATTATTTTTTAGCCCTGAGCTCTTGGGTTTTATTCACCCTTATGTAAACTGGCTGCTTCTGAGTACCACACACATACTGTCACACATGAACTCCATCTGCAGGAGCCTGCAATCCTTCCATGTCAACCTTTGTTCTGGACCTTGATGATACATACAATGACAATACTGACAGTACTGTTACCTATTCCTGCCCTGAGCGGTAGGTCGGACTAGAGGTCACTTCCAAACAGCACATCCATATTTCTGTGTCTGTGTTAAATAGAGTTTCTCAGCTGCAAATGAAACCCAGGATGACTTACTAAGACTGAGACATTGACAGTAGCAGAGATAAATCCCCATTCTGTATGCTCAAGAACTTAAAACCACTAATTTATTGTTTGATCACTCAATATTTTACCAAATCGACCACATTGTGACTGCTGTCAAGGAAAAATTGTTTTAAAATATCCTTACCCATTTTCTCTTTTTGATCTCCTTCTCAGTTCCCCGACCCCTGCTCCTTTTTTTTGTACTAATTGTGTTCTAAGTCAGATTAACAACCAATCCAAACAAAACCCCAAAACCAAACCCAAACACACTGCAATGTGTGTCATTTTTTGACATAAGCACAAGCGAGGCTGATACATGTGAGACAAATTGCCATCTGCACATTCCTTTATCAGCCAGGAAGGGAGGTTAAATATATAGATTTTTCAAGACACACACCTTTTAGAGGCTAAAAATAGGAAGACGAATCCTATAATAATTATTTTCAATAAATTAACATATGTTGGTGGCTGAATCACACCCGGGTTTTATGAACACAAAGATCCAGAACTTATACCTAATATTCTAGTTTGATTTTTCTGTGCCAGTTGGGGGCCAAACTATGGAGCCCAACTAGCAGTGAGCTAATTCATTTGCTGTGTGGGCCCAGCACCATACAAAAACACACCCCACACTCCCCTGGAAAAAAAGGTTAATTTTAAATGAAGCTTAGAAATTAGTGCAAAACAGGGACTCTTTCCCACTGACTACTTGCATGAGGCCATCCTGATTTGGGAGCTAAGACTTTTTGCCAGTGTGGGCACAGCCTATCTTACCCCAGCTGGTTTTAGTGCCAGAGAAGAGCCCTCCAGCACCATATTCAATATCCAATTGGTAGAGGTGCAATCAGTGGTAGCCACCCCCAACCCACATCACTGTTATGAACTGGCACTAATTAGAAGTCGTGCCTCTAATTGTATATCTAACAGATGCTCAATTTATTTTATTTCAATTTTTATTTTTCATGGAAAATCTCAAGGCAATGAACTCTCCCCTTGCTGATTGCCTGCAGGAGAACAGTCTAACATTTGAAGGCAACAAGACTGTACATTAAGGAATGGGCTGTAAGCAAAACATGGTCAGCTCATGATTCACCCAGACAGACTCACCCTCCTCAGTTCTCACACTTCAGCGTTACAGAACAAGAGTCCCACTGTTTAGCATCCCCCCTAATTCTTTGGCTTCTCACTATTTATACTTCTCAGGATTTATTCCAAGGGTGGAGGTGGTGGTGTTGGGAGATGAAATTGCTCTGTTTTTCATGAACAGAAGTTTTCAATGGGTAAT
Organism: Nycticryphes semicollaris; assembly: GCA_013400055.1. Lineage (NCBI taxonomy): Eukaryota > Metazoa > Chordata > Aves > Charadriiformes > Rostratulidae > Nycticryphes > Nycticryphes semicollaris. The sequence continues at coordinate 644,929 of VXBJ01006743.1, forward strand.
TTACTACTGTATAATTAAGCTTCAGATTTTGTTTTTACTTAGAAATGTTTTAAAAAGGAAGCCAACTATCTAGTCAGATTTGTGATGCACAGTTGATGAAAAACAGAAACCCAAAACACTGATCAGAAATCCAGAAATGGTTCAATAGAAAGAGGTCTCGTATCCTCTCGAAGAAGGTGAGCAGAGGTTAGTACTCCCAGTAAGCTTCCAGTATTGCCCCAGTGGGTGTACACAGCCGTTGAGAGGGAGCTCCTGTTTTGAACAACACTGGGCTGCCCACTAGAGGCAGGGAGTCCATGTCTAGGAGTCCCTTCCTGATGGAACAGAAGTGAAATGTGAGAGAATGAGATTCATGATACCATTATCATCTACAACATGGATGAACTAATCACTCCAGGCTCCTTTTGCGTGCACGGGAGAGAAAAAAGCTCACTGGAGGAGTTCTCTCTCTAGATGACCAGGAAGAAGGTCAATTGTCCTATCCTGGACATCTTCTTAAAATAAACACATCCCGGGTACTATAGCCTGAAAACCTGTAAGGTCAGTTCAGATGATGAAAGATGGTTCATCCCTTCTTCTGAGATATATTTGAGCCTGTTGGGGACCCTTACCTTCTGGAGGTATCATTTCCTATTAAGCACATGGAAGGGCTGGACAATCAGAGAAGCTGCCCGGAGAAGATGTGGCTGTCCCATCCCTGGAGGCGTTCAAGGCCAGGTTGGACAGGGCTTTGAGCAACCTGGTCTAGTGAGAGTTGTCCCTGCCCAGGGCAGGGCGGGGTTGGAACTGAATGGTCTTTAAGGTCCCTTCCAAGCTGAACCATTCTATGATTCCATGAACTACTCAGAGGAAACCTATTTAATGTGGCTGAAGTTAGTCGAGATGTACTCACACAGAAAGATGAATCTGCTGATTCAGCAAGATACATCAGCTCATGACCTTTTCCAGCTTGGAAAGAGTACCATACCAGTCCTGTAAGTGCTTTATTCTCCCCTCCATTCCATCCCTACAGATCTTGCTACTTAATTTTCAGGTCTACTGTAAAGCCAACATAGTGAAAGGTGTAGTTCCTGCCTGTGCCCCAGTGAAATGACTACAGAAAGCCTAACAGACCAGGCTCTTTCTCACCTTTAGGTCTTCATGGAGCTTTCTCTTCATTTGATTTTGGCACCATGTGATTGCCAGTTATACCCCTCCCATTCTATCTTGATATCTAAATCAGCCATTACCATGGATAATCTCTTGGTAATTCAACACAATCATCACTATCAGAATTCTATCTTCCATTCAGTGTCTTTGCTGATATAAATATGAGTTTGAGTTTCATAATCCCTAGTTGCTAGGTAGAAAGCTCTGGTCTATTTTATGGGGATTCCCACTTTTAACATGAAACACTTTCTGTCTGTGAGAAGAAAAATCACCTCGAAAGCAGGTTATTCCCTATTCCTCTCATACAGAGCTATCTACAGCTCTGCGAAAACTGTGGCACTTGTAAACACAGGATTTTGTGAACACTGGGTAAAAAAAGAAAATCCTAAGAATCATAGACAACCACCCTAAAGGTGAGTCAATGAGAGGTAGCAAATATAATATCAGCAAGTCCCTAAATCTTTCATTTGCAAAACATGAACCAGGAAGAAGATTCCTGTGGTTCAACCTTTCCTAGCTTTTTACTGCTGATGGCTCTTAGAGACAGGTTGCAGGGCAATATGGGCCTCTGTTCTGTATTTATTCCTGGACTGTTTACAGAAGTCAGTGGCTTTGGTTAGCTGAGGCTAGGACTCCTTCGCAATGGGAAGTCTTCCAATGCTTATCTTCCTATGGGCTGCTATCGGAGCCCATCAGAGATTCAAGTGAATCATGGAATCACCTAGACTGGAAGGGACCTTTCGGATCATCGAGTCCAACCATCACCTAATACTGATAAAAGACATCACTAAATCATATCGCTAAGCACTATGTCTACCCGTCTTTTAAATACCTCCAGGGATGGTGACTCAACCACTTCCCCGGACAGCCTGTTCCAATGTTTAATAACCCTTTCAGCGTAAAAATTTTTCCTAATGTCCAATCTGATCCTCTCCTGGTGCAACTTGAGGCTGTTTCCTGAGATCCAGGCATTACTGTGTGAGTTACTGCAGAGACATAAAACATCTAACATCTGCCACCTTGTCTAAAAAGACATATGGCATTAAAGAGAGTACAGCAAAGAGAACCTGGTCAAGGTCAAAGAGCACTGAAGTGCTAAAGAAATAAGAAGGCCCAAGTCCATTGGATCCAGGGAAGTATCTCAGCGGGAAACACCACTTCATGGGCTGAGAGAAGTCATTTGACCATAAAACTGCCCAGTAGCACAGTGTCTGCTCCCAGGGCTTAGTTCTTCCAAATACGGCAAGGAGCCTGGTCTTCACCTCCAGTAATTTGGGCCCTTGCTAGGTACAAAAATAGCAAAGCAGGCCAGACAGCTAGTTGGCAAAATGCTCATGTTCCTTACCCTATCGTGAAGGATGGGGCAGCCATTTGCTCTAAGTCGTCACTGCTAGGATCCTCTTTCCGAGGGTATGTCAGCACGAAGTTTTTGAGAGGCTCTCCCAGGTCACATCTCTTTTCCTTTGGTATCTGGGGCTTGTTGATCCTGGCACACCACCTGGGAACAGGCAGGAGGCCAGCCTAACAGATTGGCATGTGTGCAGGCAGGGAAGGAAGCTGAGCATCTGGCTTTAAACACCGGGGCTCAGATTTCTCTCTGAGGGTGTTGACAGGAAAATGCATGCCGGTGCTCCGCTGCTGCAAGGACTGCTAAGGGAATAAGATGTCTCTGAGGGATTTGTTGAGACAATTTCACTTCTGAGGTCTTTCCTTCCTGCCTCCTGATCAAAAAAAAAAAGGGTCTGAAAGAGTGTGTTAGTTCATCTCTTCAGACCCCAGACTCAGCAATGGCAGAAGTCACCTCCATGAGTTCTAAATGAGTTTGGATCTGTTGACTGAATGTCACGAGCCTCAGCAAGTGTAATTCTGTGTAGTTGATCACATTAAACTGGCTCTTATTGCTGGTGGACATCACTCCATGCCACAACTTCACTTCAGCCCTAAGGTCAACTACTGGCCACTGACGAAGAACCCACCTGCAGCATCCTCCCCTGAACAGGAGCAGGACAAAGGAAAAGGAAAAAATCCTAAGAAATAAGTGATTAACTGAGGAGAGGTATTGCGTTCAACATATCCCTTATTTCCTGGACACCTTGGATGGGATTTATCTTACTACCTTTATCCAACTAAAGATGGGCAGACAGTTTAGGCCAGTCCTTTTGGCTGGCTTCACAGTCTAAGGGAATCAAAAAGAGACCCCCCAGATTTTTGATGCATCTTGCCTTAATACTGATGAGGCAAATCACCCCGCTGGATTCCTGTATCCTTTGGCTACCAGAGAGCTCAGATTTACCTTGGAACTCTAAGACAACTGACCCTAAGCAAGATGAAGCTTACTCCATTATTACAGTTCCATTTTTCCACAACTTCATAAGTAGTAACTTTCTTGCCGCTTTTGGCAGAATTCAGCTTTGTTAAACAGTCTGAGACCCTGAGACAAGAGACTTTCATGGCAACATATTATCTAGACATGGCTGGCACAATAATTTTGTTCCTTACTACTCTAAAAGGCTTTCCAGAGCTGCTGAGGAATGACAGAAAGGGTATTTAATAGCAAGGGCTTGGCTTCTGTAGAGGCAGCTGTTTAAATGACATCAGTGTTACCAGTCACAAATTGAACCATTTGCTGCTCGTATCACCACGGAAAAAGGGAAATGGTGCTATCTCTTTTTACTTATTAAGAATGGATAAACACAGGAATTGTGGGGCTCTTTACTATTACAAAAATTGTGGTGCCAATTCCTCTACGGGGCTGGTTTGTCTGAGCAATTGCTCTGCCGTGAGAATGGGTTTGGTGAGCACCCAAGTAATAAAAGCTATTTGTACTGTGTTATTAACATTTTGGAGGGAAAGGAAAATATGTTTATTTGTCAATGGAAATTTTTTGCATAAAATTCCAACACTAAATGTTTTTCATTTGGAGAGAAGTTGGTGGGAAAAAAATGCCAAAATATTTCATCTTGTAAATAGGAATTTTTTCTAATGTACAGTTGTAAAAAAAAAAATAGAATTAAAGAACTCAATATTTTGGTGGCATTTTTCAAAGAGTAGAAAATTATAAAGGTTTCACATTAAACAAAAACTAACATCAACAAGCACTTTATTAGCTCTACCAAAAATTTTCACCAAAACAAAGAATATTTTCCAACCCCTTTTTCCCCCCTTAATCTTAGACTCGTGTCCTCACCATACGACCAGGAATGAGAATGATAGGAAAGGCAAACACCACCAGTAAAATTATTCCAAACGGTGTTGGCACAGCAACAGGAGCTGTGGACATTTGGTGGGTTTCTGAAGTGAGTCTGGATGGTCTCTGCAGTTTGTGCACATACATAAACTGCTGGGAGCCCACAGGTCTGGGTTTTCCTTCTGGCTCTCCCAGGCATTTGTGGGGGGCAATTTTGGACAGGTTCCCATCCACAAGCCCTTCCTCAGTTGCTCCATCTGCTGAGGGTTGCAAAGCTCCCTTTGTCATGCAGCTGGGAAGTTTTATAAGCTCCTGAAGGTGGGGAGAACAAGTAGACTCAATAGATCAAGGCTCCATGAGGACCTGCATCCACATCATTTGAGGGGGAAATAATTTGTGTATTAAACCTACACTTTATCAGTGTCTAAACAACAAGACTGAACCAGACATCCCTGCAGTTATACATGCAGGGACTCAAGGCAGAAACTCGCCACTCATAGTTTAGGTCCAAGACAGATTGTCCCCCAAAGAGGGCCTTCTCCTCAGCTTTCCACTAACCATCACTGGTTTCCACGAGGTGTGATGCCCCAGAGAAGAAACCTGCTTAATATGCTGAGGTGAGGGAAATGGCATGTAAATCAGAGCTGTCATCCCTTTCCTGACCCGCGCTGCAGCACATACTTTTGTCCGAAAGTATGTTTATACTGGAAAATAGATACATGTCCAGATTGCAAATATATAAGTGAAATTGTAGGAAAGAGAGCCAATACTTCTTCACTTCAGACCCTGGTATCTGAATTATCCTAGGTTTTATTCTCAGGATATAAATACCTATATATGTAAGTACGAATACACACACACACACATACTTGTACAGTCACAGATGTGAGAAGACGGCTGAGAACATTGAGAAGATGGCTCTCCTGCTGCCAGAGCCAGTTTGATTTCAGTCCTACATTTCAAGCATCATGAACACCATGCAGATGACTCTCCAGAGCATTCATGGAGGCAGAGCCAGCTTGCAACCAGCAAACTTAACTCCTGGTATCCCATCATTGCCACATTGAGCTGAACTCCTTCAAAGCCATCCAGGTGTCTATACTCTGTGCACCGCTCCACTTCTGACATCTGGCTCCAGGCAAAGCCACTCTGGGGTCCCTGCTCTGCACCAGTGCATCAGTGCTTTGGGTTGTGGGAGCTGTTATCCCAGAAGGAGTCCCAGGTGGTGGATCTAACTGGAGTTAAAGGAGAGTGTCTGTTATTTTCAGATAGGGCCTCATACTGAATTGGCAGGCCATGGGTCACAGTCAAATGTACTTGGTGTCTGTGTTTGATAACAGGCTGGAGTACCTAAATGTAAGCTTGTCATTGAACTGCAGCTGGCTTGAATGCATGGATTGGCTCAAATTAACTTTAAGCTAGTTGCTGTGGGGCAAATGCCAGGGTGTTAATGGACTGTTAGAGCTAGTGTTCATCAGCACTGGGTCTTACAGGAGATGACAGGCTGCTCCTAGAAAGTGGTCACAATGCTACTGCAGCCAGAAGGGTTTCAACTAAGGGATGTGTGCCACCACCTGGTTCCACAACACCTTGTTCTTCCTTTGCCTACGTCAAGCTGTGCAACAGGGAGTAATACCTTTGAGCTAGGCTCCTTTGAAAGCAGGGCTTCATAAACAAGCATGTCCTCAGTGGTTTCTTATATCTGCTCAGTGTTTTTTTTTATCTGACAATGCCAGTCACCAAAAAGGATTAAAATGAAAATTAAGAAAACCTGAAGGACAAGCCTGCATGTGAGAAGCCCAAAGAGAGAGCCAGTCATGAGACTCCTCAATATGTGAACCTCAACAATTGCCTGCTGCAACCAGCACATCACCAATGCTAAGCCCTTCCCAGCTGCAGGAATGTTTCATGATCCTCTTTTGAGCCCATCTGAGAAGAGTAATGGGTGGGGCAGAAAGGAGAGCTACCATCTTACAAGGGAGAGGGATCTGCCCATTGCAAAGCTCCAGAGACTGTGGACAGCCGCAATCAGGGATAAAAAGCTGGAGTCTGGAGGGAGTTCCTGCAGGAGTGAACTCACACGCTGTAAAGCAGCAAGTGCTTAAGGCCAGACCCCATAAATCCACCAAATTAGATGCTGGTGACATTATAGACCCGTTTTGTTAGTTTTTCCAGCTGAGTTGCAGACCACAGAAAATGATTTATACTCCAGGAGTTGGGAAGGTGGGGGAAGGGGGAAAGGGCAGTGACTCACAGCATTTAAAATTGTAATCGATTACTTTTTTCAGGAAGAGAAAAAGAAACGAGAAGCCTGCTCCTGGTGCTGGGAAGATGAAAAATATAAACTGGGGGCAATGTAGTATCAGAAATGGAGGTAAAATCCTCCTTCCAAGCTGCATCTGGAGGTGAGTGAGGCACCAACTGTAAGGGGAAGGGCATAAGCTGTTGAAGGACAAAGTGAAGGGGAAAGGAAGATGTGGGGCCAGGGTTCACCACATGCATGGCCCAGCTGGTGTAGAGGCTCGTAGGCATCTTACACAGAGCTCTTTGGCCTCTAATACAGTCTTAGCAGAAGACAACCTTGACAACATTTTTGTAGATGAGGAAAGACTGAGTGATGAAGTTATTGCCAAGGGGCACACGGAAAGGCCTAGAGAAAGTTAGGATGTAACTACAGAACTCCAGAGTAACAGACCACAAGTTCATACTGTCCTTTCTCAACATCTCAACACACACAAAAAATGATTATTTTCCGTCCCTTTTTTTTTTTTTCAGTCCTAAAGTTCAATTTTCTCCCCTTCCCAGCTGAGACAAAAGTTCACCCCCTTCGTTTAATACGAAGGACTCCTGACCACCCTTCTATCTCTCTTCTCCATCCACCTGTTGCTGAAGGGGTTTCTTTGACCAGATATAGATTCCTGCAATGTAGATGTTGCCATCTGGACAATGTTCATAAGTGGAATAAGAGATAGCTGAGAGGAGCATTCCATCTCATTCAAAAGTGGATATCTAAAAATAAGTCTAATAAATTAGTTGCAACCTGTAAGAGCAATAATTCTTTCCACTGACTGCAAAGTGAACCAAGAGTAACTAGCTCAGATGAAGACCTTGGCACAATAGATAACTAAAACGTGATGAGACTGATCTCACTCATTAAATTTTCTTTCTCACAACCCTAAATACACACTGTTGAGTTTGTGATTTCTCTCAGTCTCATACCTGTCGATTTAAATCAGAATAGGATAGTATATATGTAAATAAAATGTTATTTTTCAAACAGAGAGGAGTCTTGATATCTTTCCATTTGTCAGGGAAAACAAAAACATGAGACAAGCAACTTTCTTCCCTATGATAAAGTTCGTGTAAGAGACAGGAGACATATCTAATTCTGATTAGGAGAAATAGAATTGGAAAAGCAGATCCAAGCTGAAATGTCAACATTTCAGTCAAAAGACGCACATCACATAGAAGATACGGGGATGAACATTTATGGGGAAAAGTCATCTCTTTCACCCCCAGCTGGAAGTAAGAACTGTAAGAAAGAAATATTTGGGACATTTCAGAGAGTCATAGCATTTTTTCTGTCCCAGACAAGTTCCATATAAATAAAACCTTCTGCAGGTTATTGCAACAGTGATGTTCCGAACATTACTGTTTGGTCTGGACTTCCTGCTAATGGCAGAGCTTTGATGAACAGTTGAGAGGATATTAACCTCATCTAACTTTAAAATCAGGTACTCGTTAGATAAGCTACTCCACGTAAATTCCCTTAATAACCTCCAAAGACAAACAAGCAATGAGTAATGAGCCTGTCTCTTCTCATCCAGTTCCTGTTCCTATTTGAGGATGGGATGGGCTACATCCATGGACTCTAGCTCATCCTGGAGCTCCATCAACATGGAAGGAAACAGTTCATCAGTACAGATGTCGGATTCTGTACCTAATCAGATACCTTTCATGGTAGAAGGCTGATCTTTATGGTTGCACAAAGGCAAGATGTACTGAAGACAGTCATAAGATATTCTGGAGAAAAGAAGATTGAGGGGGAATCTGATCAACCCCTACCTGATCACCCAACTTAAAGGGTGGGTGTCAAGAGGAAGGGGCCAGTCTCTTTTCATTGGTGCCCAGTGATAGGACAAGAGGAAATGGGCACAAACTTGTACATAAGAAGTTCCATCTAAATATGAGGAGAAATTTCTTCACTTCAAGGGTGGCTGAGCCCTGGAACAGGCTGCACAGAGAGATGGTGGAGTCTCCTTCTCTGGAGATATTCCATACCTGTCTAGACTTCTTCCTGTGCAACCCTCTCTGGGTGGGCCTGCTTTGGAATGGGGTTTGGACTAGATGAAATCCAGAGGTCCCTTCTAACCTTATATCATTCTCTGATTCTGTGATATACACAGAGCAATTTAACAAGAAGACGCGATCAGACCAGAGTCATGAATCACAGCTACCACCTTTGCTCAGGCAGTTCTGATAATCATATATAAAACTCTGAAAACCAAGATATTATCCTTCTGACAGAAATGTGCTTGAATAACAAGGGAGAAAAAAACAGCTGAAACAAGATTTGAAACGTTTTGTTTTCTTGACTGCCATTTTGACATGTGAAGAAAAGAGAACAGCATTAAAATGAAAGGAAATAGTTTTCCCTCTGTTTTTTGTAAATATCTCAATGGAACATTTTGACCTGATTTGAAAGATTTTGACGAGCTCGTGTTGTGATGTGAGTGTCAGGTTGCCCGGCAATGCCAACCCATACAAGGAAGCAGGCAGGATCCTGCATTTGAAATGGCTTTAAGTACAAATAAGGGCTATATTCTGCAAGTAGTCTGGAGTCAATGGGAGATTTGGAGATCAAGGAGAAAGCATTAGCCTTTATGAGGTGAAATATTTAGTACCAGTGTTTAAGGACTCAAATATCTTCTCAAATACAGCTCTTAACTATTATTTGCCTAGTGATTTATAGCTCAGTTCATCATCCAGCAAAAATGTTTGTTCTTGCTGTGACCAACTAAAGTATCCCTTGGGTGTTCATTGTTTCCTCATCCTCCTCTCTTCTTTGTTTCTTATATTGGACCTTCTTGTTATATCTCCTTGCAGTAAGTTCAACGTCCCCACAGGTTTCATGTCTCTACAGCCATTAAATCTACCAGTATCACCAGTGTTGAAAGAGTTAACACCAGTGTGATCATCCAGGGCTTTCAAGCTCAAATTTGGATGAGACACCAGTGGAAAAGAGGAGGGATGATATTTCAGAGAAAAGGTTTCAGGGTCTCTCCAAATTTAGGCAGGCATCACAGTATGGGTTTGTTGAGGTGTTTTATCACAGCAGCCACAGACTATAAAAATATAAACCCTGAAGGCTGGATCTACTCTATGGAACTTGTGACAGCCCACAGTGAAAGGGCAGCCCCAGGAGGACTAAAAACACACGAATGGGACACAGTAAAGGTGTTACCTGATAGTGCGGGTGGAAGGACCCTGCGTTTTTACAGCCAAACAACTGTAAAAACAGTGCTATGACTTTTCCTTGGGTTTGACCTGCAATTCAAATTTAGTGATTGCAGAAATGCTGCGTAGGGATCATGGCTTCACTATATTTTCTGAAAACCCATCTTTGCTGTCAGAGTAAGACTCTTCCAGGTCTAAGCCAGAGCAGTAAAGGAGGGGAACGGATTTTCACACCATGTGCAGTAGGTTTTGTGGAAAGAAAGTGTGAATTTTGAGCATTTTTCTGAGCATGTTGTTCCCATCTCAAACCGCAGCTCGCTCTAAGGCAGCTGACTGCCACATCCTGGGAACATTAGGTCAATTGTTTGACAAATTACCCAGGTGAGTTCACACTTGCAAGGAGCTCGCTTTCACCTGAGGCTGCAGCTGGGGTCTGGGCAGGCCCTTACCATTCCCTATTTTTTATCCACCCAGGCTCTGTTCCATCTAGTGCTTTCCTTGGGGAGAGTTGGACAGTCTACCACAAATCCTTGGGAAAGACTGACCTCTTCTGGGAAGCTGAAATGTAGCTGCTCAGGGAACCTGAAACCAACCATTGTGCCCTGGAATTTCCCCCGGGGCATTTTGGGCAGCAAAGTCTTGGCATTGGCTGCTAAACATTTTAAATGATTTTTCTTGAGATGCTTTCTAAAAGATGCTTTCTGCTTGCTGGCTGCTTAAGTCCCAAAGGATTACAGGCTTAAACTTGGCTAATTTTACATTCCCCCTCACATTTATTTTTAAGTTCAGCGAGGTTTTCTCAACCCATTCAACTCCCTATCATCCTCCAGCTTCTCATTTCTGTTTCTTCCCTAATATTTCACCCCTTTTACTGGTGCTCAGCATTGGTCTTAATCCCCAAATCATAGGTGTTTCCATTAAAATGATCAGATCCTTTAGCATATTGACATAATATTGCCTGCAACTGCATAATTGTATCTACATCACCTAGAGTTGTACAAAGGTGTAAACACAGGTCCTTGAAATAATACAACTATAATAGTATCATTAATAGATGTGCTGGACTTTCACTTGGGTTTATTTATTCCCTGGTACTCTGACTCATTACTTCTCTTACTCTGGTAACAAAGGGCATTTCGACTCTCACGGGTATTTGTAGAAGGTTTTAGGTGGTCAGAAACCATGTTGATTGTAGCTTAAGGGTACAGCATCAACAAGTAATCTGTTAATTAAGAGAAAACAGGTGAAGATGCTGGTAACGCCTCCTGTAAGGTGCTGTGTTTCTCTCAGCATATTAATGTTGGAGCACCTTCCCATAGTTGGGTACCAGCAGCGCTAATATTTGGCACCTCACAAAATACAGAGCTCTGCTTCAGCCTCAGAGGTGCCAGTCCTATCAGGGATGCCTGGATGAAGCTGGCCAGCTGGGGCCATGGGCTCCATTATGGGTTTTTTTTGCACCCAAGATGTGCCAGTCCCCAGGAAAACCTGAGCTGGGATACAGCTGGGAGACACTGTGAATTTTGTGTGCATGTCATCAGGGCCCTGGCCACACCAATGGCTATTAATTGCCCTTACAAGCCACATTTGGGACAAGCACCCCAGATCAGGCTGACCAGGAACTTGTGCTTATATCCAGCTCATGGGCTAATGGTGGAGGAAGTACAGATCGTCAGGGTGATTAAGGTCGATTGGCGCATTCATGGCCTTGAAACGTGTAGGATGCAAATCTAAGTGGTTTGGTTTTTAGGAGAGAACTTTGAAGATCTGACTTTACCATCCTGGACATTAGAATAGAATATAGAATAGAGACATAGAAGCATTTAGGTTGGATAAGACCCTTAAGATCATCAAGTCCAACTGTTAACACTACCAAGTGTTAGAAGGAGGTCTGAGAATTAAAGTGTGCACCTGAGCTTGAGGAAATACCTGATTTTTGTACTTCAATATAATGAACAGTAATTTTCCAAGAGCTATGTAGATTCTCAATCACAGCTTAGATGATTCTTTACACTTCAATGACTTTAAGACTCCAGCTTTGACGTCTACTCTGTTTCATTGTCCCTCTTGAAAATAAGCTATGTAGGGACATAAGAGTCTGGTTCTGGCATGTACTCCCTCTCATACTGTGAGCAATGCCAGCTCTTGTAGCGGAGATTTTGGGAAAATCTGTAACTTGCTAAGACTTGTCCCCAGTCTTGCACAGATTGCCTGAAACTCAAGGTTTAATAAAACCTTTTAATGCATTCATATTTAGTGATGGAGTGCCTGTTTTTGATAGCTAGGTCTGGTCCTCAAATCTTGTTACATTCCTGTGTTAGTGCTCTCCGTGGTGTGGAAAAGCATTTCCTTTTATCAGGTTTTAATTTCCTCACCTTTTTATTTATGCTGACTCTATCGCCAAGATGTCTTTGCCATGTTGTGTATGCATACACACACAGGCCAAAACATGGTCCTGGCCAAGGGAGCTCACTCCAGCTGTCCCCTTTGTCTCTCCAATCCATTGAAAAGACCATTAGTTTCTATAGATATTTTTGGCCACATGAGGACTTACCACCCACTGAAATCAAAAGTCAGAGAGAGGACTTTGCAGTCGCCTCAAGGTAAATAAGAGGATACTGAACCAGTCGGTCTAGTCTCCATGATCCACATCCTCCAAGACCTCTGAATTCCAGTAGCATTTCAGAAAGATCCATCCAGCTTACAGGGGATGGGATAACTGACCAGCAATATTTGCCTGTATGGAAAAAAACCATCCAAGTAAAGCAAGTCTTTCCAGGCCAGGGTTATTGATATTAAAACCACAGAACTTAATTAAAAATGAAGGTAATTAAAGCCAGATGCAAGAAAGCTTTTTTTTTTTTTTTTCCTTTCCCCTGCATACCACATTGTACACTCGTAGCATGACTCACGGGGAGAGAGCAGTAACTCAAGGTGACTGGGAACATTCAAGGAGCGATTATCTGGGATCATTAGAGGGGCTGGTGGGCGGCAGCTATAAACTGGGAACAGGTCCTGATGAGGTGCATGGTCTTTAACTCCTCTGGTATGTAATGAGAGTTGTAAATCTCCCCATTACAGGCAGTGGTGATGCGTGTGTATTCAGCCAGCAGCCTTGCTTTAATCTCTTTGTAACATCAAGAGAAGAGGAGGGGGACCCTCACTCCAGGACCTGAGCCATCTGAGCCTCTCAAAATGGGTGAAACTACCCATTTCATGTAGGACTTACATGCAGTGATGTGAAGCCTCAAAAGCCAACTTCTGGTCCAAATAGCTTTGGTATGAACCTTGAAGAACTGCATGGGTTTCCAGGGATTTACACCTCTCCGAGTAGAGGCTAGAGTTTCGTATCTAAAATCCCTGAGCTCATCTACGGATATTTTCTTTCCTTTCTGCATGTGTCTGAATGTTTCAGAGAGGACAGAAGATCAGGTGTTCACATGGTAGTAAAATAGTGATCTGATCTGCGCTGATCCAGGTATCAAGACCAAGGCTGGGATGATCACTATGCGCAATGAGTCCCCTGACAGGTCCTAACATATGTATGAGCTAAAGCAACTCCTATCTTTTCTCTGTGCCTCAGTCTCCCTCGCTGTAAATTGGGGCTACTCACATTCTCCAGAAGATGGTGGACTGTGAAAATTAATTAGGACTTGATTAATTTTACCAAATACTAAGTTCATATTTGCCTATTATAAATTAAATAACTCGGGGAAGAAGAGTTAGGTGGTATGAAGCAGCTACTCTGAGTCAAGAATTTTGTTTGCAGACTTATCACAGTCTACCTCCCCCAGCTATCATGGGTGAAATATATTTCTGCTCTTGAAAATGCTGGTTTAGGCATTTGTACATTAATTGCCTAGCTCGTTTCAGTCCAAATTAATTGGGTTCATTTATGCAGCAAGCTATGGCTAACTTATCAGGAGCGGCTAAAGATGAGCTAACATGACCAGTGCCATCCACTGGTCATGTGGATGGAGACAGGATTTTCCACTTGCCTCCAGTCACCAAGAATTTTAAGTTAAAAATCCCAAATCTGAGGTCTTCTGGCATTTCCAAGCTTTCCTGGACCACTAATGCCTGGTGTAACATTTTTCTCCTTCTGGCAGCAAGAGCATTTATGTCCTGCAAAGAGACTGCCTACAAATCATTGGCTTCAAATGGACCACATCTCTGCAAGGAATTTCCACAGCTTTTCTGGGCACCAATCACAAGGTTATTAGCCATCTGCAAATCCAGACTGATTATGAGCTCACCACCTTCATCGGACTATCTCGTATTGCAACCGTCTAAGTTTCAGACTCAGTTTTTCCCACTTCTGGAGCTGTACATGTTCCCCAGTGACTATCTCCATCAGCGTTAAATCAGGAGGTTCAGTTTTGTGGGTCTGTGAGTTCTCTGCCTATTCTGTTTGCCAAATGGAAGCCAATATCAATGCTTATCCGTCCTTTTGCATGTCTGTTAAATATTGAGTAGCCCCTGTTCCCTCAATACTGACCTCTATGCTCAAGACCAAATAAGATGTAGTTAACCGTTGATCCTCCAAACTTGTTGTCTGCAACTTTTCCATCTAACCTTTTTCAGTTTATATATATGTATATGTCTCTTTCCCAAAGTGTGTGAATGCTTTTGCATAAACACACCAGACAGCTGGTGAGTCTTGGCAAGCATTATCTTTTTCAAGGGGGCAAAAAAGTCCTCTTTTGGTAGTTCATTTTCCAAACATTCCCAGACACTAACAGAAATGCCTTTCTTAAGTTTTTATTCTTTTCAAGCTCCCTCAATTTGCAGGCTAACTATGTTTTTTTTCCCCTTGGTTCTTTTCAACTGGCTTGTGCTGCAATTGTTTTTTTTTTTTTTCTGCAAAACTTGAGGCTCTTTGTATTTACATTTAAATTCTCTTTTATAAAGTCTTGGATGTTTTCACGCTCTGTGAGCTGCACCATTATTTCCTCCTTGAAGAACAAGCCACAGTTTGCCTTTTTGGACAGTAGAACTCACTGGCAGTGCCAACACTGTCATTTTTCATGCTGAGAAATTAGTCAATATTTAAGATTTAAGCATCAGGTATCGCAAGGATGAGATCTGTGAATTTACAGCAAACACAGCAGCTAAGATTCCATTTCCCAGAACACAGCAGCAAAAGTTTCTTTTCTCACAGCTCCAAGTCTCTCTAGATAGCAAAAATGTTCTCTCATTGAGAGTTTTTTTCTCAAGTTCATATGCTCAGCAAGAGGTTTTTCTCTGTTTCTTTGGCATTCCTGAATACCTCCACCTCCATTTATAATTAGGTCCAAACAAACTTTATAATTGTTGTAGCTAAACTTCTAGCTTTACAAGCAGGCTCTGATAATTCCATACTTCATTCTGTAATGAAATTTAATGGATATCCTTTTATATTAATCCTAAAAGATGATACTATTCCTTGAAAACTATTTTAAGCCTAAATCTACGACAGTGACTGACATAATTTAGCCATTAGACCAAACGTCTGAGCTTGAGAGAAGCACATTGCTAAAATCTGGAGGTCCTGCTCTCTCTCCTCTGTCTCTCTCATTCCTTCCTTGCCTCGATGAGAAGAAACACACTGTTCTGTAGTTACACTGTTCTACCCCTCAGAGTTAAAAAACTAACAAGATGATCGTGCTTAAAACCATTAGCATTTTCATCAACAAAATGTCAAAACTGTGGGCTTTGATGGTAGCCTCTTTGAGATTTGCTTGGCAATGACATGAGCTAGGAATAGGCTCCTGGCTCATAATGAAATCCAAGGTTTTCCCCCAAAATGCCAGACTCCAGGAGTTGGGATTTTTCTCAGAAAAGAGAAGGAACAAAAAGAAACAAAAGATATTTCAAAACTTTTTAGGAGCGAGCAGTTGTGTTTATTGCATGTTTGCTTTGTTGTCTCTGATCTGTTTTGAATCCTGAATGTTTGAAGTGCTTAAACACTTGCTTATCTTGGAACATACGGTACCACTGATTTCTATGAAAATGCCAATGCACTCGCAAAGTTACGCACATGCTTCGAAATGCTTTGTTGGAACAAAAATAAAGGAAAAAACTTGAGTATAAATTCTGCTGTCTGAAAAAGCCTGCAGAACCATCCACTCCACCCACATGTCCATTGAAACTAAAGCTTTCATTAGCATTTTCCATGTTCTATTCTCTTTGTCCTCTGCCAAATTTCAAGAAAATTTTCCTTCTGCTTTTGTCCTATTTTTTTGCTCATTTTTATGTGTTCATTTATTTATTTTTATATTTGACAGGGTTAAACTTCAGCGTCTTTTTATAGATAAAGTCCTGACTTCAGAAGGACAAACTTCCCACTTTGTCATTTTAAGGAAACTGATGCAAAAACCCTCCCAGAAATCATGGTCCTTTTTACCTGGCTGCAGAAGGGTTTTGACTAAGCCCAGTCCTTGGAGACAATCATATTTCCACTAGCTGGTGAAGTTGCTAAAATCAAGATCTTTGCAGTTTGGGATCTCAGGAGCTTGCTCATTTTTCAATCCTGCTTGTGGACAGACTGACTTTGGATGCTTGTTGAATGTGGAAAGCAGGAATTCAACACTAAGCCAAAGACTGTATTTTCAGAAATATTGTCCTTCCCTCATTTGGTCGTTTGTTTGGCCTGCAGATTTTTTTCTCCTTCAACTACAAGCAACCAAAAGGGCTTTTGGTAGACAACAAACTGTTCATTAGAAATTGAATAACTTTGTATATTGCTTGTTAAAGGGCTGGTTTCTTCCATCCCGAACAATAAAGAGGACTGAGCTCCTGTTTCAGATGTGTTGTGTGTACCTGTTGAACTCCACTCTTGGTGATAACATGCCTCCAGCATTTTCCACTCTGTCATCCTATGTCTTCCTACCTCTGCCCCATGTTGAGTTAAAGGATAGAAGAAAAGAGCTCTTACACCTCATTGCGTCTTCTTCAGACAAGGGACTCTGGTTTAGTAAATTCTAGGAGGAAAAGAAAAGAAGTGCAGCCTCAGGAATTTAGGAAGTTACGCAACAGAAATGAAAATGAGTGGAACTTCTCATGCATGGAGGAAATCTAACATATAAACATAACCTTCAAAGTTGGAAGCTAACCTTTACATGGCCAGAGATCCACTCTGCAGCCACCAAACTGGAGAAGAAAATCAGTTATAGGTAATGAGCAGATTAAAGTCTCCACTGGCTGGCTGTACCTGAGATTATATCGGATTAAATCTCAAATATTAGCCATATGGGGGTTTTGCCCCTTCACTGAGGGCTCTTTGATCTAGCTGTGGGGCAGGCTGAGGAAAGAATGGTTGTGTTTCTCATACAAAATGGAACTTGAGGGACCTGAAGACGAGCCTGATTTTTTTCTGTCTTCAGCCACAAGGCTGGGCGGTTGCACCAATTTTCCATAAATTCATGGTGCTAAGAAACATTCCCAGGCACTCCACCCTGACTAGTAAAGTAGAACAATAGCTGGCACAGTTTTAGTCTTGGTGAACCATCACCTTCCCAAACTATTCCTGGATACTCTTTGGGAATTTGAATGTTGCAGGGCCTGAATCCAAAGGCAATTGAGATATAACTACCCTCTTCTGGAGGTCAATAAGCTTAATAGTACAAAAGTGGAACTTTTTATACCATGGCCTCAGGGCCAGAGAGCAGACCTTGGAGCCTGGCTGGGATTGTCATGGCTCCTATCTCCAGGGGATGTGGGCTTGTGTACAGCAAAGAAACAACGGACCTGACCATAATATAACATCCATAATTTAATTAAAGGGTATTTTTCTGCCTGTTCTGTTAATCTAATTAAAGTCATCTGCTGAAATTGTGCAGGTGTGACTGTGTGATGCAGACACACTGGAACAGGCCACTGAGCTGAAGAAAACATCCCCTTCCCTGTCTGCCTCAGACCAGTAAATTTCTGGCAAGCATTTCTACTCATTGAGGGTCATAAAGCTAAATGAGATCTATAAACCTCAATAAAGTAGATTAAAATATGCTTTTGGATAAAGGTAACATCGAAAGACCAAAAGGAAGGAAAGTTGTGCTTGTGAGGAATCATTAAAATGAATAGAGCTATTCAGCGTGGATTGTTGAGAGATGACAGAGAACTATAAAATTGTGAGTGGAAAAGAAAAAGTGAAAAGGGATTGACTGTTACTGTTTTCATCCAGTGCAAGAACCAGAGGAGATCAAATTAAATCAGCATGTGGCATGTCCAGCATTTGAACAAACTTTAAAACTCCTTGCCACAAAAATCTGTGGATGTCTATAGCCAGCATGATTCAAAAAGCAGATTTATCTACAGCTTTTAAACAAGGATACTACTTCTAGCCATAAATTATTGGAAGCTGAGGCATTATCCAGCAGAATCCCAGCATGATATGGGGTCAGAAGGATACTGTGCAGATCATCTTGTCCAACCGCCCTGCCAAAGCAGATCCTCCTACAGCAGGCTGCACAAGAATTTGTCCAGGTGGGTTTTGAATGCCTCCAGAGATGGAGACTCCACCACGTCTCTGGGCAGCCTCTGCCAGGGCTCTGCCACCCTCAAAGTGAAGAAGATCCTCCTCCTGTTTAGAGGGAACTTCTTATGTACAAGTTTGTGCCCGTTTCCTCTTCCTCTCTCACTATGCACCACTGAAAAAAGACTGGCCCCATCCTCTTCACACCCACCCCTTAAGAATTTATAGGTGTTGATCAGATCCCCCCTCAGCCTTCTCTTCTCCAGACTAAAAAGCCCCAAGTCCCTCAACCTTCCCTTGTAAGAGGCTCCAGGCCCCTAATTATCTTTGTGATCCTCTGCTGTCCCCTCTCCAGCATTTCCCTGTCATTCCTGAACTGGGGAGCCCAGAAATGGACACAGTACTCCAGATGGGGTGTCACCAGGGCAGAGTAGAGGGGAAGGATGACCCTTTATTACCTCTGATAACTCTCAGAAGAGCACCTCATACTTGCCCTGTTGTTACGCTCCTCTCTATAATCAGCTGACATCCTAAGCAAGTTGGGTCTTTGGGCAAGACCAGTGTGGCCATTCCTACAGGCAGACATGGACATGGGGAGGAAAACCCATTCCAGCAGCCAGCCTGGTAAGTGAATTGCCATGGAACTATATTTGCTGCTGATAAATCACCCAGCAGGGTCCTCCTTCAGAGCCTACCTCATTGTAGCTCAGCATGGCTCTTTCCACCAAACCCGTCACCACTCCTGCCCTCATCGCATGGCACCATGAAGGTGTTTACCTATTAATTGGCCAAGCACACCAGATACATGGCCTGACATGATGCTATCCCCATTCTGGAGATTAAGAGATGTAGCAATGAACCAAAGTTGAAATCCTCAAGGTGTCCAGAGTCTTCCAAGGTACTTTTTTGGGGTGGCTTCTTGGAGAACCCTGTTCATTTCTCATTCACCTGAGACTCTCAATTTCTCCATCTTCAAAAGGTACAAAATGCGTCTTATCTGCTGAAAAGCACAGGAGACCTCAGCAGGGTCTGAGGCCTGTGAGCAACAGAACTGGGACCTTTCATCTTTGGTGTTGCCCCAGTCTGGATGAGGTTCATCTTGGCAGCCTTAAGGGGAAAGGCTCCCTACCCCATTAGCTCTCCATTGAGCCATCCAGGCTTCCATGCCAGGCTGTTTTATTTGGAAAACATGACCACTTGTGGCAAACAGTATTTACAATTTAAGTTTTTGTTGTTTTTGTTGTTGTTCCGGCCGATGTGAAACTCCTTGGCTTTACAATGCAGATTTAATAAAGTCTATTAAAAGGGTAAATATAGCAACTCCCTTTTGGAATTTCTTCCTTTTCTTTCTTAATTGATTATTTCTTAGAGGTAAATTTTTAATGCAATGGCAAAATATCAGGAGTAATTAGATTAAGTCGGGGGGAGCTATTGAACTTTGAGAGCTATAAACTAGAAATGAAACAAAACTTACTTTATATTTGTTAGACAAGTGTGTGTTTATATATTTCTCTAATACTTGCCAGTTCTGCTCTTTTTTTCATATTTCAAAGCACTTCAAGCAATAATACTACAGATGATAGAACACTTTCTGTTTATTCTTGTTTTCTTTCCAATAATGAATAAGCTTGAAGGGCATTATTTTAACTAGGCTCCTGTAATCCTTTAATGGGGCTTGTCAAAAATAAGACCCAGCACTGCCAGACATCATGCAGCAAAAAGCTGCTTAATGCCAAACTCCTTGGCATTGGAGAAGCTGGGAACTGGCTGATTTTTCTTCCTATTCTGTTTGACTATGCACCTTCCTGGGTCCCAAAGAAGGTCACAGTTCAGGCAATGCCTGAAACTTGGTCCCTGTCCTTAAAGAAGGAAAAGAATAAAATTTTCTGTCTCTCCCAGTTTAATGCACTGGGATGGGCTGAGCCTTAAGGGGTTGAAAGCTCTCAGTGATGTAAAGTGAAAGAGGGTAGATTTAAGATTAGATCTGAGGAAGAAATTTTTTTTTTACAGGTGAGACCTTGGCCCGGGTTGCCCAGAGAAGCTGTGGCTGCCCCATCCCTGGGGGGGTTCAAGGCCAGGTTGGATGGGGCTTTAAGCAACCTGGGCTGGTGGGAGGTGTCCTGCCTATGGCAGGGGTCTTCATCCTGCAGAGCTAATGCTGCCCATACTCTGCTGCTTACCTTCCTCAATTCAAGCTGTCTCTATTTCTCTTCTAATTTTGCTGATGAAGTGCTTTGCAGCAGATGTTCTTTGGCAGGTTGCATGTGGAAGAGGCTGCAAACCTTGCCCTTGAAACAGGGAGTCCTTTAGCTCCTTTCAGTCTGCAGCAATGGCTTGCTGGGTGATCGAGAATTTTCTCCTGAGAAATTCCCACCAGATCTCAAGCAATGATATTTCAAGAGCAGACTGAGACCATAGAAAACCAGAAAAGGAAGCAAAAAGGAAATAAAACCAGATGGGTTTCAAGACCCCCTTCCTACCTGGCATCACTTCAAGGAGCCCTAAAATACACTATTAAAATGGCCTTCACACTTTTCTTGGATCTGTTGAAAGGGCGACAGTGAGCAGAGTAGAGGACCTGTACCTTGATTCTCAGAGGTGCCTGTCCCCTCCAAGGGACAGATGAGTGGCTGCAGTGTCCCCTTTCCATGACGCACACTCACTGCCCATTGCAGGTGGTGCTGGCCCAGTAACAGGTCCCAATCCCAAGGGAAGGAGGGATATTACAGCTCAAGAGGGAAACACTTTCCTGTTGAGTGGAAAGGTTAATCTGGTGGAGCACAGGGCAAATTATTGCCGGGGAGAGGACATGGCACTTCATCTCAGCATCTTGTGTCCAACAAGTAGGTAGCTCTGGCACGGAGATGCTTTTCATCTCTGGGCATTGCAGCCCAGAGGAGAGGCAGCAACATGAAAGCTCCCTTTGGGCTGAGAGGGGAGAGCGCAAATTGGAGTAAAACATTCAGAACAGCACGCAGCTTCTTCTAATGACCTTGAAAAGCCAGATGGAGATTTCTCTTCCAGGGGTGTTAGGCTTCCTTCAACTCCCTGTCTTTTTGCTGGGGGTGGTATTTCTCTCTGGAGCTGTTCTCAGCCCTGTCACAGCCTCTCCAATGCATGGCCAGAAAATACATGGCACAATAAAAGGCTAAAGGAGTGGTCTCCTCACTCTGCCCAGAAGTTACCCTACTGCATCCACCTCAGATTTTTCTCTTCCAGTCTCAACCCCTGATCCTACTTGGGACGGCACTTCAGATCCCCAGAGCCTAGGCTTGGTCACTTCTCAAGAAGGAGATCTCTGCTTTTTACAAGGTGAGTGAATGCCCAGGTTAACACAGCTCAGACTAATCTTCTCCAAGGACTGGTGAGATTTCAGGCACTAAAGAAAAATGGCATTTTATAATTAAAAGAGTGATGAAAGTATCATAACACTGGAAACACTGGAAGAAAAGAATGACAGAGTGGAAGAAAAACAACCCATCTTTAAATTTCACTGTCAGCTTCTTTGGCGTTCATCAAGTAGAAGTTTTAATCTGGATCAAAAAGTTTGCTGACAAAATTAGGGTCAAATCATCTGAATGGTGACTGGTGAGACTTTAAAGAAGAGTTAAGTGAATCTACACAATTGACTCGCACCGGATTGTCTAGAACATTTTTCCTAATTGCAGGAACCTCTCCAGTGCAAATGTAACCCTTTCAGATCACTTTGATGATGATCTGCTTCCTAGGATCATGGGGTTTTGTCACCTCCAACATTTTGAACTTGAGCAAAAAGTCAAAACTTGTCCTTGCCTTGCCACTGTCCTGGTCATGGCCTTGAGTTCTGACCCAGCTGAGCAGCTGAGTCCTCCTTCTGGACTTCTAAAACCAACGGAAAAGCATCCCTGAGAGCCGGATGAAGTCCTCAGTCACACATCACAAGTATAGTGAGGACTGTTGAAAAAGCTTTTGCAAAGTTGAGATAAGCTCCCCTCATTGCTTCCTTTCTTGCCAGTGAGTTCACTGGAGTGCTTACATTTTCCACTCACCAGTAGGAAAAATGACAAACTGGAGAAGCTACCTGCATGCACCTGGGAAAAACAAACAGGGCCTGGAGATAAGAGAAAGTGGGAGAATAGAGAGATAAGGGAAAGAACCAAACACTCCTCCCTCCTCTTTTCTTCCTCTCCATTTCCTCCTGGGAGCAGCAGAGTTCACAACAGTCTGTTCTCCAGCCCCCATTTCACATGCAGGGTTGTAGGTGTTAGTTTCCTGATGGGCCTGTGTTATTCACGTCAGCAAAGTGAGGTCTTCCACGTTTTCTAAAGACACCAGCCCTGATAGCCTGCATGCACATGTTCTTATCCAGTGCTGAAGCTAAAGAGTCCCAGGTCTGTAGGCTTCTTCAGTAGGAGATGCCATGGGAATTTTGAACAGCAAGAACAGATTGGTCACTAAGCAAGCTGATAAATACCAAGCCATGGAAAACAAATTAGTTGGAAGTCAGCCCTGAGCCCCATTCCTGAGCTGAAGGACAAGGATGCAAAGAGATCTCTACAAAGAGCTGGGCATGTGCTACAGGAACAGGCAAAGGTCCTTGTCATTACAGCTTACACAGCTGGGCTTGAAGACCCAAGCGTCTGTCCCTAGCAGCAACCTGTATCATCCATAATGCCTTTGCCCGCTCAAAATGCCAGCCTGTGTCATTCCTTGTCAGAGGGCAGCACTGTCCCTGTGCCACTGTAAATACCTGTTTTGTTCTGTTCTACCCTGGTGTGTAAAGGTTTCCATGAAATCTTTTATAAATGGAAAGAAACACTCTGCAAATCCCAGTGTCTCCTGTGTTACTTTTAAAATTATGCCATCCTTAAAGACACTAAAGAATAAAACACATTAGGTACAGAAGAAGACTCAATTTCCACCTGATACATGAGGTCATGTTAGGAGGGCTAGGATCCAGATCACAGAATGCAATATGTGAACATAGATGTCTCCATGCAGGTATCAGTGTGTGCTGGGTGTCTCAGCTCCCTGCCCCTGAGAAGGTAGACATCCATGGTACAATTCAACAGGGAAAAACATAGGTGTGTAGAGCCATTGGAGATGCCCTCAGATACCCCATCCCTGGAGGTGTTGAAGGCCAGGCTGGACAGGGCTTTGAGCAACCAGGTCTAATGGGAGGTGTCCCTGCCCATGGCAGGGAGCTTGGAACTAGATGGTCTTTAAGATCCCTTCCCAACCCAAACCTTCGTATTATTCTATACCCAGCTGGCTTCCATCTCCTATTTCAGGGGAACACAGAGGAGTGCTCCCGTATCTTCTCTACCAAAAGGTGAACCAAGCTGACTGATGTTGTACTTCAACCCAATCTTAACTCTCTATGCAAGGTTGCCCATCCCTCTTAGTACAGACTGGACTTCAGAAGGTCTCAGTGATGGATGAGAATTGGTGGGGAGATGACCCGGGCACTTTTACACCCCCATAAATATTCCACCTTGTTGATTCCAAGCCAGAGCGATGAGGGGGATTGGCTCCTCCATCATGCAAATCTGCTCTCCCTCCCCTGTTTGAAAATCATGACCTTTGGGACAAGAAAGTGCAATGACAGCAAAATTGGCAAGTCCAGAAGGGAGTGAACTTGGCATCTTTGCACATCTGGAAATGGGTCTGCTTATGCAGGGGGTGGGAAACGAGAGCTGCCATGTGTAAGGTCTAAAATAGATCACTCACGTTAGCATAGCATGCTACAGAATAATGAGGGTCCTACTAACAAAGGTGACCTAAATAAACCCACGTCAGCTCCTTCAGAACAAAATGTTTCTCCCTAGGAGAGACCTTGTAGTCACAGGAATCACCCAAAAGCATTCTCACTCACTGGTTCCACTCGCTCCAGTGAGTTTTCTCTGTTCCTTGTTTCCCTCTCCTGCCTTCCACCTCTGTCCCAGCTGTGAATGTAGCTTATGGAATCACAGAATAGTTCATGTTCAAAGGGACCTTAAAGATAATCCAGTCCCACCACCATCTCCTCTGCCATGGGCAGGGACATCTCCCACCAGACCAGGTTGCTCAAAGCCCCATTCAACCTGGCCTTGAACACTCTCCCCCAGCAGAGCACACAATCAGAGTAGGGTGTTAATAACAAACAGGCACCATGGAATTAATGTTCCCTTCTGCAGATGTATCCCCAAGAAGTTGGCACAGCTGCTGCAGACTGGAGGAGCGCTGACTAGTGAAGAAGCACATTTTTTCCCCTCTGCTAATAAGACCCCAAACCACAATTGAGCAATGGAGCAATTATGTTCTTTAAGATGAAATTCTGACTCATGCAAAGGAGTCTTAAAAAAAAAAAAAAAAATCACTTTTTTTGACCCCCCCTTTCCTGTGCTCTGCTAAAAATCCCATGGTGACCTTCTTTATTCTTTCCTGTTCATGGTTAAGTGGAATGACAGCTCAAGGTCAAGAATAAAAAACAATGTAATTTAAAGCTATGTAGAATAAAGTGGTAAGTTTCAAAAGACCAGAAATGAATGTAATGGAAGGGAATTTCTTCGTCAAATATGAAGCCATGACTGATCTCTAGTATCAGTGTAACAGAGGGCAAGCACACAAAAAAAATCTAAATTTTTCATCTTTCTCTTAGTAACTGTAACAGATTGGGAGATATGAAGCTGGATGGCAATTTTGGCTTTGATTAGTGTGAAACTTTAGTGACATATTGGATTTGGTGCCAAACTTAGAACCTCTGCTTTTAAAATGTTTTAAAACTTTGGTACACAGACTGAAGGACTTGGGACTTGCCAGATTAGGTCAGAGTAGCAATCTGCTTCGGACACAACCAACCAAGGAATTACATACACATCATCACATCCTACCATGATTTCACATCGTACTGGGTCAAAATGAGGGATGCATTTGATGAGGATGTGGTAGCTTTAACCTGGTGAAAATAGGGAGGAGAGTCACGGAGAAATCACACTACCGCATTGGACACACCAGTACAAGGAGATGGTTCAGCCTGCTGCTAATGGAAATATGCTGAGTGACTGATAGACAACTTGGGTCTGCACACTGGCACGACTTGTCTGAGAGAGTCCTGAGAATGCAACAAAGGATTAAAGAGGTATAGCAGACAGCTAAATAGCTCCTGTATATCAGGACTGGCCACTTTTCCCACAGAAAGTACTACTGGACTTTACGTTTTATTATCAGGAGAGACCTAAGCTATGTATGAACAAGAAATGGATTTAATTTACAAAGGAAAAGTCACAAGTTTGGCAGATGTAAGATCTGGCAATCATGTGACAGACGTATCTGCCATAGCTTGGAACAGCAATACTCTTGATACAAGCCACTGATGAATGGTTAATTGACAGAAGCCAACAAGAGGGCAATTTATGTAAAGAATACAGCTTTCTGCTGCAGAGAAATCCTCACACTAACTTGGTAGAATGTTGAACAAACCAGACATCTAATGTTTGGTTATATTTAATTCATTGTTTTCTCTTAGAATTATCAAGCAAGAGTTAAACTTTGGAAATTGGATGACCGATTTTGAAGAGACTATATCAGACAGAAAGCATCAATGCTTTGCCATGGAGTTCGATGAGGCAGTGACAAACAGAAGCTTGAGCAGACATCTTCTCCTGGTGCCCACAAGGCAGCAAGCAGCCAGGCCTGAAATGAAACTGGGACATTCACAGACAAAAAAAATACAGTAGGAGGGAAGGGATCTTTCCCTAGCAATGCTGGAACAGCACAACACCCTAAGAAAAATAATAAATGAATAATCTCATATAAGGCTTGATGACCTAGAGACATCTCATAGTGGAGAGTCAGAAGAAATTAAGGTAGGTGAGCAAAAGCCAGAGGCTACCAGGAGAATGAAGTCACTAACAGAATGGGAATAAGATCTACCCCAGTGAACTGGTGCAGAAGGAGAGGAAGGTTGATCTGAAGCTCAGCCCACTTGAAATACAGCACGTATCTCAGGACCTTTTTGAAGTAGATCCAGTTTAGCAACATTCATGAGATTGTCTCCTTAGAACATCACATCAGACTTTTTTTTTAAATTACTTCAGATTTAGGAAGTTCCTAGGAGTTCGTTATCCAGGCAGGGAAGCTGCTGTTAATCACTAGGGTGAGACCTAAGAAGTATATCACAGTTATATAGAACCAATAAAATTGTTACACACAGCAAATGACTACTTTGCAGCTTTTAACATCTCCCACAGCCTACCCAAGGTCCTCCCCACTTTCTTAGTGTTTATTTTTTTCTATCACACTTTTGTGGCTGCCAGAAAATAAAAAGAAATTTTAAAAGACAGAGAAAGAGAAAAGAAAGAAGGAATATTAATGGAAGGAAAAATACTAAAAATATTAGTGGGTGTTTAGAATCAAATGAGGTATAAACCTCCCAAGTTGCTTCTGCAAATTGCTTGACATTTTTTAGGGCAGTTTTGTGGGGTACAGAGCTCCAAAGTTCTGTGATGGAATTCTTTGACTGGGATGGTTTTGGCTCAGGAGCTTTTTTGAAATGTATCCTTTCTGCTGGATTGGGTGTTTTCAGTGTCTGCAAACAGTATATTTTTGTGTTGAGTGAGAAAATTTACTTCCGTTGAGCAATAAAAAAAACCTCTTCCCTATGACAAAGCCTCTCTGATTTCAAGAGCAATGATAGTCACAAATCAGCTTCCAAGAGATGAAGGATGATTTTTCATGAACCAAAAGATTAAATGGTATTTTGTCCTAATCTGAGGAAGGAAATACAAAACACCTACTGAAAGTTGTGGGAAAACATCGTGAGAAGGGTTGTAGCTCCTGAATTGCAAACTGGTTTAAAAAAAAAAATGGCAATTTTTGAAAGACAAAAAAACCCAGGCTGTTTCTGGTTAGTTGAAAACAAAGCTTGCTTGATACTATCTAATTTTTAATGTTTTAAGTCAGGAACAGTTCAAATATATTTCTTTCCCCCAAGAGAAAACACTTCTAAAAATCACCAAAATTACCCTTGTCCAAAGAACCGCTATTTTGAAGAAAATATCCTTTACAGTGGGAATTTTTCTTTAGGAAAAACATTGACTGGTCCTGCTGACTGATGCCAAGTTGTTCTGACACCATGTAACATACACCTTTTGCCTGAGATCTCATGCAATTCTCACCTAAATTAGGTAGTTCAGTGCTAAATATGGAGATGAGACTAACTAAGGAGCTGTGTCTCTTCTGAACCTTTCCCCTTGCTCTTCTCCTTTCTACGTCATCTGCAGCTAGAGGTAATCATCGCTGCAACACGAAGGATTCTCATCCAGCTGTATGTGGTGCTGCACCCATCACTGTTGTGAAAAATGTGCTGTCCCCTTGCTGATAAAATACCTTTCTTCTCTTGACTTCTTGACTTCATTAATAAAGTAGAAGCACTTGAGGGTGTGAAAAATTTATTACCTGTGGCAAGATCCCAGCTGAGGTATATCAGGCACGTCTGCAGGTCTGGGAATCTCACTTTTACCAGAGGGCAAAACAGTGACAGTGAAAAAATCTGTAAGAATCCTACTTGTTCATCCCCAAGACAACCATAAGGACAAAACAATGGATGAAAATCATAGACATCCAAAATTGCCTGCCAGTCCAGTGTCTGGAGTTGTACAAAACAAAGAGAGGGAGGGGGGAAAGAACATATTATCTGCAGAATAAGACTCGGTGAGAACATGGGCAGAGATAGACTTTTTTTCCCCCAGAGGCTCTTAAAAACCATGAAATATTGGTGAGACTTGGCCTTTTCAGTTGCTTTACACCATATCTCTACACCAACTTCATCTTGGTCCCTCATGTTTGCATCAGCAGGAGTGATGCTCTCAGTCCATAACCACCCAAAAATGGGATAACTGCCTTTATTTTCTGGGATAATTGCCTTCATTTTTAATTTTTTAATGTCTTTTTTTTTAGTGCTTCACACAAGAATGCCTTTAATATGGTGATTCCACAAAGGCATTGCCCTGGGCATCAGCTACGCACCTGTTGATCCACAACTTCACCCGGTTATCATCACATCCTAAAAAGGAGAATTCCTCCTGAACGGAGACCAGCTGCTACTTCCCAAAACACACACACCTTGGGAAAGGGATTGAAGGGCTGTCCATCACGAGCCATGCACAGCTACGCTTCACTTCAACGTGGGAAAAAGAAGTGATCCAGCCAGAAGAAAAAAGAAACCCAAACCAGTAAAAACATGAATAAAGCAAGTGAGACCCTTCAGTCTTGTGCTATTTGCCTGTAGTGCTGCACTCCCTCTGCTGGCAACTCAGCCACTATCTCCACTGGTGTCCTTGGGGTTGGAGTATCCCATGGCACCAGATTTAAATCCAAGGACATGCTGATCTACAGCAATTTCCCAACATCCTGAGTGCAATGCCCTGCCCTCTGTAACAACCTGTCTTTGACCATAGCTTACAGCAGGAGCCTAGAGAGTCTCAAATTCAGGAAAAAAAAGAATGTATCTCTTCCTTCCACTCGGCTTCCACATGTGCTCTCCAAAGCCTTTCCACCCTCTCTGAAGTGGGTGAGCACTTCTCAGGGTGAGTCAAGCTTGCAAAATGCAACCCAATAAGGAGAGGGAAGAGATCGGGACTGGGAGCCATGTGTTATAACCAAGAGAATAAAAGTCCTATGGCCCCACCCAATGCCAGCCATGCTCCTATATCCTTAGGGCTGCATGTTTTTCCACCTACTGTTCAATTTATTATTTGCCAGTTCCAAGTATAGCAAATTCACAGAGTGAGAAAAATCTCATTTTGAGTTGGTTTTGGCTTCTCCCTTGCAGTTGGACTCATTTGGAACAAGGTCTTTGTACTTTATTACAGCAAATGCCCACAGGTTATTATTTCGGAGAACCATTAGGGAAAGGAGTCCAAATAGAGGGGGGCAGTGGGCTGAAGGGGGGCCAGGAGAAAAAGGCACAAAGCTTCTGAAATGCATCATTTTTCACCTTGCCATAAAAAAAAAATGGTGGAGAGAACCTGAGCTAATAAACACCCATTGAGAACAGGGTTGATATTTCCCAACCCCTGCCTTTGGCTTTGATCACTGGGTGGTTTTTTTCACCTCTTTTTAAACACATGTAGATCAGAGGGGGAAAAAAAATTACTTTTTTTATTCAAGGGCACAAAGAAATACCTTGGGCCTAATTACCTTAAAAAAAAGAAGTCAGCTGAAAGTTGTGTATGTATATGGCCAGATCAGATAGACAGGAATGGAATCATGGACGTAGATTTTAGATGTCCTCTTCTTCAAGGAACTGTACAAGCACCACTCAGCCTACTTATAGGGATGCCCAGATAAGAGGTAGATCAGAAAGAAAAAGATATTGCTTAAAATCAACAGAAGGATTTTTCTCTGTTTGTGTGATTGGTTTTCCTCTGGGTACAATGTGTCTCCAATCTTTGACTGTTTTTTTCTACATCAGCATTTAGGAGTCAAGAACACGGTACTTGAAAATCAACTATTTCTTTAAGGTTTCAAAATGCTGTTATACAGGATTTCATTAAACACTGTTGTCAAACCCCAACATTTTTATCAGTTACTCCACAGTTAAACAGAAGGTGGGGTTGATCTTCAAAGTCAGAAATAATTTGCTGGACTTCTGTATTATCAATGGTGAGAAATAACTCCATCCTAGCATAAGCCCCAGAAACTAAAAGTTCTGAGTCTAACCTCAGAGTTAAAAATCTAAATTGACATGTCTAAAATTAATTGAGGAGGATATCACACCACTTAGTCATGTTCAGGTCATTCTTTTCTGTAGAATGGATATACTGGATTAAATTAACTCAGAAATGGGACACTGCATTCCTGTTCAGTCAGGTCTCCACCCATAAATCAAACACAAGTTTGAGGTGGTATAATAAATCATTTTATTTGGACATAAATATTTGAGATGATAAATAACGGGGCTTTTTTGGTTGACTATAATCTACAGATAGAAGGGTCAAAATTTGTATAAATCTTTTCTGCAACAGAAAATATTTTCCGAAGCTATAGTATTAAAGCTTTTGTGAAAAGCTCTTTTCAATGACGTTTTAATTGTTTACTTTCTTCCACATTTTAAACGACAAAAGGAAAAAAGGCTTCCCACCCCCCACCCCAACACTCTACCTTTTCTCCCTTGTTCTGAAAATAAATAATACAAGACAGCCACCACCAGACTTTTAACACTAATAAAAGAGTTGGGGTTTTGGAAAGGAAAAATATTTTAGAATTTTCTATGAAAATGGAACAAGAAATGAAAAAATAGGAGAAAACTAAAAAAAATAATCTCTTTCTGTAATTTTAATGGAAAAAAGTCAATTTTGGCCAACTCAGTTCTACATTAATTTCAATCAAGGGAGGCAATCAGCCAGCAAATATGAGCAAACATGTCTCTAACCAACATTACCCTGATGAATAGCATTGTCTGGAGGTATAAAATCACGTATTTTCTTAAATAGGAGGAGTTATGAGCAAAAATGAAAACCAGCTCCATGCACAGACAGAAAGGCCCATGTCTTTCCTTGCTCTAGCTTTACCTGGTTCATTAACAGCCGTGACCTGCCTTAACTCAACCTCACGATATGTACAATGAGTTGTGGGCTTCACCTTATCCAGTAGCAACCGTATAAACAAGGGTCAGATGAATCATGCCCTAAAAGTTCCTATTCCTCCCCAGCGACCATAAAGGGAGCCCCAAATGACGATTTGCATAGCACTAGCAGAGTCAAATGGGAGACAAGGGGCCAAGTCCAGTGCAACAAATAACCATGTGGCTGCTTGTAATGTGCTGAGAACAGATGGATCAGCATTTACAGATGTAATAACATTCTATGATCCCAACCCCACAATGAAGTAATATTATCCCCAGTTTGCAGATGACGAAATCAAAGCACAGGGAAGCGTAGAGTCTAGTCCAATTTCTGGTGAAGCCAAATTGTTTGCCTGTCGCTACCCATGATGAGGAAAAGCTGGGAATATAACACAGGAGGTTTGAGCCCCATCCTGATATAGGGAATCCCAGCCATAAACTGTATGGTTACACACAGGACCTGGAGCTGACATGGAAAGTCTCCCAGTTGGCTGTGCAGTCTGCTGCGTTGCAGTAAGTCAGCTTAGCACACCCTTCCAACCCTGGTTTTACTACAGCTCTGGGTAGGACGTGTGGTTCTCTTGTGTCTTACTGCCCACAGGTTTAGTTCTTCGGGAAGATCCCAGAAAGTAAAGTAGAGAAAGGGTCAAGAGCATCTCTGCTATTGTCACATCATTGACTGTTTGGGGAATACCTTGGTTTGTACCTATTTTTCCTTTGTTACAGAATCACAGAATATCAGGGACAGGACCCTCAGTCCAACCCTGTGCCAAAGCAGGATCTCCCAGAGCAGGTTGCACAGGAACATACCCAAACAGGTTTGGAGTATCTCCAGAGGAGAGTCCACAACCTCTCCGGACAGCCTGTTCCAGTGCTCTCAGAGCTTCAGAAGCCATTTCCTGGCCCAGATAATCTCAAACCCAAGGGAGAGGCTGTGGCATGATCAAGCACTATAGAAGCTGAACCCTAAATGCTCCCTTCTCCAAAAGGACCCATCCAGCCCACAGATTGTTACCGCAAGGCCCTTGAGGAAGAAGATTGTTGAAGGTAGGATTCAGTCTGGATGAATTGTCCTGTATATCCCCAGATGAGTTAGGAGCAGACTACCTAACTCCAGAGCATTAGGACTCCTTTCATGGAGCATCTGTGCATGATGGATAAAAGTAAAGCTGCTAAAAGACACCAAAAGCACAATAACTATGTCAAGCTACATCAGTAGCTCTGAGCTGATATGCCATATGCTGGATCTCCTTTTGCTGCAGCACCCAATAAAACATGGGCCAATGCACTGAGGCCATGGTTTGATGGTAGAAGGCAGCAGCAAGTCCCAAATCAGTAGAAGTGAAGTGGCCTGGATTAAAAATATTTGGGTGGGTTAACTGTGCATAGGTGCCTTTTCCCTGCTGTCTGGCCCTTTGCAGTTGGTGGATGTCATGGTTTGGGACGGGTTGGCCAATAACAACACAACAGATGCTCTCCCCCAATTTCCTCTGCAAGGAGAGGAAGAAGAGAAAGAGATTTATGAGTTTAGGGAAAAATCTAAACTAATGAAATATTAATAAAAAATTAAAAAATAATTATACACAGTGTATATATAAATATATATATAAAACCTTATCAGGTTGTCACCAGCAGGCTCTGGGGAAATTCCAGACTGTCTCAGTGCCAAATGGGAATTTGATTCCAGAACTCACCAATGGAGACTGAAGGCAGATAAACTTAGAGTCCTCCTCACTGAAGAAGAATCCTTAAAGATGAGCTAATGAAGAAGAGCCAACCTGACCTCCTTTAATCCATCAACTTTTATACTGAGCATGGCAGATGGGATGGAACACCCTATTGGTCAGTTTGTGTCACCTGACCTGTCCGCTCCTTCCTGTAGAGGCAAACTCTCCATGGGGTAAAGAACCCAGTCAGCTGACCCTGGTTGCCACGGCAACGAGTGTAAACAAGAGCCTGTTTACAGCTCTGTCTCATTGAACAGAAGGTTGACTCTGCTCCACTGCAAACCAGGAGAAGTGATCCAAGGGCCAAGAGACAGAGCGAGCCATGGGTTTCAGCTGATGGCAAATGTAATTATGCAATGACTCAGGTTAGGAAACACCTAGCCCAGGTCATTAGGTATTTTCTAGCCTGGGTCAGCATTGGGCCACTGGGGCACCTGGCCATGGGGTACCTGCTGTGTAGCAACTGGAACCACAGCTTTAGCTTCATGATCTGATTTTTCTGCCTACAGTGAACTCTGTGCTGTCAAGCTACCTTGCTCCATCACTGCTTGAGCCAGCCAATATGCATTTCCCATCCTCATGGCTGCAATGTGGGGTGTGGGTTGATGTTACACTGAATTTGGTGTAAATTGTTCCTGTGAGCAGTGACCATTCACCTTCTCCTTCTCTAGCAACAGGGCTTTGATACTCTCAGTTTTGAGACGCCAGCAATTGCGTAGCCACGCAGTAAATCAGAGAAACCGGTGGATCAGAGACAGAAAACTGAGGAGGTTCACAGCAGATCAGTTCCTCAATTGCATTCGCCTCTTGGCTGTGCAATTAGTAGGTCCAGCACAAGAGGGGGAGGAAAGGATTCTTTTGTGGCTGGGGCTGTGAGGAGGAGTGAACAGGTCATTCCCTCCACTGTCAAATTAGGTGTGAAATGAAACCTCTGGTTTCACAATTATTTAAATGGTCTAAGGCTGTGGGGATGCTTCTTCCCCCCTTCCCCTCTTAATTCTACCACTCAGCTCCACTCAGGTGGCTGCAGAATGCTCTGGATCAGGTCCTTGATGTAGATGGGGTTTATTTATTTTTATTTTTTCCTCCTGGCTAAGGTTGCAGTCAGGTCAGTTCCTTCATCTGGTTTCCCCCACAACTGAGCAAGGTGTTTACCCCTCTACATCCACTGAAGGGCAGTTGGAGCACAGGACCTCTTGGTGCCATCTGCCAAGGTAGCACCACCTTGTATACAGCCTCCCCTCCTCCTCCTTACCTCCGCCAACCTGGCTGAACTGGACACCAGACTGTTCAGGGAGTGGCCTCCCCTTGATTCAAACTGCATTAGGTTAGATTAAATTTTGCATTTTTGGTTTTTTGGTCATTCAGACAAATAGAATGATATTCTCATCTGTTTAGCTCCAACATTATTATGGGCTTTTCAATGGATTCCATATTGCGCCCTCAGTTATAACATTAAAGCAGCCAGCTCCAAACCGCAGGATGATTGAAACATTCTGGTTCAACTGTGTGTTCCAGCTCTTGTCAAGCCAAGTTACTTTAAATATATCAAAATTCATGGGACGCGTAAAGAATGCAGGTCAAACAATGTCACAGAGATCTGTGGCTGATA
Source organism: Nycticryphes semicollaris (assembly GCA_013400055.1). Classification (NCBI taxonomy): domain Eukaryota; kingdom Metazoa; phylum Chordata; class Aves; order Charadriiformes; family Rostratulidae; genus Nycticryphes; species Nycticryphes semicollaris. The sequence goes on from VXBJ01006743.1 coordinate 679,099, forward strand.
GGAGTGGTGGGGCAGGGGGAGGGGAGTGTGTGCAGAGAGGGACCGTACCCGTTCTTGCTTTGTGAATTTAAAATAAAATGAAATAAAAGAAAATTAGTTTTAAAAGATGTGAGGAGACAGATCTTAATAAATGCAATAGATTTGGAGCTAATCCGGGTTACCTGGAAGAATCTGGGTAAATATGTCTTTGACTTCTACGTTTGCTTGTCAAATATGATAAGTCCATGACCTCCAAGATGATGTTTGAAGAACCTCAATGCCCAGACAGGACCGAACAAGTCTACAGACCTGCAGGTGTTCATGAAGCTGTATAATAAGGGGATGCATTGCTTTCCCGTCCCAGCCTCTTAAAAAAACAAGGCCAGGAGAAATGCAGTATAATTTGGGACTGGAACCTACAGATCTGGGACCTTTGAAATTAGGGACTACACAGACTGGGAGTATGAGACCACAGGACATGTTTTCTGAATGACTGTTTTTTTATTTAAAATTCCCCAGTCTGAAAATGGTTGCTAGAATATATCTGTTTTCTTTAACAGAAAACCTCAACCAATCAGTACCATAAAGTGCTTCTTAAAATACTGCAAGAAACACAGAGTTGTGTTTCATCAATGTTGAACCGTCAGCTCTGGGTGAACGAAGCTTTTAAAAAGAGTACTAAAACCCAAATGGCAGCCAATATTTGGAAAATCATTCTGGATTTGGGGAGGGTGGGGGGCAGAAATTCTTTTATAATAAATGTTCCGATAGCATGGTTGCACACTTTCATTTCAGAGCACACATTTGTGAAAAAGGAAAATCAAATATGAGGAAAAACTTCTTCATGGTGAGGGTGAGGGAACACTGGAAGGGGCTGCCCAGAGAGGTTGTGGAGTCTCCTTCTCTGGAGACATTCCAAACCCGCCTGGATGCGTTCCTGTGTGACCTGATCTAGGTGTTCCTGCTCCGGGAGGGGGGTTGGACTGGATGATCTTTCAAGGTCCCTTCCAATCCCTGATATTCTGTGATTCTGTGAAATCATTGGAATAGCTGTGCACTAGTTCCATTGAAATAACTGAACAGTCTGATTTTGTGTCCTGTTGAGCTCTCCATCCCTCTTTCTGTGACTTGCTCTATTAAAGTGTTTATTCTGATGGAACTGAGCAAGTACTATCTTTTGCAGCTTTGCTGGACTCATTCAAAGCATCAGAAGGGATTTTATTTTTTGGCCAGTGCAAACAATCCTACCAGTGAGCTTCAACCCATTTGATGTGGTTTTAGTATTTCTGTAAACCCGGAGATTTTTATTTTTTTAATAAGAGCAAGAAATTTAAAAGTGAGTGTAAATGTATATTACGTCTGCAATAATAGCTGGGAATTAGTCTGAGTCTATTACATCAGCCTGAAATATTAATTTTTCAGAATTCTTAGCTCCTTAGCTCCCTTTTGACTTTGAGGCCAAGTCTTTGAAACACCGAGTGCACCGAACTTTGACTAGATCTGGATCCCTTGGGTGACGTTTGCACCATCTATCCTTTCTGCAGGGGTGCAGAGCTCCTCCGCTCGAGTTCCAAAGTCTGATTCTGCAATATCTAGATGCTCATGGTCTGATCACCTCACCTAAGATTTAGGTTTAGGGATGTAGGCATCCCCTGCTCTTGGTCAATGGTGAAAGGCAGCTGAGACCAGAAGGAAAGTCTTCCCTCTGCAAGATGGGCTGAATTCCCCTCTGGAGCTACTAATCTCTATCCATTGACTATGAAATAACCCTAATGTGACCACAGTTAATGTGTAGATGCCTCAAATATGTGTCTATAGTGAGGTGGGATCAACTCAGGTGTAAGGAAAAGCCACAGCAGCCTTCCAGTAGCTAACAGGGGCCTACAGAAGAGATGGGGAGTGGAGTGACAGGACAAGGGGGAACGGTTTTAAGCTGAAAGAGGGGAGATTGAGATGAGATCTCAGGAAGAAATTCTTTGCTGTGAAGGTGGTGTAGCACTGGAACAGGTTGCCAGAGAAGCTGTGGATGACCCATCCCTGGAGGGGTTCAAGACCAGGCTGGATGGGGCTTTGAGCAACCTCGTCTAGTGGGAGGTGCCCTTCCAAATGATCTAGAAGGTCCCTTCCAACTCTAACCATTCTATGATTCTATAATTCATGATGTCACAGATTATTGTCCTTTATTCAGAACCTGGCCCAGTAAGACCCTTCCAGTCTGCAGAAAGAGCAGGAATTAATACCTCTGGGGGTGAAGGTCTCAGAAAGTGACACTGAAGCACCATCAGCCCATGCATTTCACCTCTTGCACTTTTTCACCTCTGGCTCCATGCTCTTAGCCTCCCACCTTCCCCCCACCCCTCCGTCCTGCCCAGCTGCAGCCTGCGGTTATGAAGCGATGGAAGAGAACTGGTGTGGAAATTCTTTTCTCATGTACCTGGAGACCAGCATAATTTCATATTAGAAGCTAAAATTAAAATCCTATTATAATAAAAGTGGCTGGAATCCCAAGGGGACAACATACCAAACATTAGCTGAAAACACCTTCCTGAGCTTGCAAAGGGAATCATAGGGGAGAACAGCATCTGTTACTCACATCTGAGTGCAAATTCTTTCCACCTGCCACAGGCAGAAAGTCAAAACCCCTTCATTTTCTGCCGAGCGCTCGAGCCACTCCTCTAAAGGCCACTGTAAACTTCATTAAGTGGCTTTCCACCACGGCCTGTGTGGATGCTGCCATCAGCCAGCGCTGAGGAGGCACCTGGGGATACTGCTCCAGCTGACCAGTTTGCATTTCCCAGTTAGCATGGAGAATGATGGAATGCTTTCATTTCCTGAGGAGAAACTGCCACAGTTTGTATTCCTCCAGATATATCAAAGCAGGCTAGAAAATTGCTTACCAGGGCAATTGCATCTACTATAGGGAGAGAAAAGCTTGGTGCAAAAGAGAAGAGATGACCATAGGGTAGATGACACAGGCGATGACATTTGGATAGCACCAGCAAGCTAAGAACATAACTTCAACAATTAATCACATATGGCAAGATAGTGTTTGATTATCTCCAAGGATGATTCCACAGCCTTCCTGGACAACCTGTGGCAGAGCTTGGTCACCTGCACAGTGAAGAATTGTTACCTGATATTCTAAGGGAACCTCCTGTTTTTCAGTTTATGCCCATTGTCCCTTGTCCTGTCACTGGGCAACTCTGAAAAAAAGGAGCCTGGCTCCATCCTTCAGGTATTTATAGACTTTAGTAACATCTCCTCAAGTTTTCTCTTCTCCTGGCTGAACAGTCACAGACTTTCCCTATGTATAAGGTGCCCCGGTCCCTTCAACATCTTCATAGTCCTTTACTGAGTCTCACCATTATGTCTATGTCTCTCTTATTCTGAGGAGCCCAGACCTGGACACAGAAGTCCAGCTGTGGCCTCACCAGCACTGAGTAGAGGGCAATATTTTATCTAACAGAGCTCAGGACACTATTCGCCTTCTCTGCCCACAAGGGCACGTTGATGGATCATGTTCAACTTGGTGTCCACCAGAATTTGGTATCCTTTTCTGCTTTCCAGCTGGGAGTTTCCCAGTACATCCTGGTTGCTGGTGTTGTTCCTTCCCAGGGGTAGGATTTTGCACTTCTCCTTGTTGAACTTCATGAGGTTCCTGTCAGCCCATTTCTGCAGGCTGTTGAGGTCCCCCTAGGTGGCAACATGGCTTTGGAGTATCAGCCATTCCTTCCCAGTCTGGAAATGAAATTGCTGAGGGTATGGGATGCTGCCCCAGCATCCAGATGATTAATGAAGATGTTAAACAGGACTGGACCCAGTATTGACCCATGGGGTACTCTGCTAGTCAACTGGCCTTCTGCTAGGTTTTGGTGCCACTGATGACTACCCTCTGGGCCTGGCCATTCAGACAGTTTTCAGTCCACCTCACTGTCTTCCCATCCAGCCCATTTACTGGCTCTAAAAACCCCACAATGTGACACTTGTGGAAAGTGCTCTATAAAAAGCCAGGCCTTGTTATTAAATCTCACCCTCCGTCAGCAAAACACTTCAACATGTGCTTAAGATTTAGGGTAAGCTTCAACCGCGTTGGGACTCAAATGCTTGATTAAGTGCCGTACTAAAGCGAGAGGGACTGCTGAGCAGCGGCAACACGCTCCGAGGTCACCTATTGCACTTCATGCTTTGCCCTTAACGAAGTGCAACCTGGAATAAAGCTGGATTTCATTGGCCAGATGCTCTGCAGGGGGGTGGGCTTGGAATTGAAGTGGCCACCTGTGGTCCGGCTCTAAAATCACCGCTGTCCTCCTTAGCAGTAGAGATTTTCACAGAATCATCTAGTTTGGAAGGGACCTTTAAGATCATCGAGTCCAACCATCTCAACCTAACACTGACAAAACCACCACTAACCCATGTCCCTCAGCACCACATCTGCCTGGCTATTAAATACCGGGGCTGGTGACTCCACCACTTCACTGGCCAGTCAACTAAAGGACAGGACAAGTACAGCTCCTCCTGCTGCAACAGTCAGGGCTGACCCCAAAGAGCATGGAGAAATCCAGCCTCAGTGGCAGACCCACAAAAAAAAGCTTTAAAGGAGGCTCCCAGATCTTTGGAGGAGATTCTTTCTGTCGATTTATTACAGGAGGAGCACGTGACCATCAGCTTCCTAAGTCTTGTGAAGGTCTTGGTGTTGTAGAAGGCGCAGAAAAATCTTAATTTTAAAAGAAATTGATGTCCATACTTGCCTTTTGGGACTTGAAAATTTTGAAATGTTGTTCTGTTCTGAAGCCAAAGCTTCTCTGCAACCTCAAAAATTGCAAAAGCATTAAAACCTCAAGACGACCAAAATTTGGGAGCTGGAGTTTGAAGGGAAAATTTAAATTGCGTGGTATTTACAATCATAGAATGCTTTGGGTTGGAAGGGACCTTAAAGACCATCCAGTCCCACCCCTTGCCCTGGGAAGGGACACCTCCCACAAGACCAGGTTGCTCAAAGCCTTGTCCCACCTGGCCTTGAACCCTTGCAGGGATGGGGCAGGCACAACACCTTTGTGGTAAAACTGACAGATTTGAGAAGACAGCAACTTACACAACCTGAAAAACTTTATAGTTGGATGGTGTAGAAGTCTCCTGCTAATAATAATTTTTAAAATGTCTGTTCTCACTAAAGATTATTTCTAAAATAGTCTCTGTTGCGAGCTGATCCATTTTATTGCTTTCATTCAAACACCATGCTGCTTTAATTTATATTTTTATGAATGCATAAAGCAGATATGTCAATGTATTTATATTAGGATGTAAGTCCCACTGAACAAAATACCTGAGCACTCCACAACCTTCCAGCAGTTATCATGCAAATCACATGAAGTTCAACCAAGCCAAGTGCAGGGTCCTGCACCTGGGATGTGGCAATCCCAAGCATAAATACAGGTTGGGCGGAGAATGGCTGGAGAGCAGCCCTGAGGAGAAGGACTTGGGAGTGATGGCACACAAGAAGCTTGACATGAACTGGCAGTGCACACGGGCAGCCCAGAAAGCCAACCCCATCCTGGGCTGAATCAAAAGAAGGGTGGTCAGCAGGTCATGGGAGGTGATTCTACCCCTCTGCTCTGCGCTTGTGAGACACCATCTGGAGACTGTGTCCAGCTTTGGGGTCCTCAACATAGGAAGGACATGGAACTGTTGGAATGGGTCCAGCGGAGGGCCATGAAGATGCTCAGAGGGCTGGAGCACCTCTCCTGTGAAGACAGGCTGAGAGAGCTGGGGTTGTTCAGCCTGGAGAAGAGAAAGTTCCAGGGAGACCTTATAGCAGCCTTCCAGTATCTGAAGGGAGCTACAGGAGAGTTGGGGAGGGACTCTTTGTCAGGAAGTGCAGTGACAGGACAAGGAGTAATGGCTTTAAATTGGAAGAGGGGAGATTTAGATTAGATACCAGAAAGAAATTCTTTGCTGTGAGGGTGGTGAGACACCGGAACAGGTTGCCCAGAGAAGCTGTGGCTGCCCCATCCCTGGAGGGGTTCAAGGCCAGGTTGGATGGGATTTTGAGCAACCTGGTCTGGAGGGAGGTGTTCCTGCCCATGGCAGGGGGTTTGGAACTTGATGACCTTTAAGGTCCCTTCCAACTCTAACAATTCCATGATCTGTGCACAAGATCAGGCTCTTGTGTCACCGACTGGTTTTATTTTGTTACTTTGTGTTTGTTGTGGGGTTTTGTTGACTTCGCAGTTTGCTCTTTCTAAAGTGTTTCTTTCTAGGCTTCCAAGATGGAAATGCCCCATTTCCATAAAATAAATCCACACTTCTAAGAATTCATGCCACGAATGGAAAAAGAGGTGGTAGATTAAGAAACTGATCCTCACCTGATACATCAGGGATTTGGCTCTGACCTTCCACACAAGATAAGGTGAGCCAGGGCACATCTGGAATAGTTTGCCCAGAGAAGCTGTGGATGTCCCATCCCTGGAGGGTTTCAAGGCCAGGCTGGATGCGGCTTTGAGCAACCTGGTCTGGTGGGAGGTGTCCTTGCCCAGGGAAGGGTGGCTGGAACTAAATGATCTTCAAAGTGCCCTCCAACCCAAACCATTCTATGCTTCTGTGACCTGAAAGGTCCCGTCCAGCATAGGTAATTCTATGATTCTAAAAAAAAAGGTTAAAAATCTCTGGTTTAAAATTAAGTTATGTGACAGAAGCGGGGCTGGACTTTTAAAGGATTAAGCAAACACTTTTGCATTTCAAACGGGGCAGCTTGTTTTGTCTTCATCCCACCCTGGCTCCCACGCAGCTGTAATTACCTTAACGAGGCAAAATGCTCACAGGTGATAGCACGGGATGAGGAAACGTCCCACCAGTTCCATGATGGACGGGCTAAACCTATGACTGGGACCATTACAAAATTACTACCCCCCTCCTCTCCACCAGGCCGAGGTTTGACATCCCTCACACACAGCGAGCGGAGAGAAGGGATGCCGCTGCCACGCTATGCCGTTTTAAAAAGAAAATAAAGCCAATTTCTGTCCCCAAAACTCTTCCCAGAGGCAGGTGTCAACTCTGGCAAGCAGCTTTGCTCCGTTTCCTTCTGGAGGGCACAGCAACGGGTTCAAAGCACCAGCTTTGAAAACACAGGTAGTTGTTAGGAGGATTCAGTTAAATTCACAGAATCATGGAAAGCTTTGGGTGGGAAGGGACCTTAAAGCCCATCCAGTCCCACCAGCTCAGGTTGCTCCAAGCCCCATCCAACCTGGTCTTGAACCCCTCCAGGGATGGGGCAGCCACAGCTTCTCTGGGCAACCTGGGCCAGGATTTCACCACCCTCACAGTAAAAAATTTCTTCCCAGTATCTACTTTAAATCTCCCCTGTTTCAGTTTAAAATCATTACCCCTCATCCTATCACTCAACTCCCTCATAAAGTGTCTCTCCCCAGCTCTCCTGTAGCCCCCTTTAGGTACTGGAAGGTCACTATATGGTCTTTCTGGAGCCTTTTCTTCTCCAGGCTGAGCAATGCCAAGTCTCTTGGCCTGTCCTGACAGAAGAGGTGCTCCAGCCTCTAGTGAATTAAGAGCCTGAAAAACAAGCTACTTACACCACTTGTCTGAGGATTGCAAAGCTCCACGTTTATTACCAGCATTTCACTGCTCCACAGGAGCATCCTGGTTTGAGGTAAAACAACCCAATTTTCTCTTTTACAACTTTACTTTTTTCGCTGGGCCTCTTCTGACTCACTAAACTCTGGAATGAACAGCAGACTGGTCTGAAACTGTTCCCTCTCAGGGTCATCAGAGCTGATCCCACCCAGGGATGGTGCAGAGAGGCCCTGGCTTATCCTTATTGCTGGAACGGCCAAGGGCTTGGAATGGTGTTATTTGCCCCGTTGGAGGGTGGGAAGTGGAAAAGCATCAAGGGGTCACCCCTGTGGGGAGGAGGGGACAGGACAGGGGACCCCAAACTGACCAACAGGGTATTCCATCCCATCTGCATCATGCTCAGTAGAAAAACTGAGGGATCAAAGGGTCAACTCTCTTCCTTCCATGGCCGACGTCTGAGGAGGACCCTGTTGTTTGCCTTTGATCCCAATCCCAGCATTCCCAACTCCAGAGCTGGAATCCAGCTCCTGTCAGTCACCGAGTCACCGAGTCCAGTCTGGGACTTTTCCCGATGCCTCTGGTGACATGATCATCATCCTGGGAGCTTGATATGGTTTTGTAGAGATTGTATCTATTTCATTATTATCTTCCTCTTTTTTTTGTTGGTTTGTTTTAATTTTAGTATTAATACTTCAATAGTTCAGTTCATTCTAAACTCCCTATCCTCTTCCTCTCCTTTCTTTTGGAGGGGGGAGGAAGGCCCATCTGTCAGTCTGCTTTTGGTAAATTTGGTTCAAACTGTGACACTCAGAGTCCCATAAATACACGCTCATTTCAGACTCGCTCGTCACTGCCACAGACACACACCAACCCTACGATACAGCTCAACCTAGTCCTGTTCTGCAGCAGCTGAAAAGCCTTCCCAAGTAAAACCTTTTTCATTTTTCAGGTTAGAATTGCTTGTATTAGTTATTTTCTTACATCCCGTAAAGACAAAGCCTCCTACTTTTCAAACTGTAGTAAAAGACCTGCAAAGAGGTAACAAACGCACATCTAAAAAGGCAAAAAATCGTCCTAGAATTATGCCTCTAAACCCCACGTGGTTAATAATTTAAATAAGCTCAAGAATATTGTTTGGTGTTACCTGCTGCATCTTCCCCCACGGAGCATCGCTCCAGATCTGCTGCATTATTTGGAAAATAACAGGTTTAAGGTAGAAGGGGGCTCTAAGCACGACGTTTAAATTCTGTTCCACGGGATGAGGAAGGGTGTGGGAGAGAGGATTTTTTACCCCAACTTCTCAGCCGAGTGAATACAAGAGAGGAAGTCGCTATTCCAAGGTATTTAATAGGAAGACATTACAGATTGAAAAGTCCTCCGGGCACATGGAATGCAGCTGATGCACAGCTCTAGAATGGGTCGCTTCTTACAAACAGGATTACAATTTTTGTTTTTAGCGTGGATGTGAATTACAAAACTCACAAAATACTGACTCAGATGCAACAGCCAGCGCTAAACCCCACGATAATAAAAAATATGGCACAGAGAACGCTAAACTAAACGACCAATAATTAGTATTTACTTTTTGGCAATCCTGGTTTGCATTAATTCAGGTCAGAGATTCATGCCCAGCCAGCACCAGGTTCTGTTAATCATCTTGTGCAAAGTACACTTTAAAACTCATGAAATAAGTCATCGTGTAATTGTATCTTCCTTCGCCAGTCAAACAACAGTGATTTGGGTATCGGAAACAAACAAGGGAACCCCAGGCAGTATTTTATTTCACAGTACATAGTGTATGTATATATAATCACCATATTCAGCAAGGTAAAGTGCATGCCAGTAACAACTTGGACCGTTAAGAATTTGCAGTGCAGAAATATACTTTACTCCAATACCAACACAGTAATATGAAGTAATACTAAACAAGGTAGAGTAAGAGCTTGAAAACAACATACTCTACGTGATTTACCGGGTCTTCCTTCAAAAGGTAGGGCTGGATTACTCTGAAATAGGAAAATTTTACATCAACTATCAACAGACTGAACAGTTCAAAGCTTCACTAGTTAAAAATATTGCACCAAAAGTGTTGTATTTGAAAGCAATACAAGAATTTTTTAATATAAAACACTTTTAAAAAAAAACAAAAGAGATGTATTACAACAGCTACTTTTGAACTGAAACAGCTGATTAACTGTAGGAACTGATGAAAGGTGAGAGATGGATGGGTTACCTGGAACCTCTCCTGTATAATATCAAGTTAGGAGAGGAAAAGGTCTCCACTCTCCTCTGGTTTTGGTGGACTCAACTGTAAACTCAAGAAAACCGATGAGATAATTGTCAGTATTCCCTTTTATTTTAAAAATACAGGCTGACAAGAAGTCTTGAAATGCTTCACCACTAGTTAGTGCAAATAAATAAAAGCCACAAGAAATGGATGTACCACGACCGGCTGTGAGCAACCTTGTCTGGTGGGATGTGTCCCTGCCCACGGCAGGGGGCTTGGAACACAATGACCTTTAAGGTTCCTTCCAACTCTAACCATTCTATGATTCCATGACTATCAAATGTTCTAGACATCTACAGCTTCAACCACAGGCCCCTCGATCCGTGAATCTGGAAGGGATACATGAAAACTTCATGATGCTCCACACAGCTCATGAAGTTCCTATTTAGAGTGGGAGACAAACAGTAGGAGATTCTTGGAAAATAAAGGACAGAGAAGCAAAGGGCTGAGAGATGTTCCGCTAACATCCCTCAGAGATGTAGCAGCCCAGAACCAACAGGAAATTTAGGCACCACGCTACGTTCATGATTCTCTGAGACCACTGCATCATCCCATATCAGACTATTACCCAAAATAAAAACCCACTGAGGGCAAGTAAGGGATACAAACAGCCAGCTCCCAAGAAGTGAATAAATTTGCCTGTGAAGAAAATCACTTCCTCCACTCCAAAAATCAGTTTCTTCCCTAGGTGTGCAGTTTAAAGAGGAAAAACAAAGCACACAAAAAGGTGTGAATGATCGTTGAAGATCAGCAGTCCCTTTTTTGGAAAGCAGAGGCATGTATTTACCTTTGACACTTAATTTTTATATGCAACTTAAGTTAGAAAAACATTTTTCGAACAGCAAAAACCCAAAAATCTGCTCAATAAGGAGACGTCTCTACCAACACATATACATTAACTAACCTTCTTCTCTTCTTTTCCCAGTACATGGCAACAGACAGGTGTGGCCACTAAGTCTTCATTCCTCTTATAAAATTTCTGGGGATATTGAAGCCGTGATTGAAACCCATTAAAACTACTTGCTCAGGGAACGCAAGGTTTTATCACCATCATTTGCTCACCTCAGCATTAACTTCCACTAAAAAAAACCTCAATGACTTGCAGTTGGGACATCTGGCCCTCAGTTCGGCTATTAAGTGTTTTAAAGAAAGACCTTGAGAGGGAATTAATAGGCTGTAATCATTTAAGTAGTCTCATATGCAGTTCATTTCTCCTTCACTTCTCCAGTGCAGTTAAAAAGTGAAATAATAAAAAATTCAAAAGCAGCTACATAAAAAAAAAGCACATAAAAGTCGATTCAGATTAGATCACATCCCTTCATATTTCCAGATTTTCTGCACTAAAAGAATCCACTATCTTTTTTTTTTTCACCCTAATTAAAATTCTTGACCTTTTTAATCCTAAACCAGCCTTCAAAGCCTGGAAACATTTTCAAAACCCTCAGGAAACCTGACAACAGCAGCATCGTGTTCCAGACAATATTGCAAACAATCCCCAGGCAATCAAAGTGTCTATTAATGAAACAGTCTTGAGAAATGCAGTTCCCTGACCCTCCTCTTCCTCACGATAGCATCCCCGCCGGCTCCTGCTACGTTAGTTTCTTGATCCTGCGGTTCTGCTTGTCAATATTCAGCGTGGCGCGGTCCACGGAGGTAGTGATGGAATCCAGAGCTTCATCCTGCCTCTCCAGCTCCGCTTCCGTCTCCAAGGCAAGGCCCTTCAGCTTCTTTAGGATCTGTCAATAGAAAAGGCTTGAGAGCTTTCAACGATCGACCAAATGGTTCTTTGAGAAAATGTATCAGACCCGTGGTCATTAGTTATTTTATTGCTTTGAATCTCCAAATCATTTGGTGGAGTCTGCCCTGGAGCGTGGTGGTGAGAAGACACAGCTCTTGTTCCAGTAAGCTCAATGGAGACAAACTAAGCAAGAAAGACCTGAAAAACCAAATCTGAAATGTCAGGGTTAGATGGGGAGGGAAAAAAAGTTAGAAAGTAAAAATCAGTGTACATGTCACCTTCTTCACAGTTCTGTTGTTATCTCCTTGGTAAGGCTCATCCTGAGAGGTTGCACACATTGAGGGCCAACAAAGGCCAAGAAAGAGGACCATGTGGCTGAAGGCATTGAAAGGTCAGGCAGGGACCGAGTCAAAGGACAGAAAACGTTATTTTACTACAATTCACTAAAGAAAGAAGCATCATTGGATGGAGCAGGAAGGAAAAAGTGAGACTTGGGCAACCAAACAAAGGATTTTCCAAGTGGTGCGGTGTGAAGGGATGTCAAGGCGGCCAAGAGGTTCAGGCCAAATCTGAGATAAGAAACAACAGATGCACAGGCCGCAGCCCGAGTCCAGGCCACAAGCATTATTTACACATCAACCAGTTTACACCACACTTAGCAAATTACTGTTTGTGTGTGGGGCTGGAAGCAAACACCCTGAGCTGCTCTAAGACTGTGAGTAGACCCTAACGTCTGAAAACGTTGACAGTCACCGGTCCAAAGAGGGCAGAAGGCTCCCAAGTGAAAGGAGAAAGCCAGGCTGATGCATTTTTAAAGCCAGGAGACTTCCGTAACGATGGCATACACTGACTTCTGGGGCTTACTCAACTTTAATTTTCATCAGTTCAGGCAACCAAGGCCAAGAGCCGAGATCCAAACAACACAAGTAAAATCTGTCTTAATTCCTCGGCCTGTAACACTGGCTTCTTTTAGCAGCAGGCCAAGGCGTGAGTTATATCATTGCCTTGTCTACCCTCTTGTGGCTACTCCCTTAATAAGCCCAGTTACATGAACTGAAGGCACCTGCTTGGGCAGGGAAGCCTCAGCTGCCTTCCCTTGGATGTATCGGAGAAAGATTTGGAAGCATCATGTCACACAGACTGGAAATTCAGCTTCTCAGTGACTTCAGATCATAAAAGGGTTGTCAGTGCTGGCCTACACGATGGAATCACAGAATGGTTTGGCTTGTAAGGGACCTTAAAGATCATCTAGTTCCGCCCCCTTGCCATGGGCAGGGAGACCTTCCACCAGACCAGGTTGCTCCAAGCCCCATCCAACCTGGCCTTGAACCCCTCCAGGGAATGGGGCAGCCACAGCTTCTCTGGGCAACCTGTTCCGGTGTCTCACCAGCCTCACAGCAAAGAATGTCTTTCTGGTATCTAATCTAAATCTCCCCTCTTCCACTTTAAAATGATTCTCCCCTTGTCCTATGGCTCCCCATCCCTGATAAAGAGTCCATCCTCAGGTTTCCTGGAGCCCCTTTAGGGCTTGGAAAGAGCTCTCAGGTCTCCCCGGAGCTTTATCTTCTCCAGGCTGAACCCGCTCAACTCTCTCAGCCTGTCCTCACAGCAGAGGGGCCCCAGCCCTCTGAACCTCCTCTGGATCCATTCCAACAGGTCCATGTCCTTCCTGTGCTGAGGACTCCAAAGCTGGACACAGTACTCCAGGTGGTGTTCCACAAGAGCAGAGCAGAAGGATAGAATCCCCCACCTCACCCTACTGGTGACGCTGCTGGGGATGCAGCCCAGGATGCGGCTGACTTTCTGGGCTGACAACCCACATTGCTGGCTCATGTTGAGCTTCTCATCCACCAACACCCTCAAGTCCTTCTCCTCAGGGTTGCTCTCAATCCATTCTTTGCCTAACCTGCTTGGGATTGCCCTCACCCAGGTGCAGGACCTTGCAATTGGCCCAACTGAACTTCCTTAGGCATCCACAGAAGCATCCACGTGGAGGACACCCTCCCACCACATGCTTAATGAGACCTGTTTATCCAATTAATTGCAATGAAATTCTCCTAGAAGGCAAATTATCTCACCCCTAGCCCACAATATCAGCTGCTGTGGTACATGAGCATCCAGGTAATGTAACTCAGATACCAGAACTGCAGCCCATCTACCAAAATACATCTGTGGCTTTTGGTAAAATAGGAGAAAAGAATCATACTCTATCCATGTTTAATTTTATTCATTTCATTACAACTGGTGAGCTCTGTTTTCTTGTTTTCCTTTCAGAATATACAAATATATATATATGATCAGCCCCCAGAAAGGTGCTGTGAGACACCAGCAGCCCCACTATCCACGTGTGGGGCTGAATTCCCCAGCAGCTCCATCGTTTGCAGCTCTGCAAACTACTGGTTTGGGAAAAGGAGCGAGGAGTATCATATCTAGCTGGGACGGCAGGGGAATTTTAGGCAGACAAAAAGCTTTGACTGAAGCTGGATGTCAGCCACCAGCAGTGAGATTTATCTCGTAAAACATCTCTCAGCTCTTTGCATAAATCACAAGCAGCCAGAAATACGGCTGGGTGAGTAACCAGGTTTGCAATTTGGCTGCCAAAGCAAAAATACAAGAAAAACCGTGGATCAAACTTAATCTACCTTTTTTTCTTTTTTTTTTTCTGTTCTTACCAAAACTACAAGCTAAAAAAAAAACCCTCGCTTCTGTCCCAAATGAAATGCTTTGAGTTCTTTCACTGTAACAGGAAAGCAAAGCTGAATTCCCCAAACCGGAGCTGGTGGACGTGTGTGAGATAAGCACCAAACAGAAAAATGAGATGGTGAGATCCATCATGTGCGTGATTGAGGACATGGGTCTGGAACAAGGTCTGGCCTCCCCTGAGGAAGTAATTCTACCACTTGGAAATGGGAAGTCAAGAGGTGACTCTCCCTCCTCTGAGCTTCTTCTGCAAATACTTCATATATATATATATATGCATAAAACCACATACAATAAAAGTAGCCAGTGCTATATGAAATCACTCCATAAAGCCCCAATATAATTAAGATGGGAAAAGACCTCAGAAGGTCTTCTGCTCCACTCCTCCCAACTAAGAGCAAGGCCAGCTTCAACATTCAGCTGAGAGAAGATTACAGGGTTTCAGCATCTGTTCCAATAAACTTTTAAGTCTTTATACTAGTTTGAGAGAGAAGAGACTCTTCTCTCTTCAGCATATTCCAAGGGATGGCAGTGAAAGATACGTGTTTTGTCATTTACAGATGACTTAAAGACGGTCCATGGTGACACTTTTCCAGCCAGTTTACTAAAAAGCATTATCCAAGAACACCCCAAAATTTAGTTTCCAGGATAGAAGCAGCAGTGTTTGCCCACACTTTCTAGATCATGGCTTGATGTGTGCTCCAGAATGGTCCCTCTGGCCATTTAGCACCTTCTGCAGCAGGGCACACACTTAGCATCATAGAATGGTTTGGGTTGGAAAGGACCTTAAAGATCATCCAGTGACAACCCCCCTGCCCTGGGCAGGGACACCTCCCACCAGACCAGGTTGCTCCAAGCCCCATCCAGCCTGGCCTTGAACCCCTCCAGGGATGAGGCAGCCACAGCTTCTCTGGGCAACCTGGGCCAGGCTCTCACCACCCTCACAAGAAAGAATTTCTACCTGAGATCTCATAAAAATCTCCCCTCTTCCAATTTGAAGCCATTATCCCTGATCCTAGGGCTCCCCTCCCTCATCAAGTCCCTCTTCAGCTTTCCTGGAGACCCTTGAGGGACTGGAAGGGGCTCCAAGGTCTCCCCAGAGCCTTCTCTTCTCTAGGATGAACCCCCTCAACTCTCTCAGCCTGTCCTCACAGCAGAAGGGCTCCAGCCCTTCGAGCATCTCCATGGCCTCCTCTGAACCTGCTCCAACAGCTCCATGTCCTTCCTGTGCTGAGGACTCTAAAGCTGGACGCACGACCCTCAGGGAGTACTTTTGGAAGTTTATCACCAAAACACCCTTAGCAATGTGGGAAGCTCAGCATTCCTGAGCCCTGTCCTCACCCAGAACATCTCAGTTCATGAGACCCATCAAGGTGAGCGCATAAATGCAGTGACAGCAGCAAAAGTGTCCCAGAGAGCCATGCAGCAAAGCAAGGGCTGGCACCAGAGGATGCAGAAAGGAAGCAGGGACACTCCTCCTTCCCCACCTCTCCAAGAGGCACCCAATTTATTTGTAAATTAAAACTGTGACAAAAAAAAAAAATAAATAAAAAGCCCCAGGTTTGCCACGAAAACCAGCTTATTTTTCCTTTCAAACCCGATTACTTTTGATAGGCTTCACATTCATTAGAGCACGCTTAACATTTAAAACACAGAAAAAGACACAATTGTTGAGAACAGAAAAACTCGTAAAAATACGAGAGCAGTAAAATGGAAACTCAGGAGGCCACAGGGCTCTGCTCAGTTCACCTGCCAATTAAGCTCTGCCTTGAAAGGCACCGGGCGATGACGATGCGGTTACTCACCCACGAACAAAAAATAAAAGGCAAGCGCTTCACTTTGATCCCTTAATTCTCTTTGCCCAAGAAAGTCTGGGAATACATCCCTTAACCCTTTGTCTGTCAGCATCTTCAACCGTTCAAGCTGAGCGCTGCTGCTCAAACCCACGGGACCTGAAATGGTTAAGATGCTTTTCCAGCAGAGCCCACAGATCTGATCTCGCCGGAGAGAGGTTTACTGGAATCTTGAAGCCTGGCCAAAGCCCGTCACTATTTTTGCCGAGCAAAAGGATGGCAAGGCCTCTAGATATCGCTGCTTCGAGCGGCGCCATCCTCTGTGCCAGCACATCGTTTGGACAGTGAAACCAAGACATGAAAAATCACCATGAAACTCTCTCTGTGACACAAAGCCAAACAGCAGGTACGAGCCCGTCAAAGATGCATTTTAAAGGCCCGTTTCCTCAGGCCCTGGGCAATCTCACACTGAGGTTTATGCCACCGGGGTTATAATTTGGAAAGTCTGATTTAGCCCCATGGCTCTGCCACAGATTTTCTGTGCAAGTTACCTAATATTCCCACACACAGGGCTCTGGCTCTCAAAAAACAAGGAAGCAGATTTGTCAGGGCTCTCCAAATCCTCCCTGTGACAAGCATTCAACTACAACAGACTCAGGCCTTGCTGGAAGAAGAGGTGTCCACCCCAGATATGTACCCTAAATTCTTGTATAGGCTATAAGGGCCTAGACAAAGCAACATGGTTTAGGTCACGCTTCGTCTCCTCTGTTTTACGTATCTGCTTAAGGAGGAGTTCAAGCGCTTCCCATTTCTCTCTGCTTTGGCCCAAGCAGGAGCTGAGGTGACCAGCTTTACCTGGAGAACGTCACAACATAGACACAGATGATGGGAGACAACTCCCAATCCTGTGAACCTGCTCAAGCCCCATCACTTTATCACTTTGCCACACCACCTGAAGACCTAAATCCAAAGAGTCGGGCACTGTACAGACAGAGATTATACCCCAAAGATCTTACAATGGAGGCCTGAGTGTGGTTTGGGTCTTGAGATGCCACCATTAATTGTGCAATTTAGCTAAAGCTTGTGAAATATGATCTACTGTCTCAATACAATGAGTATCCAGCAGTAAATAAAAAGTGTCATTGAGCAGAAATTATTACCAGTTGTAGTTTGAACTTCCTGAAATCCTCCCCGAGATCCACTGCGCTATTCCCCTGTGGTGAATGCTAGAACAAAGCAGGTCTGACCAGAAATGGCTCTTGAATTCAACTGCCCCAAATTCACCTTTTATTAGTTAACAAGGAACTGTCGTTTGCTGTGAACCAGGGTGCAAATGGAGCTCTTGATTTGTCATCATCTAATACTCTCCTTCACCTCTGCGCTGAACAAACACACTGCAGGGCGAGCAAGAAGTGGGAACACCACCAAAACTATTCAAATTCATTGAAGAATTTGGAATCTTCATTATTAAGATCAAACCCACAAAAGGAATTAAGTAATCTTGCACTGAAAAAATTAAGAGGCCTGTCCACATCCTCTTCCTTCTGCACCTGGAAACGGGCAGGGAGACAGGAGAGAACAGAAACATCTTAAACCACTGCGACACAATTTAATAGAGGACGTTTGTTAATGCTTCATGAGACAAGAGCAACTTGTCATAATGAAAACCTATGGATTTATGTCCTCTGAATATGTTTCCTGTTTGGGATTGTAACTATGCAAAGCACAGCCGTTCCTTCTGCTTGATCCGTGGTTGCCTTTGGTGTACAAATAGCCAAGATCTACACTAGCTACTGGCAAAAGAGCTTCCCCCTGCTCTGGAAAAAAAAATCAGGTTTCTCTTGTAGCACGAAACTGAGCATAGAAAACACTGGAATAGGCAACTTTGACAGGACAGCAGGTCCCTTCTATCTGAAGCTGATTGTTAAACATCAGCTCTTCTGAGCCAGTGGCTCTTCAGAGTCAGTGTTTAC
Source organism: Nycticryphes semicollaris (assembly GCA_013400055.1). NCBI lineage: Eukaryota > Metazoa > Chordata > Aves > Charadriiformes > Rostratulidae > Nycticryphes > Nycticryphes semicollaris. Next base: position 697,153 of record VXBJ01006743.1, read on the forward strand.
TATCTTACTCTTAGTGGCTCATTTCTCCCATTATTTCTTCTTGGACTGATGCAGAAATTGGATTTTATTTACTTTCTCAGGGAATACTAAGCACTCCTGGTGCCACTAACACACCACTGACCTCGTCTGGAAAAAAAAAACCCAAGCAGCTCCACAGGCTTAACTACCACCTTTTATTTTGGTACCATTAAATACTCCAGTTACACACAAGTAAATACAAAGCGTTAGTTGTGAGGACCTCAGATCCCTCCCTACATTGTGCCTTCCAAAAAATAAATCTGGGGCATGGTCATTACACGTGTCTGTTAAGATCAGCTGTCTATAGGCCGTGGAACAAGGCCATCCTATGAGCAAATTTGGTATTTAGCACTTGGAAGGAGCAGTTCCTCAACAAAACTCTTTTACTCTGACCTAACGGTTGTGATTTCCTGAGATGAGGGCAACAATGAAAGGGTAAAGAAACACTGAAGGGACCGTGAAAGTAGCAAAGGGCTGAAATGGAACCATCCAGACCCGAGAAGAAGCACATGTCAGAAGGATATGTACTGGGATAGGGGCTTTCCCCCCAGATGTTACAGAATAAACTCCTTTAATAGTATTTCTGTCTTCATGGCATAAGCGATCTGCAGATGGTAAATATCAAGGCAATAGCTTTTTGGCAGGAATGGTTTCAGAAATTAGAAAGCACTGGTTTGGCCAAATAAGTTCAAATTTAATGAATTTCCCTCTCCTCGACCACAGCCCTTAAACTAGTATTTCATATCCCCTCCTACACCCGGTGCCATCATGTCAGGCACAGTGAGGAGAGAGGCAGAGGCTTGGCCAGAGACCACAGGAACTTCAGAGGCTTCTTTCTCCGTCTCTCTAGCACAGCTGAGGAACTGCCACGCTGCTCACAGTGGCTTTTAACATAAACGTCCCTCCACGAAGTCCCGGTGAGGTCCTTTCCTGAGCCACCCAGTCACAACTCCACATCGCTCAGGGCCTCCAGCTCTGATGGAAGGAATTTAGTATCATTCAACAATTCCTGCTGCAAAACATCTATTGTTACTACTGCAAGAACTCAGTTTTTGAGGAGAGAGAGGCTGACCGCCAACTATTAAGTCTCTTCATCACAAATTCCTCTTACTTCTCCAGCTTCAAAAGTTCTGCCGGATTTACCCCCATCACAAATAATGAGAGGGACAAAGCCAAGGTCGTCTGGGCTTTGATTTGTTTTGTTTTTTAAAGAAACAAGTGCTTACATCAACAAATACAAGATCATAACCCTCAAGAAAGGAAACTGCTCAGGAAAACATTGTTATTATGAACATAAGGACATTAAATACCTTCAATTCATTCATAGAAGTCTGATGCCACAAGTGTCACTGCCTCCAATGCATGTTAATGCTTCATGTTCATAACTATATTCCCCCTTCACTCTCTAAATGCTTTGCAAAGTTCATTAACCATCGTCCTGCCCATACCCAAAGAGTGATTAAGCATCGCCCTGCTCATTCCCAAAGCGGGACCTGAACTGAAGCTCTCTGGGAGCATCACCATCAATAAAAGACAAGCCCTCGCTGCAGGCTAAAAGGACTTTGTGTACTGGTCATAAATGAGAAATGTTTGGGAAAAAAAAAGGGACACAGCAGCAGGAACATGCTAGAAGCTAGCTCCTGCCTGTTTGCTTAAAGCCCCAGAGCTGGAAATGAGACAAAGCACCCAGTTCCCTGCCCTGCCTTCTATTTATGGATTTAACCTGCTTCTCAACTATCAAATGGCAAATATAACCTTAGATGAAGCTTTGACAGAACTTAAATAAGGATTCAATCATAGAATGGTTAGAGTTGGAAGGGACTTTAAAAGATCACCCAGTTCCAACCTTCCTGCCCTGGGTAGGGACTCCTCCCACCAGACCACGTTGCTCAAAGCCCCATCCAGGAACATGCTAGAAGCTAGCTCCTGCCTGTTTGCTTAAAGCCCCAGAGCTGGAAATGAGACAAAGCACCCAGTTCCCTGCCCTGCCTTCTATTTATGGATTTAACCTGCTTCTCAACTATCAAATGGCAAATATAACCTTAGATGAAGCTTTGACAGAACTTAAATAAGGATTCAATCATAGAATGGTTAGAGTTGGAAGGGACTTTAAAAGATCACCCAGTTCCAACCTTCCTGCCCTGGGTAGGGACTCCTCCCACCAGACCACGTTGCTCAAAGCCCCATCCAACCTGGCCTTCTCTGGGAAATCTGGGCCAGGGTCTCACCACCCTCACAGCAAAGATTTTTTTCCAATACCTCATCTAAATCTCTCTTCTTTCAGTTTAGAACCATTCCCCCTCATCCTATGGCTCCCCTCTCTGATCAAGAGCCTCTCCCCAGCTTTCCTGGAATCCTTTAGGGACTGGAAGAGGCTCTACAGTCTGACTGGAGCTCTCTCTTCTCCAAATTGGACAAACCCCAACTCTTTCAGCCTGTCCTCACAGCAGAGGGGCTCCAGCCCCCAGAGCACCTTCGTGGCCTCCTCTGGACCTGTTCCAACACGTCCATGTCCTTCTTGTGTGAGGACTCCAGAGTTGGACATTGTAATCCAGGTGGGGTAAAATGTCCTGCTTAGATGTAGTTTCAAGATCTTCACTTCAGTATTCAAAAGGCTCTATATGGTCTTTACCATGATGCTGCCCTCCAATCCCATTAGGATACACTCCCAACCTCCATACCTTTCAAATGCACTTTTACTGGGAGAAACTCCCCGCTTCAATCACACTTTCCTTCACTTCCAAATCTTTACACTTCCCCTCTAAACCTCACTCTCTCAACAAAACTGAAAGATCCTGAGCTATTTTGCTCTGCTTAGACCTTCAGAGCAAGAAGAAAAATCAGTGCTTGCACAACGCCTGGGAGCAGCTGGAGAGACACCAGTCTATACAAGATGAGAAGCTCCATTCCCAGTTCACAAGACTTGTTGGAAGACGCCGAACTCCCCGTCCTACATTTCCTCTGTTTCTCCAGTCACAGTCAACTGCTTTGGTAAGATCAAGCATCAACAAAGGTTGGTGTTCAACTGTGAAGAACTGGCTCTGGGGAAGCAATTCCTAAAGAGTCCTTTTTGGTTTGGTGTTTTTTTTTTATTTAACAAGATGTAGCAAAACTTGTCTTCAAAAGTAGACTGTGACCAACAACCCTTCATGCCATATTTATCTTGTTTTTGGGTCTGGCTACAAACCAGAATTATGGTGCTGAAAAGTTGACATTAAGGAAGGAACAACTAGCCCTTCTGAATACAGAACAGCTGTACAAAGTGCATGAGTAACAGATTGCTCCTATTTGCACAACTATGATTGAGCAATACTCTCCCTTCAAATCTTCTAAAAGGTCAATGCTGCTTTCAGGAAATGCTTGGTTTTGGATAAAATGATAGATTGTGGATATAAGCTCTTTAAAAGATAGGAAGAGAAAGAATGATTAAATGGTGAATAGTCCATTTTGGTTTTGAAGAAGCCTAAATCAGATATTTCATTCAAAAGATCTTGATAGTATTTTGGTTAGAGAATCAAGTTTGGGTCTAAATCTGCATATTTATGCAGTAGCTCCTTGTTAAGGAAAAAACAACAGGAGTTTTATAGGAATTACAGCACGTACCTTAAAATCATTAATAACTGGAATGATGACTAAAGCGACCTGACTCTCGGGGAACAGGTGCTCAGCAATTTGGGCGACAAAATCAGGCCAACGGGTGGCCCATCAGTTTGACATTCAGTTCCTCTCCCCACCCATCCCACCCCACAAGTTCACCCTGAAGCATTAACCGGCTTAATAACGAGTGGTATAAATAAATAACTAGAGCTCAAAAGGCAATTCTGGTAATCTTGAAAGTCTTTTGACTTGTTTTAAATAACACTGGCCATTTGACACTGTTTCTAGTCCACCACCCAGCACAGAGAATTTCTGAAATTAACCTTCTGCAAAGGTTAAACTCTTACTCACCCAACTGTCTTTTGGCTAATTTTCATTAACAGATTTGTTTTTTTCCTGCCAGCAGTTTTCCTTTTCAGCCACTTCAGTCACTACTAAGAGCTTGTGACTCTCAATTGTGTTCTAATTCTCAACTATAAAGTAAAAGAAAGGCTCTAGAAAACTGCAGGCTTGGTCAGAGGCAACAGAATTAGCAGAAAATTCATGTGATGCTATAGATGGTATATTAAAGAGAATAAGATGATAGAGGGGGAAAAAAAATATATATAAAGTTTCATCTTCTGCCACATCTTCCAATATATCTGTGGTCATCACCAGTAAAGCTATTTTAATGGAAAAACCACTAAAACCATAGTCCTTTGCTTTTCCCTATGAGAGCAAAAGAGGGATTCTCCACTAAAAGTTCTGAACACCAGCTGTGAGAGAAATTAAAGACCCATTTCGATCACAGAATCAGAGAAACGCAAGGTTGGAAAGGACCTATGAGAGCAGTTAGTCCAACCATCCTCCTATCACCAGTACTACCCACTGAGCTACTAAATCAGGGAACAATATCGACTGGATTACTTCAAATAAGTAACTTTTTCTAGTAAAATCCCCAACCTGTTTCCCCTTTACTAATTTGTGTACTTATTTCCTAGCTACAGGTCCTCTCTGTGTGCTTGTAAAACACTGAAATAGAACTGCTACTCCTTACTACAAAGAATAAGGTAGCACAGGGAAAGCACAAAAAGCAGCTGAAAGTGATTTAATTGTTAAGCTTCTTAACCTTCAGAAAAGAAACAGGTTACAGCTATGGATTTTCCTTGGGTTATAATCCCACCACCTAATATATTTTGCTGATAGACCCTGTTCAAAATAGCTAGAAAAAATACAAAGTTATCAGTGTATTTTAATCACTACAGGCTCGATTAACTCATTTTTAAAGTATGTCCATCTAAATTTAGGGAGAGGAATATTTTGTTAAGGACAATGATGATGTTTCTGATGATGAAAATGCACCTTATTAAGGAAGAAGAGGGAGTGAAACAACTCTTATATCAAAATGATCTCAAATTATACCTGTTTAAGCTCTTTTGCTTCTTCCTGGGAGATCTTCTCTTGCTTCTGCAGCTGAACCTGGTCATTGTCCGTCCCTTCCCTGCCTCCCACAGGTGAGCTGGGCTGCACCACTCCTCCCAGGAGTCCCGTGGCTGCAAGAGAAATTCCCATGGTCAGATTGCCATCTCCTGTACCGACAGGCAGGACAACTGCTGGTGTCAAACTGGTGACAGCTGAGGACAAGAACAGGAGGGGATATGGATATATGATAAAGGTGCACACTAAAAAAAAAAATGGGATGAGGAAGGAGACCTAACATTTCCCAGCAATATTCTCATTTAAAAAAGGGAGAGAATTGAATAGAAAGGCAGAAACCTTTAAAAAAGTGATTTTTGTTGTGTTTTTCTTACACCCAGCTGGACTGGGAGACCCGCCGCCACCATGTGAGGATGAGAAGCACCCAAACCTCTGAATAAAGTGTTGGGAAACTCCTAATAATGAGAACATTTGGTTAAGCAGGAAAAATTCAGCAGCCTCAAAAGGAATAAAATATTCTTAAGAGCCAGTCTTCAGCTACAGGTTGTTATACTTCAGGATTTCTTGTGCCTTTTAACCCCAGGTAGATGTTATCAGTTATTATTGAGGACATTATTGTTATGCCGCAGGATTTCTTGTGTGTTTTAACCCCAGGTAGATGTTAGCAGTCATTACTGGGGACATTATTAGCCAGAAAAAGCTCAGGTAGATGTTATCAGTCATTATTGAGGACATTGTTGGCCNAATATGCCCAGCTTTAAGGCAGGCCTGGTATAAACAGACAGGATCCAGATGAAACCGTGACAGTTGAAGAAACGTGTACGTCTCGGAGCAGCACCAGGGAGGGGAAAAAACACCAGGAGCCAACGCAGGGAGAGAGAGAGTTGTACCTCTGCTGCAAGGCTATTTCTCCTATAAGCCTCCAAATCAACATTCGCTATCTGAAAATAGACACATGTATTTTATGTGTACACAGAGGCAGGCAGGCATAACACAGACTTCTTTTCCCCCTCCCTGCTTTTTTTTTTTTTTGCAGGGGGGAGGGGGGGAGAGGGGAAAAAAAAATAAATAAATTAAACTCCCGTATTTTCACCATGTGGAAAAAACCCAGAGGTTCAAATGCAGGCCGTGACTGCCACCTTGCGACAGAAGAAAGACGGCGACAGACTCCAGGCAAGGAACAAACAAGGGTTTTGGTGGAGCTGGAGAAGTCAGGATTTCCATAACCTCCAGTTTTCTTTACTGCCATTTCCAAATTAAACAGTCGAAATGCAGGTGGGGGTGGGAGAGCAATATCCTTGACTCACTGACTCAGATGCAAACAGAGCAGAGCAGTGGGAAATTAAGCACAGTCGGCTGTATGTCCAATTATTTTATGTAACCAGCCTTAAGACCATCAGGAACTGAACACCAATTTGTTGAAATAACTCAGGGCTTTAGAAACCAGCAGGTTGTTTTNCAGGTTGTTATACTTCAGGATTTCTTGTGCCTTTTAACCCCAGGTAGATGTTATCAGTTATTATTGAGGACATTATTGTTATGCCGCAGGATTTCTTGTGTGTTTTAACCCCAGGTAGATGTTAGCAGTCATTACTGGGGACATTATTAGCCAGAAAAAGCTCAGGTAGATGTTATCAGTCATTATTGAGGACATTGTTGGCCAGAAAAAGCTTGATTCAGCACAGAAGAACCTCTGTTACAAACCAAACCTCACCGCTCTGACCTGAGTATTTAAACACCCGTGTGGCTTGGTCCAAAAATACAGGCAGAAAAGCTACGCAAAGCAGCTAAAAATACTTTCAGATAATCTAGAGTGTATAAAAACTCTTCAGAAATTCCTCTTATAGGTGGAATCAAGCCAAATCTCTTAGGAAATATGATTAATTATATTATTTTTTTTTTTATTTAGTTATACAAATGTGCAATNGGGGGGAGGGGAAAAAAAAATAAATAAATTAAACTCCAGTATTTCCACCATGTGGAAAAAACCCAGAGGTTCAAATGCAGGCCGTGACTGCCACCTTGCGACAGAAGAAAGACGGCGACAGACTCCAGGCAAGGAACAAACAAGGGTTTTGGTGGAGCTGGAGAAGTCAGGATTTCCATAACCTCCAGTTTTCTTTACTGCCATTTCCAAATTAAACAGTCAAAATGCAGGTGGGGGTGGGAGAGCAATATCCTTGACTCACTGACTCAGATGCAAACAGAGCAGAGCAGTGGGAAATTAAGCACAGTCGGCTGTATGTCCAATTATTTTATGTAACCAGCCTTAAGACCATCAGGAACTGAACACCAATTTGTTGAAATAACTCAGGGCTTTAGAAACCAGCAGGTTGTTTTCCTCTAAGTTGTTGTGCTGACATTTTAGTGCCAGATGTCCAAAACTTCCTTAAAAATTAACAAGCTTTTCCAAGCTACGGCCCTCGACTCGTCAACAAGAGGACATTATCCTCCCTGCTCCAGTCCAGTTTTAGCTTGGTGCACAGAAATAGGTTCATCTATTGGTTTACTGTATCATTTTTCTACATGTTTTTAATATGCTGGCGATAAATCCATCCACCCATTTGCTCTTTCGTCACTACCAATCAGGAACAACAGAGTCAGGCATGTTGAGAGAAATAAATTCCTAACAGACAAAGATTCATCAGCTTTCCAAATGAATCCAGGGTTGAATTACAAAAACAAAAAAACCAACCCTCCCAGAATTTTAGAAGTAATAGTAGTAAGGAATGTCATTCTTATTGTTGTGAAAGGGTTTCAATCTCCACTGTGTTTTCTTAAAACAATTAAAGTATGCATTCACCTAACCTGAGACCTAAAATCTCCTAAATCCAAACACCCAAACCTTCTCAAATAACAGAACTCTATTTTTTAAGATATGAAAATTAACAGGACGTTTAGCCCATATGTTCTTTAAAACTTGCCAGGCAGAAAATGTGTTTCAACTTTGTACAATTAACAGAACAACAGGTTTAATATAAATATGCTTCCAGCTACAAACTGATAAAAGGAAAAATAGCAATGACAGAGGACTTGGAAGCAGGCAGGAGAGAAGGGATTTCTAATGACCCTTCCCCACTGAGTGGGTACAATATTAAATTTTTGACCACCAGGAAAAGAAATACATTGTAGTTAAAACCCAGGGCAGTAGCTGAAACTCAAATCAAGCTAATCCTTTCAGAAAGTGGCATGGAGTTAGTGACAACCCCAGCTGAGAGTGCTACGTTAAAGAGGGCTTGGCATGTTCCAGCTGCCAGGCCCCCAAGGGACACTCAGCCTTGGCATCTGCAGTCACAGGTTTTGGTAATGTAGTTGGGAGAAAATAAATCCAAATAGTCTCAAACAGCCACACACTTAGAATCATAGAATGGTTAGAGTTGGAAGGGAGCTTTAAAGAGTTCCAACCCTCCCTGCCCTGGGCAGGGACACCTCCCACCAGACCAGGTTGCTCAAAACCCCACCCAGCCTGGTCTTGGAACCCCTCCAGGGATGGGGCAGCCACAGCTTCTCTGGGCAACCTGGGCCAGGCTCTCACCAGCCTCACAGGAAAGAATATCTTTCTGGTATCTAATCTAAATCTCCCCTCTTTCAGTTTAAAACCATTACCCCTCATCCTATTGCTACACTCCCTGATAAAGGGAGGTATCATCTCTACCCTCTCCCCCTTGGCACGAGGGTCCGAAGTCACCCAGGAGTTATTTCTTCTATCTTATCATCAGCACGGTCTCACCATTGGGGCAGGTGGGAGAGGATTCAGAAATTTTAGACACTATTTTGAGTTTGAACACCACTTGGAAATGTTTGGTGCTAGTGTTACTGCTTACAGATGGATGGCTTTGTCCGTCACGTACCTGCTTGCCAAATGGAGGTCCCCAAATCTACCTGAGGGGACTTCCTGGCACCAACAAATCCTAGGGCATCTTCTAAAAACTGTATCTTCTTGCTAAACTGCATCTCCAAGATGGGAATTGCTTCTGGCATCTTTGCTGACAAGAGGCGGTAAGAGGTGTCAGGCTTCCCAATAAATCTCTGCCGGACGCTGATTTCGTACGGTGTATGGACTCTGATATCATCCACATCCTTTGATTCAAATCGGTGAATGACCTGAGAATTGCAGTCACTGATTTCCAGGCCGGAAGCGAAGAGCGTGAGTTTTCCTGGCTTGACATTTGAGTCTGTTCTGTGGGTGATAATAACTGGAATTCTAATTATGATTCCTTCCTGGTTCTTCGAATCGGAAACTGTGGCAGTTTCCTTTGGCTTGCTTTCCAATGGCGCTTTCCAGAGCTTGCTGCTGAACGGCCACCAAGAAGGAGATTCGAGCTCAGTCAACAACCTGGAGGAGAAAAGAGAGTGTTAGAAGAGGGGGAAGCCAGTACCCCACCAGTTCAAAGCAAATTGCTGCAGAGACAAAGATTTCCTAATACTGAACCCAGCCCTCTTGTTATTTCGCTCCTCAAACCTCTTCACAGCTCATCAGGATCCATCCGTTTTAAAAACCAGCCTTTCTTCATTTCTTAACACCCAGAATCTCACTGTTCTGATGTAAAAAAAAAATCCAACTTCCAACTGGACATATTCAGGCCAATTTACACCCGTCTGCTCTTCAGCTAACACTGCCTTTTACCACAATGTTTCCACACTTGGCCATCACCCACCACTGCCTTTTTCCGCTCCTTTACACCTCAGCTCCAGAGTCTGATGCCACCTTTTGCTTTGCCCCAACTCCTAAATTCCCATTGCTAGTTAAAACACAAAGAGTGCAAGGCTGAGGCTGAAAAACCAATAAAAACTGCCCACTGGGACCCAGTGTCTGCCTCCCCATCAGTGTTGGTGTAGCTCCTGAAGGAAATAAGCTCCTTCCTGGTAAGCTGTTGCCTTAAGGATAAGTGGACTCACTTTATGAATTAATTAAGGAACTGCTCCCAAAGAAGACCACTTACAGCCAGGACTAACACAAGGAGTCAACCCCCTTATTTCTAGAGCAAGAAGATGCACCTAAGCAGGCACCAAAGTTTATCAGCTACAGGCAAGAAAGATCTAACACGCTCTTAGGAAGAATCAATATGGAGGACGCGATCTTTCCGGTGTATTTTCTATCAGCGTAACCCATCCTCCTTTTCTGGGGTCCTCTCCCAAGGAAGGATCACAATCACAGATCTCTTTGGGTCTTAAAAAAAAAAAAATGGGAATGAGAGGAAACGTCCTTTTGGTTTGATTTTCCATGTGCAATATTGTCCCTCCCTTTCCAGGTCTACTCAGGAGTTGGAGGCAGAGCCACAGTCAGCACTGATGATGCTGTTTCTCCAACTCTCCTCTTGTTCCCTGTCCGTCACTCAAGCCCATCCTGTGAGCAGAGGATCCTGTATTTCAGGACAACTCAAACCTCAGTGGCTGGAAAGAAATTTTTAATAAAAAGCTGTGATCTTACTGATACTACAGAAGGCTTTTTACAGACTTAAATCCAAGAGACACAAGCCTTACCAGACCAAAATACGAAGTGCTACTGCTTCACTGCTATTTTGGAGAGCCAGCTTGATTGATCTCACTTTTAGGTTTACTCTAGAAAGATAGTGCCTGATGAAAAATGCATCACAGCGGTGCTGCTCTCAGGATACGTTTTGTAACCATTTATTTCCCATGAGAGAATCCGAGAGCGTCTATAGAAGGCATTGCAATTATAAAATCCCGCTTAATTTAGCTGCAGACAAAGTGTAACCTGAAAGAGGAAGCTCTAACTGAACACACAGCCATCAAAGCTCTGTACCAGGTTCAAAAGAGACCTTAAAGAATGTAACCTGCTACAAAAAGCAGAAAAAGTCATATTGGGAGCCAACCACTGAATTCCTGACTAGCGGAGGCAGAATGGATTGTTCGAAGAATCTACTCCCAACTGAAGCATGAACGTCAGATATTTATGTAGATCACACAGGAGATGAGTAATGGGCCTGGAGCTCTCTGCTGCCCTCTGAAAATACCACGACACTCTTTTAAAAAGGAGGGGGGGGGAAGACAGACCAAAGGAGATGTAACAAAGTTCTACTATACCAGAATTCGAAATGGCACAGTATCGTAGATTTAGGGCTGAATTCTGAAACTGGGAGGTTCAACTGAAGTTCAACACAGAGATAGGACTGAAAAAGCCCTGGGCTCTGATAACACACGTCATCTTCCAAACTAAAAGCCATGCTCTAACCTACCTGCTGTAATTAAGCAGAAACAAATGACCTGGTCTCATTTCTACACAACACAAAGCATGTTTTCTCTCTTCTTGGTGTATGGAAGAGTTACAAGGTACTTCAGGGAAACAACAGCTTATGCCTGTGTCTTGACCTATAAAAAATCATTAAATTCCTACCACAAGAAATGCATGTGCCTTCACTGACTGAAAAGCAGCAAGTCTAAACCTCTGTTTACACTGTAGCAACTTAGTCTGGATTTTGAGCCTTCATTTTTAGCACTTTATCCCTTCACCCATCTCCTTCCCTCTTTCCCCATCCTGGCTGGGTGATGCCTAATTTACAGGCGTGATTTTTCTGCTGCAAAGCCAACTTTTCTGCCCTTCCACCTGGAGTCAACCCCCTGGATCAACAAACCATATGACCAGACCTTATATACAAATGAAAAATTTGCAACCAGGCTACCTCTAATAATAACATAATAAAAAGGAGCCAGTGAATCTGGCTTTCTGTTTATTTTTGGTCTTTGAACATCTGCTGGCACGTCAGGCTCAGCTCTGCTTATCTGCACGCAGTTCCACTGAAAGCAGCTGTATATACCCCAGCATACACAAAAAGGGAATTAATAATCCAAAAAAAAAAGCCCACACATGCAGGCAAGATAAAGCTAATCACAGTTTTAAACATATGAAAGTAGATAAAAGGGCCCTGGTTCTTTTTATAAAAGACACAGCCATCAAATTGGTGCCGCTGACACAACCTTGAACTAACGGACACAAAAGGTTGTTTCCCTCGGCACAAAATCCTCTCCACGTGTAAAAAGTAGTTACTTCTCATATTTCTAAAGAAAGCAAGAATCAAAGAGCCTTAACAGACAAATTTATCTATGTTAATAGTCTGAATTCCCTAATAAGCAACAACCAAATGAGCTGCTGTCACGGTTTTCCCCATTAGGGAGATGAAGAAAGATGACCTCAGTTTAAAAGATGACATCGGGGGAAGGGGGGCAGGAGGGAGGACAGCAGCTTTATAAGGAAAAAAAAGCCAAACACACACAAAAAGCTATGTGAATAAACTGTTAAACTCCCCAAAAAGCACAGCACAATTAAAACACAGTTTGGCTAATGGATTCTGGGTTGCATTTCAGCCTGGGAGCAAGGTGCCCATACTCTTCATACTGTATATAAAACAGAATCTCAGCTAACGTTGGGTCAGGGCCTTCCTTTATTTTTCCATTTTTAAAATCAAAGCACTGAGCTTTTCAGACTCATGAGGACAAATAATACCTCCCAGTGCATCTTAACCCAAAACAAAACTCTCTTCCAAAAACAATGAGCAGGTATTTATTTTCCTACTCATTGTTTATTGCTACAGAACTTTAAAAGCTCTTGCTGAAGCTTTCAGTTCTCTTGGCTTTTCATTAAAGGCTGTGGAGAATATCACCAGAATCATTGTGAAATCAACATTTTCTGTCCGAATTGATCTCTGTCTGAAAACAGAGGCTTCTTCCAAAAGCAACTAGTTTGAACTTTATTGTGTTTGTTTCTTCAAGCAGGTGTCAGAGCTTCCACAAAGACACTCGTGGCTATGTATCTTCAAGACATTCCCATACTACTCTGAACCTTACTGTCTGGTTTGGATTGTTATAGAACCTAACTCGGGGCATAAAAAACAGCATTGAATAATTCACTTGGAAAGTTAATCATTAAATAAGTCCTAATGTTCTGATTAAGACACCAACCATTTACTGTTTGCATTGAGTTCTGCAACAGCTAAAATCTCAAATATGCTCCAAAGCTCTTCCTTCCATCGTCTAAAGGCAGCACTTGGTGGCTCATTTCTTTTTTCTTTTTTAACTCAAAAAGCTGACTACCATGCACAGAGAAAAGAATACAATCTACTTAAATTAAAGAGTAATTGGCATTTGTCTCCTTGCTAACTCTAGGAAACTGTCTCCAAGTCAGTGGGCTCACCTGCCACATTCAGCATTTCCTTTGACAACACCAGAGAAGCAGAACCGTGGTTGCGTTCGCTGTAGAAAAGCAAAACAGCACGGTCCAGGACTGGCAAAAATTAACCAAACCCAGCTTCTAATATTTTTCATTTCGGCATATTCTGGGACATCTAATAAAAATGTGAGTGCCATACTTTGTCTTTCAGTGGGGACGTTAATTTGCACCCCTTTCCCCTAACCAGTTGTGAATTCTCTCAAAACTTACAGGTTCTTAGTATTTTGGAGTTGGAATATTTGGAATGGAATTCTATCATTTCTGCCAGTTGTAGCCCAAACTTGTAAGGGCTTGAAAAATTATGAGAAGGGAAGAGGACAGGTATGTATAGACAACCAACTTCCCCAGGGTGAAACTATGTCACACTGAAGGGAGGACAGAAAAACAGAACCATCTTATAATAAGAACTAGATCCAAAAAAGACCATCATGGGCTTAAACCTTCAGTAAAAGTCAACAGTTTAGTTTCCTAAAGATCTCTGTGGATCTGCCCTGTAAATTGTGGGCCTAAATAATAAAGTCTCACAACCTCTGCTTAGCTCAGAGGATGCTCCAGTTCCATACCTGTCTGCCACATCCATATCCCCTTCGATCTTGTTGAGTCCTCTCATGATGTTATCAAACTGCTCGCCTTGGTAATGCAGCACTTTTGCCGTGTCCTCCAGTCGTTTCTGTGACCCAGACAATAACCCCGTCAGTTCTTTTCCCTTCGTTGACTGCAAAGCTGCTGCTTCTGCTCCCGCACCTTCGCTCGACAGCAACTGCTCCCTCCAGAAGTGCTCGAGGATGTTGAACACCACATTTCTGTTGGGTTGCAGAGAACTGAACCAGTGCTTGGTGTTTTTCTCTAAGATGGTAAGAGAGCTGAAGATTAAATTTGAAGATTCCTTCTTGATCTCACTGATACTGGAAAGATGGAAGTTGACCAAAAGCTCCCCAGTCTTGTCAGCTGTAAATTTGATGGCAACAGGAGTCAGGGATAGTCTGCCAGAGACCCATTGTTTGCTGGTGTCCAAGTAATAAGAACAAGGCCAGCTATGGATACGTATGTCTTCATTCATCAGCTCGCTGTTCAGATCCTCTTCTACAAGAGCAACACCCTCAAAGCAGCCAGGAGGTGAAACTAGAATAAAAGGGGGGGGGGAAGAAATCATGCAAGAATCCTTAACAACATATAAAAGCTGATGTTACAAACCCTCGTCAGTAATTCATCCCATCCACAGCTGGCTTCAAGTGCTTTCGCTGTAACTTTTCAGGTGCACATCTGGGAAATTTGGAGATAGGGTTCCAAAATTTGGTCATCATTCCTAACCATCCAAATATTCCCTATAGAAAGAAAGGAGGAGGACTAGCAATATTACCACCCACTCCATAACAGCACTGCCTCCCCTTTTTATAACGTTCTCATCACGTTCCAGCACATGATTTCCAACAGCACAAACTTCCAACGACACCAGCATTCGTGCCCTGGATATTTAACACCCACTGTGCCCCTCTGGAAAGGGAAGGTGCTTTAGAATTAGAATAGTCTCTGCTTTGACGTGCATATGTTCATATTTTGGGGTGGAAGGGAACCTACCAAAAACAGAATCACGAAAAACATTTACTGACTTTTCTGAGCCTTTCACGTAGCCCTTTTTGCTGGAAAGTGATCAAGCAAGAAGTTTCCCATTCCCCTCCTCATCATCATCAGAAGCAGCTTCCCATAGACCAAGAGCTAGTGAAGAAAATCCGGAATATACCAAAATATGAGCTCAACACAGAATCATAGAATGGTTAGAGTTGGAAGGGATCTTAAAGATCATCTAGATCCAAGCCCCCTGTGATGGGCAGGGACACCTTTCTCTAGACCAGGCTGCTCAAAGCCTCATCCAGCCTGGCCTTGAACACCTTGAAGTAGTCAGGGAATATATATCTAGAACTATCCCAATAAATAACTGGTTCTTCCACTTCCACTCTCATATCTCAACATTCAGGTATGTTTAGAACACACCCAGAACGTCCATCTAACGTATTCAGGTATGTTTAGAACACACCCAGAACTCCATCTAATGTACTCAACAGCACAGGTGAAACCAAAATCACCACTGACCAGAACTCACAAATGTCAAAAAACCAGAAACACCCAACCACAAATGGATAAATATTCTTCAGAAATCGTCACTATCTCAGACCACCACTCTTAGTCTCAGGAGACTTGCAAAAATACCTTCCTTATAAACCTCCAGTGGATAAGAGAACTTCTGGCAGAACAACGCAGCCAAAAATATACTCCCCCCCTCCCCAATCTATAGAATTTGTTCTGTGAAATATTCGTTGCTGCTCAGTTACTCCCCCCATGACAGGCTGTGTTTTCCTGGGAGCCTGTGATGCTATTTGATGACATAATATTAATCCCAGTAAGACTTGCTCACTGGTATCTGGAATCCCAGCAAGAAAACACGGAGCTGTCACGTGCCTGAGGCCTGGTTTACTTACATCAAGCCAAGCTCGAATTTGGAAAAGGAAATTAAATTAAATGTATCTGGAGCAGCATCTCTCCACACTTCCAAAGAGGTTTCTTGTACCCAAGGGTCAGATTGTTTCCTCTAACATCTCCTTCATAATCCTACAGTTTTCAGCACTTCACTGAAGACCAATTAAGTTCCACAACTCATTTCTTTATGAACACCCATTACGTAATGGTGATTTAATCACTCCCCTATTCATTATCTTCTCAAAGCCTTTGATGTATCACAGAACAATTTACAGATTAGCACCATGAACATTATCTCAAGGTGTTCTGCTACTTGGATGGCGCAACAAATGAGAAGAGCTCCACTACAAAATCCCCACTTCAGTTGACGCTGGCACTAGTTACGTCTTTTTACTTCCATATGATCTGTGATCTGTTCCCCCCAAGGAAACATCTAGAAATCCTAATAATTTATTTAAAAAATTAAAAATCTAATAGTCCTTTTTTAGGTGACAAGTCACTGGTGTGAATTCCTGTAGGACACGCTGAAGACCTAGTGCTTACAGGCTGCTGCATCATGAATATTCCTTAAATAGAGCACTATAAACCTGAGTCCAGTTCTTCTTTTCTTAAATATATTCAAAACTTCAGTATTACTGAGATAGGGACTACTCACAGGATGCCATATTCCATAAAAATCTTTATTTTGGTTTTCATACCTTATCTCCATGGCATTATGAGTTTTCCTGACGTAAAAGGAAAAAAAAAAAAAAAAATAAGCCAGAAGTTTACAAAACAGCTAGAACTTAAAATGAAAATTCTTGATTTGTTTTGGGCTAATAAATCCACAATCCTGGAGAGACAACTTTGCGCTGGACTATGGGACAAAGAGAAGGTGAACAAACCCACAGAAATCTGATATAAATGAGTAGCTATAGCCAACAAAACAAGTCCTAGGAATTATGATTTGCTACATAATTTCAGAATTTGGAGGGAAAAAGCTAAAAGCTCTGGCCTCAACTTCTCCATCTGGATTAAGCAAGGTTAGATTGGACAGAACTGAGGGAGAGAATTTTTCTTCCAGCCTGACTGGGCTTTGTGAGTAGCCAATTATTATCATTTCTCATTAAAGGTTATTTTCTTGCTGTCATACACAAAGAAACAGGGGAAAGAGATCTCGTTTTTAACTAACAGTCAATGTAACCACAAAGAAACAAGCATCAGCCATGGGATCCCAAAACAGAGGAAAGCAGAACGGGGGCTTTTAAAGGATACTTCATGTGGAAAGTGTTTCTAATGTGGATACATAATTGTGCTAATAACAGTATATTTTTTTGTTACTGTGAGAACTAGGCCAGTTTAAACAACAACGTAAATTACCTTAGTGCTGAAATCAACTGACAGCTGAAACTAAATGCTGTTACAGCTTTATTAATCAGGATTTACAAATTACTAATCATAACTGTTTGACACTGCCTAGAGAGGAAGTAAATACAATAGCAAACAGACGATAAACAGAAATGAATATGTGGTGTTACACCCTCAAGCTCCTCCCAGCCTAAAGGTATTGCAGAGGCAAATGAAATTTACTGAAGAGCTCTTACCAGACCCAGGAAAAAAAATATTAACAATAATAATAAAATTAATCAGCAGCCTCCCAGGGTATCAAACCAGTATGTTACATTCAGGAAAGCAGCAGATCCCAGTCTACACAGAGTAGCTGACATCCCCTTCCCCACCATGTGTTAAGTCTAGTTTCTGAGAATCTTACAAATCCCATCACGCTGCTCGCAAGGAGCTGTTGCCCTGAGTATTTATTTTATAAATAATGTATATATGACAAGAAAACGAAGACACTGAAAGTTTATACGCCTTGCAGAAGATCACAAGGGAAACCTGGAACCAATTGCAGGTTTCTCAATGCTCCCTGCTGGGCCAGGCGCCACAGAACATAATGTCATCTGAAAAATAATTCCTAGACCCTGCTAGCGGCCAAAGCCACCTTTCACCGAGCACAGACCTACTCCACACACAAAGAGAAACTGTAAACAAGCAAATGACTCTTAATTTCTTGTAAAATCTCAGCCTAGAGTCTGTTTTCATGTGCTGAGAGTTCCACAAACCTCTCTCCAGCCCCATCAAGATAGCACTTTCTCTCAAGTCTGCTCTCTACCTTCTGACTGTGAAAATATCAACAGCTTGATGCAGTCTCACAACCACGCCATAAAAAATAACCATCTTGCTAAACTGTAGCTCAGGCTTCTTACCTTTATCTGTAGACACAGAACTCTCAGGCAGCCTTTTGGGGGCTTCTGCTTTTCCAGAACTGCCCATCTGTAGGTAGATTTTTTTTTTTCCCTGAGTATTTTTTTCTCCTCAAAGTCCAAAAGAGCGGCAAAAATAAAAATAACAAACCTGAAGCTAAAGGAAAAATCCTACTATGCCCGTTACCAAAAGGAAAAAATACATATAAATAACGGAGAATATATATTTAATGCTGGATCAAGAGTAAAACAAGTCCTCTCAGTCCAGGAGAAGACACAAGGAAGCCACTTGACCTATGTATATGTATATATATATATATGTGTGTGCACATGCCTTGGGTCATATGACTTTTGACTCACCTGAGATCTTAAAGGCTTTGCCCCATAGTCAGCTCCATTCTGTGCCCGAGGCCAGAATTTCCAAGCAAAAACCTCTTTGTTCATTAAATCCGTTCCTTATTCCAGCACATTTTTCCTCAATATAATATAAATATATAATATCCTCATTGTATTAAATACAGTATTAAATACACCAACTTAATCTCTGACGTCAACAGTGTGCTCATCACTGAATACCAAATAGCTCAGTTACTGTCCTTCAAAATGAAATTCTTCCCCCCCAATTTTCCTGAAGTTTTTATAATCCCATTTCAGAACCACTGAGCTAGAGGCCATCTGTCACTGACACAGCCGGTTCACTGCACTGCTCAAAATTCAAGATTTCTCTCCTCTCCTCCTCTTCCCACTTTATTTTGACCCCACCACTTGCAGTTCACCATGATGTCATTCACCACTCTGCTCCTCCTAAAACACGATTAGAAATCCCTTATACAAGACACAGAATGTTCCTGGTTTCATAAAATACACTGAAAAAAAAGCCTCATCTGCAATAAAACATATTGTTTCAGTATTCTCACCCAGAAAAGAAAAACAAACAAAAAACCACACAACCAAAAAATAAAAATTCCACCCAATAATGAAGAGATGTAAATCCTTTAGAATATCATGGAAAGAACTAGGTTGGCCAAAAAAAAAAAATAGAGAAAAATTAAACAAATGGTTTCAAATCGAGTCAAGAATGGGTTTATAAACTTGAGGGGGTTACAGTCCTCAAACCACTTCCCTGTACACAATGGAAGAGGAAGAGATCTAAAGGATTTCACAATAAATTCCTCCACATTTTCTTAAAGAAATATATGTTTGCCTACACGTTTCCTGACTGACCAGATGACACAAGCTGTCTCTCCCAATCCAGGCTCTCCAGCGCCAACACATTACCCACATCCTGTAAATCACCATTTTTTAGGTTTGGTTGGGGTTTTTTTGGCAAATAGTTTGTCTTTTTGACACTTCTGAGCACAGCACCACACAGCAAGGGGTAGGATTCACAGCAGCGTCACCACAACATTGTATAAATTCTTTACCTAACGCATAATTCAGGGCTGATTCTATAAAAAGGAGGTGACTCAACCTTCTCTTGTGAAGTGCTTTGAGATCATCCAATGAAATGCAAGCATTACCAGTTACCCCAGGGGCGAGGCGATGCTACCTACACTGGGAGAAGGTGGTGTGAGCTCACGAGCAGAACACCATCACTTCCCAATGTCTCTGCCTCAGAGCCTGCAAAACTTAAGTCACAGATTCTTCTCGTCTGCCCCTTGGTGATGATCTGCAGAACATTTCTGCACCCATTTCTAATGCAGTGGTGCTTGTTTGCTTTTTCTCATCCTTCATGGATGAAGTTTCCATTCGGGCATTATNGAACCAATTGCAGGTTTCTCAATGCTCCCTGCTGGGCCAGGCGCCACAGAACATAATGTCATCTGAAAAATAATTCCTAGACCCTGCTAGCGGCCAAAGCCACCTTTCACCGAGCACAGACCTACTCCACACACAAAGAGAAACTGTAAACAAGCAAATGACTCTTAATTTCTTGTAAAATCTCAGCCTAGAGTCTGTTTTCATGTGCTGAGAGTTCCACAAACCTCTCTCCAGCCCCATCAAGATAGCACTTTCTCTCAAGTCTGCTCTCTACCTTCTGACTGTGAAAATATCAACAGCTTGATGCAGTCTCACAACCACGCCATAAAAAATAACCATCTTGCTAAACTGTAGCTCAGGCTTCTTACCTTTATCTGTAGACACAGAACTCTCAGGCAGCCTTTTGGGGGCTTCTGCTTTTCCAGAACTGCCCATCTGTAGGTAGATTTTTTTTTTTCCCTGAGTATTTTTTTCTCCTCAAAGTCCAAAAGAGCGGCAAAAATAAAAATAA
This sequence comes from Nycticryphes semicollaris, assembly GCA_013400055.1. Classification (NCBI taxonomy): domain Eukaryota; kingdom Metazoa; phylum Chordata; class Aves; order Charadriiformes; family Rostratulidae; genus Nycticryphes; species Nycticryphes semicollaris. Next base: position 717,362 of record VXBJ01006743.1, read on the forward strand.
CAAACCTGAAGCTAAAGGAAAAATCCTACTATGCCCGTTACCAAAAGGAAAAAATACATATAAATAACGGAGAATATATATTTAATGCTGGATCAAGAGTAAAACAAGTCCTCTCAGTCCAGGAGAAGACACAAGGAAGCCACTTGACCTATGTATATGTATATATATATATATGTGTGTGCACATGCCTTGGGTCATATGACTTTTGACTCACCTGAGATCTTAAAGGCTTTGCCCCATAGTCAGCTCCATTCTGTGCCCGAGGCCAGAATTTCCAAGCAAAAACCTCTTTGTTCATTAAATCCGTTCCTTATTCCAGCACATTTTTCCTCAATATAATATAAATATATAATATCCTCATTGTATTAAATACAGTATTAAATACACCAACTTAATCTCTGACGTCAACAGTGTGCTCATCACTGAATACCAAATAGCTCAGTTACTGTCCTTCAAAATGAAATTCTTCCCCCCCAATTTTCCTGAAGTTTTTATAATCCCATTTCAGAACCACTGAGCTAGAGGCCATCTGTCACTGACACAGCCGGTTCACTGCACTGCTCAAAATTCAAGATTTCTCTCCTCTCCTCCTCTTCCCACTTTATTTTGACCCCACCACTTGCAGTTCACCATGATGTCATTCACCACTCTGCTCCTCCTAAAACACGATTAGAAATCCCTTATACAAGACACAGAATGTTCCTGGTTTCATAAAATACACTGAAAAAAAAGCCTCATCTGCAATAAAACATATTGTTTCAGTATTCTCACCCAGAAAAGAAAAACAAACAAAAAACCACACAACCAAAAAATAAAAATTCCACCCAATAATGAAGAGATGTAAATCCTTTAGAATATCATGGAAAGAACTAGGTTGGCCAAAAAAAAAAAATAGAGAAAAATTAAACAAATGGTTTCAAATCGAGTCAAGAATGGGTTTATAAACTTGAGGGGGTTACAGTCCTCAAACCACTTCCCTGTACACAATGGAAGAGGAAGAGATCTAAAGGATTTCACAATAAATTCCTCCACATTTTCTTAAAGAAATATATGTTTGCCTACACGTTTCCTGACTGACCAGATGACACAAGCTGTCTCTCCCAATCCAGGCTCTCCAGCGCCAACACATTACCCACATCCTGTAAATCACCATTTTTTAGGTTTGGTTGGGGTTTTTTTGGCAAATAGTTTGTCTTTTTGACACTTCTGAGCACAGCACCACACAGCAAGGGGTAGGATTCACAGCAGCGTCACCACAACATTGTATAAATTCTTTACCTAACGCATAATTCAGGGCTGATTCTATAAAAAGGAGGTGACTCAACCTTCTCTTGTGAAGTGCTTTGAGATCATCCAATGAAATGCAAGCATTACCAGTTACCCCAGGGGCGAGGCGATGCTACCTACACTGGGAGAAGGTGGTGTGAGCTCACGAGCAGAACACCATCACTTCCCAATGTCTCTGCCTCAGAGCCTGCAAAACTTAAGTCACAGATTCTTCTCGTCTGCCCCTTGGTGATGATCTGCAGAACATTTCTGCACCCATTTCTAATGCAGTGGTGCTTGTTTGCTTTTTCTCATCCTTCATGGATGAAGTTTCCATTCGGGCATTATCTTTGGTGGTTTATTCCCAAAGCTACCATCTGGCAAATGGTGAGTTTAACACTTCTGTGAGCCCAACCACTCTAATAATAAAAATATTTATAAGGCCTATCAGATGACTCTCCCCCTTTTTTTTTTTAACTGAAGGCCTAAGATGCATTTCCATCAGCTTTCTAACTCTACAATTCTCCAAAAGATGCTATAAGACACAAAGCACTCAGGGATGACCTTCCAAGAGGTGTAGCAGGCAAAGAGACACAATATCTCTCTACTACAGCACATAGAAATTCAGCCCCTCCTCATCACAAAAGATCAACAGACCCCCACTAAAGAATAGCTCTAGATTGATGGGCTATCTAGATTGATATTCCACATCAACACGTTTCCATCCTTCTATGGAAAAACTACTTTGATTCCACTCCACTTCTGATAAAAAACAACTTTACAGAAGACCAAAGTTCCACCAACCCGTCCCAAATACACTTAAATATTGGGACTGCCTAGTTCCCATCCTTTAACCCACATCAAACCAGCACTTTATAGAATCATAGAATCATGTAGGCTGGAAGAGACCTTTAGGATCGAGTCCAAGCACTGATATAGCAACGTCAAATATACCACCACCAACCTCATCCTCCCCTCAACCTTCATAGAATCCTTGGAAGAAATCTTTAAGATCATTGAGTACAACCACCAACCTAACACTGCCAAAACCACCACTAAACCACATCCCTCAGCACCATGTCTACCCATCTTTTAAATTCCTCCAGGGATGGTGACTCTACCACTTCCCTGAGCAGCCTTTTCCAATGCTTGACAATCCTTTCTGTGAAGAAAATTTTCCTAATATCCATCTTAATCCTCCCTTTGTGCAACCTGAGGCCATTTCCCTTTTGTCCTATCACTTGTTACTTGGGAGAAGACACCAACTTCTACCTTCCTACAACTTCCTTTTAGGCAGTTGTTGAGAGCAATAAGGTCCACCCTCGGCCTTCTTTTCTCCAGTCAAAGACCCAAAGCTTCCCACAGTCAAACCCACCTCCCCACTTCATGTCTATCCCTCCTCCCTCTATAAGTCAGATATTCAAACCCCCGTTCCCACAACTCCCCCTGACTCTAGGGCAATCCCTTCCCCTACCCCACACTCCATCCTCATTCTCCTTTCAGTCTTCACAGAATACAACCATAGAATTGTCTAGGTTGGAAGAGACCTTTAAAATCACTGAGTCCAACCACCAACGTAACACTGCGAAGTCCACCACTAAACCATGTCCCTCAGCACCACGTCTAGCTGTGTTTTAAATGCCTTCAAGGATGGCGATTCCATCACTTCCACGGGCAGCCTGTTCCAACATTTGACAACACTTTCAAGGAAGATTTTTTTTTTCCTAATACCCATCCTAAACCTCCTGTGGTGCACCTTGAAGTCATTTCCTCTTGTCCTATATCTTCTTACTCGGGAGAAAAGACTGACCCCCACTTTTACCGTTCCCCTCTCTATAAGACAGTCATTCAAACCCCCGTTCCCACAGCTCCCCCCGCCCCGACTCTAGGCCAGACCGCCATCCCCTCTCCTAGACCGACCGCCACCCTCATCCTTCCCTCAGCCTTAGGCCAAACCACCCCTACCCATATACCACCAACATCCACCTTCCCTCCAAACCTCGGCTAGACATCCCCCAGCCTCCCCTTTTTCCCCCCTCCCCGCCAGGCCCAGTCCCAAACCCACCTCCCTCAGCGCAGCGCAGCTAACTGCCGGCCCCCGCATCCACCCTCTGCGCATGCGCCTGCCGCCCGCTCCTATTGGCTGAGCCACGCGAGGGTGAGCTCCCCTTTCTGGGCCCCTCCCGGTACCACCCGCTGAGCGTTGAGGTTCCGGGAGCGGCGGTGGCAGCCCGTCGCCTCCGCCACCGTCACCGTCACCGTGGCCGCTCGGCCCGGGGTCCTGCCCGGCGGCGGGGCGGGGGTGAGTATTCCTCTTTCGCTGACCTCTCCGCTCCTGCGGGCCGCGAACGCGCGAGGGCGGACGGAGAACCCAATGCAGGGGCGGCGTGTGCGACACCCTGTGGCGTCCGGGTGTCCCGTCCCGCCGTCGTCCCCCCCCCCTTCCCGTCGTCCCCCTCCTTTCCCTCTGGAGCTCCCTGGAGGGGGTTACGCCTCATGACACCCTTTTCTCCCCTGAGCACCCTGGGCCCCTCCTTAATCCCCAGTATCTCCCCTCTCCTGAAGCCCATCCCTGCAGGGTATGTGCCCTCATTTGCCTTCGGGCCTCCTCCCTCCCGCGCTGTGCTCGGTCCCTCTCCTGCTTCCCCTGACACCTCCTTTTATTCATTATTATTTTTCTTTTTTTAATCTATTATTGCTGCCTGGCCCGCAGAGAAAAGTCTGACGAGGGTAGGGGGTGCCAGGGCTTATATCTTCTCCTGACAAAGGGGTGAGCCCCAGTAGAATTGCTGGGCTGCAGTGGTTTCCCAGGGCCCCAGATATTTAGGGGTTTTCCTTCCCTCCACCCCCGTAGATAATTACTTTAGTAGGGATATAGCACTGAAATAAATGTTTCTGCTGTTTTAGGAAGGAAACAGCCGTTGCTGGTTGTGCCTGAGAGAGCGTGGTCGCCCTGGCAAGAAGGTGATGAGGGAAAAGCAACACCTTCACCATCTGTAGGGTGACTGTTGTCAGATATCCTGCCGGCATTAACCTTTAAAAACTGTGGAAGATCCTAATTAGCTCAACGTGGTGGGATGCTCCTGCATTATTTCCTCTTTTACCTCTGGCATCTTATGTATTTTCTTGTGAGTTTTCATGGATTTAGAGACTCGAGTCACATTTTAAAGCAGGGGTGGTTTTTTGTTGCCGTAGTGTAACAGGATAGCATCTGGTCAACGCTGCCTTGGCTACGCCAGGAAGAATATCCAGCCTGCATGGACAGGGCAACATTTGCCTGTTCCACCGCCTTTTATCGTGACTACAACAGCTCATCTCAGGGTGCATTCTGCCTTCCCGGAGGCCACGTTGACTTTATTGAAAAAGTAGAATCATTCACTTACTCGGATTTTTTCCGGGATTATTTGATTCCAAATCATCCCTGTATTTTCTCAGCTAAATTCACTGAAGACTGGGGCAGCAGGAGGAATTGGGTTACTTGGGATGGAAAGCCCAACTTTGATCATCTGCTGCAGAAGTTTGGTAAGACATGGCTGTTTTTAATACCTACTTATGTTAAATGACACAGCTTTTGAAGAATAGAACTGGTAGGCATAACTAAGCAAATCTCCAGACTTTTTTCTACATTAATGTGTTCGTTTTCTACACTTACTCACACTATGTTTTGCAGGTTCTGATCCCAAATTTATTCCCATAACAAAACAAATTAAAAAGTGTTGTATAATGGAACCATAGGAATTTATACACCTGCTTAACTTTAAGCTTAGGAGCAGCCTGACATTTCCGGCATGCAAGGGGAAAATATTCTGTAGTTACAGTGAAATACCTCTTCAGTCTGTAAAATATTAGTACATTTAATAGGAATCAATGTAGTTTAACAGGAAAATTCATGTCTCATTGAATAAACAACTTCTGGTCTGGATTATATTTGCCTAGAATGGTGGTATTGGGAGAGAGAGCTGGGCTAGGGATTGTTGCTTTATTTTGCTCTGTATTTAGCATGAGAGGGCCTAGGTATTAGAGGCTGCTGCAGTGGATAAAGTTAAGGGAATTCAGTTTCAGCATCAGTTATTCTGTCCCCATGTGGGCTCACAGAGTTTATATTTCAGGAGAGGCTGTAGTACCTGTTGCCAACTGTGGTGTCAAGGAGTACAATTCGAACCCAAAGGAGCAGCTCCCCTTCAAGGAGTACATAAAGTACTGGAAAGAGTACATTAAAAATGGCTACCGTTCTTCCCGAGGGTGTCTTTATCTCAAGGATTGGCATCTGAGCAGGTAAGAGAGCACCGTGGAATCCCCTGCATACACTGCAGAGAACTGCCACGCAGCCATAACACTCAAATTTTAATGCCTGAGCCTTTAAATGCCAGCAGCAGTTTTTGTTAGCGCCTGCCCTCCAACAAGAACTGCACAGTTCTTGGCATATGTCACACGGGAGATTCCTTAAACAAGTTCTTGCTTCCTGAAAAGGCTGATATTCTTCAGGGCTTTCCTTTCCATCTATGTTGTGAATGATTCTGTGTTGTCCCTGTGGAAACCACGTGGCTGCAACATTAGGCTTTTGTTTGATGGCTACAATGCAAACATTAATTCTTAAGAAGGGGGACGTTTTTAATTATGTGTAATTCAGTGTGAGTGAATTATAATCCTTTGTTACCCTTTTGCTTTTTTTTAGTATTCTATTTTTTCTATTATTCCATAACCTTCCCAGTCATTAAAGTTCTCTTTAGGCAGTTCATCTTCACCACCTTCAAGCCCACTGCTTGGGAGGTTGGATGCGTTGTGCTTTCCCCCTGCAAACTTTGTCTTTTCACTCAAATCTCTTCTTCCTTAAAAATGCCCTGCTCTTAATCCATTTTGTGATCGTTTCATTTTCAATTTTGAGTGTGCTGGAGACTTAAAATAGAGGAAGTTTGTCGGTCTCTTGCCTCCCTGTTTGTCTGGGTTCACAGATACTGGTGCTGTGACTCTGTCACGGTTTCAGCTGAATTGACCAAAACCAGTCGGACAGAGAGGAGAGGAAGAGATAAGGAAATTTAGAAGTTTAGAATGAACTACTTTAATGAAGTATTAATTTTAAAATTAAAAAAGAAATAATGAAATAGGTACAATATATATGAAACCATATCAAGCTCTCCGGATGACAGCACCAGCAGGCACTGAGGAGCCCCAGCCTGGACTCAGCAATGGATGAGAACTGGGTTCCAGCTCTGGAGTCAGGAACACTCAGATTGGGATCAAAGGCAGATGACCAGACAGAGTCCTTCTTGGACATTGGCCATCAAAGAAAGAGAGCTGACCCTTTGATCCCTCAGCTTTTATACTCTGCATGGGGCAGATGGGGTGAAATACCCTTGTTGGTGAGGTTTGGGTCACCCTGCCTTGTCCCCTCCTCCCCAACAGTTGTGACCCCTCTACGCTTTTTCCATTTCTGACCCTCCAGTGGGGCAAATAAGGAACCTGACTGACCTTGGTTGTTACAGCAGTAAGCAAGAGCCTCTCTGCCCACCAGTCCTCAGCATGAAGTACAAACATTGATCTGATCACTCTGAGAAGGAGCAGTTTTGTCCACAATACGCTCTTAATTTCAGAGAGTTAAAAGAGGCCTAGCTAAGATGTAAAATTACAGAACAGAAATTTAGTTCTGTTTTACTTCAAAGCAGGACAGGCTCATTATGGCAATCTGCAGAGGCCATCTGGGATGGGAAAGGGGCAGCATTTCTTGCGGGAGGAGGCCATGCACTTGTCAAAATCCCACAGTCTGGCTTTCCTCCTAACCCTAACCCCCCGGCCCTGGCCCATCATCCAGTTGGGGTAACCAGTCTTGCAAGCATCTCGTCTAAAGAGAATGTGTTTATTAGCAACTCTCTTTGCTGTAATTAGGATTCGTCTCCCAAATAGCAGTTAAACTTCACAGCTTTCCTGGGAGACAGAAAAGCATTAATGTGTGCATTTTGCATGCCACTCAGAGTTGTTAATGATATATGTGAATATATCTATATATGTGTATATATATATGTATGTATATATATATATATAAAGGAGATGACAGCAAAGTATTAATGGCCTGAAGAAACCTGATTGCTCTCTGTCTCTGGGCTTTGGGCACTGAAGTAGAAGGAGCAGTGCTGAGTTTTTCTGAGACCGTTTTCCAATACTTTATCTTTTTAAGAGCTTTCCCTGACCAAGATGTTTACACAACCCCTGTGTATTTCTCCTCCGACTGGCTGAATGAATACTGGGATGCTATAGCTGTGGACGATTACCGGTTTGTCTACATGGGACCCAAGGGTTCATGGTAAGGCAGTGTGGTTTCTGTCATCCTTACATACTCTGTTTTTTAAGATTCATATTACAGGGGGTTATCACGTTGTCCTTCAGGATAGCAACACTGTTGTACCTGAAACCAGCCAGCCTCGTTTCTCAAACCACTCATTTGGTTCTGGGTGCGAGCTGTTCTTTTGCATTCAACTAAAAATGCTTTTGCACTTCAAAAAGCCCTGAATTGTGTACACAAAACTTGCAAAAATTGTCAGTTAGCTTTTCTAAGGTTTTAGAGCAGAAGCTCCCTGGGATTCACCAGCCGTATGTGATTTGCAGAGTCAGCAGGAGCCTTGGAGGGGCACTGACGAGTTGTCAAACATTTTGGAGGTGAAAAATTAAGTCCAGCTTTGGTGATAAAATTGCATTTCTAGTATTCTTCTCAGTTCACGTCACAGAACCTTCTGCCATTGAGGGATTTGTGGGACAGATTCAGAACTAACTGGTGGAGAAGCACAGATGCCGTAGGACACTGCAATACTATGTAGATATAGTGGCCTTTTAACCACAGAATGGCAGGGGTTGGAAGGGACCTTTGGAGACAGTCTTGTCTAAGCTCCCTGCCAAAGCAGGGTCACCCAGAGCATGATGGACAGGAACACCTCCAGGTGGGTTTGGAATATCTCAAGAGGAGACTCCATACCATCTCTGGGCAGCCTATTCCAGTGCTCTGCTACCCTCAAAGTAAAGAAGCTTTTCCTTGTGTTCAGATGGAATTTCCTCCATTACAGTTTATGCCCTTTGTCCCTTGTCCTGTCACTTGGCACCACTGAGAAGAGCCTGACTCCATCCTCTGACACCCACCTTTGCTCAGCATTGATGAGATCCCCTCTCAGTCTGCTCTTCTCACAGCCTGAAAAGCCCAAGGTCTCTCAGCCTTTCCTCATCAGAGAGATGCTCCAGTCCCTTGATAATCTTGGTAACCCTGAGCTAGACTCTCCAGTCTTCTGGGCCCCCCTGTCCTTCTTGAACTGGGGAGCCCAGAACTGGAGAATATAGTTTTAATACTTAAAGCACTCAAAATGAACTGAAGAGGTTTGCACAGTAAATGTTGATTTCCATTTGTATGTTTGATTCTCAGAGACTTTAATTCAACTTAGAGCTTTTAAGCATTGTCTTTAACCTCTGATTTGCTCCACAGGACTCCGTTCCATGCTGATGTCTTCCGTTCCTATAGCTGGTCAGCCAACATCTGCGGTAGAAAGAAATGGTTGTTGTACCCTGCAGGACAGGAGGAATACCTCAAAGACCGCCACGGCAACTTGCCTTTTGACGTGACATCACCTAATCTCAAGGACAGGAGCGTTTACCCTCGCTACAACCAAAGTCAACCCCCTGTTGAAATCGTGCAGGAAGCAGGAGAGATAGTCTTCATCCCCAGTGGGTGGCATCATCAAGTTTACAATCTGGTGAGATAACTGATTCCAGCCTTTTCGTAACACAGAGAGATCAGCAGGTTTGAATCAGATCAAATTTTTATTGCCACAGCATGTTGTAGATGCCAAAAGTCTTTAACTGGGCTGCAAAAAACGTTTAGAGAGATTCATGGAGGAAAGGTCTATCAGTGGCTGCTCAAGTTGGCGGCCAAAAGCAAGCCTGAACTCATAAGCTCCTTGATCATTGATGCTAGAAGCTGGAAGACTGTATGCTTTTCCTCATTAGAGTCACTGAAAATTAAAATGCTAGGGGAAATGAACTTACTGTGAGGCTGTTCATCTCGGTTTCTAACTGTAAATTGTAATTTAATAACAGAAAATTCTAACAAATCGGCCTTTGTGATTACAAACCAAAATTAATAACCATGTTCCTTTCCCCCTGATGCCTTCTTCCACTTGTGTGCCCTTGAAAGAAATGCTCAGCAGAGGAACTAGAGACAGTTGCCAGTTTAGAGCGTAACAAGATTTGATTTTTCAGGGACGTTAGAAAGGGACAGCCTTTCCTTGCAGCGGTGATATTGGTGCCAAAGGTGTGCTTTTCCATTTTGCAGCACAGATGTTGTCACAGCTGTTTTCTTTCAGTTTCCTGTGCGGAGCCTACTAACTGTTGACATTATTCCTTCAGGAGGATACCATTTCCATTAACCACAACTGGGTGAACGGCTGCAACGTGGCTATAATGTGGTGCTTCCTGCAGGATGAATTAGCAGCCGTCCAACGGGAAATCAATGAATGGAAGGACCCTATAGATGATTGGCACCTACAATGCCAGGTACAACACCACAGTGGTGGCTGCCTGACTCCCTCTTCCTATATTTCTGGGGTGCATTGCCCCACCATTTGAGTTATAAGACACACATGCCCTTAACCTCCTACCTGGAACTAGGACATTTTACAGACACAAGTAGGACCTGGTGACAATTTCATTTGGCATGAAATAAAACATTACTGTAGTGACACAGGGAAAGGTTTGTGTTGGCACTTATTTGGTGTGTCAAGGAGGTCAGGATGTTGGCTGAAAAACTACTCCCTCAACTGTTGTTTTTTCAACGATCAAGATTAGCATCAAGATCAATCCTTTATGTAGTATTTTAATTCCCCTTTATAAAATAGAAGTGCTTTTGCATGTAAACAGAACTGATAAGACGTACCTCATGCAGAAGAACCGGTCTGAAGACTATTAGGGACGAAAGAGTGAATCTGAAGCAAACAAAGTTAAGGTGAAGGTGGCAGCAGGTTCCTGTGTCTGCAAACTCATGCTTTCAGAACACAGAACTATATTGGGCAGTGTTACACCTTATGTGCTTCCAAAACCTTAAGCGTGAAACAAACATAAAGTTCATTTCTGGAGGCTGGTAGTGTTGCTAGGTCCTTTAAAAATAGTTTGAAAAACCATGACTATTTAGTACTTAGAAGAAATAGACTGTTGCTTTTGGGGCTAGTGACATTTCAAGTAAGGGAAAGAATTTCACTGCCATGGGGAAATTACAAAAAATATGATTAAAAATGTTTACTTCTGATTCTGGATAGCTTTGAGCTTGATAAAATGTTTTTTTGTAATTCTTACTGTAAATAAGAGAGAGTTGTTTCCATTTCAATGCTGATTTCTTTTGTTTTTTTCCCTTAGTTGATCATGAAGTCTTGCACGGGTATAGACTACAAGGAGTTCTACAACTTCCTCAAAGTTATTGCAGAGAACAGGATTTCTGTCTTGGAAAAAGGCCTCGATGACGAAGCTTCAGCAAAGAACACTCCCAAAGCTGCCATTTCCACCTTGGGCATGCTCCACGCCGTGTTTGATTTAAAGAGGACTGTGAAGGTGTTAACATCATTGAGTGCTAATGAAGATTTCAAGAAGCTAGACCTGACGTCACTTTCTCCACCTCCGGAGGTATTACTCCACCACTTGAAAGCAGCAATAGATACAGCGCTACTTTAAACTTCCTATTTTGTCAGTTCTTTGTAAAACAAACCTTTTTTTTTTGGGGTGTTTGTAGAAGACTGACTGACTCCTCCCTGTTTAAATAGCTGTTGCATTTTAAGTACAAAGAGCCTTCATATAGAGTGGGGAGAGAGTACATTCATGAATACTGAATACTTTTTAAATTGACAGTATTTGAGTATCTAGATTAATTGGGGGTGAGAGGGGTGGGCAAAGTATCTCAGATAAAGGAAAAAAAACCCAATTATGTTAGTATTATCTTATGAGCCCTGCTGATGAGTAATCAGGGAAGGGGAACAGAAAATTCTCCGTGGGTCAAGCTTAGGTCTGCCAGGGCTAAACCCTGAGCTTGCACCACATCCTCTCTGCTTCTGACAGCAAACCTGCGCTGCGGGCTCCAGCAGTCAAGCGTCAACGCTCTGCTTTGTCTGGGCACGCCTAAGTTTCATCAAGGCCTATCCTGCTTCCAGGTACAGCTCAGCCTTTCTTTTTTTTTTTTTTTTTTAAAAAAAAAAAACAACATTGGAAGATTCTATTTAATTGGCTTCCCTTGAAGCCTGAGCTGGCTCAACGGCTGTAGCCTGGATGTGGAAGAGCTGACTCTACTATTTCACCTGTACGGTGGCATCGCTCTAAAGCTGAAAATCTCAGGTAGAGTCAGCCTTCAGGGTCTGTGGGATTACATGGAACACACCAGGAAGCTGGAATCCTGATATCTAGATCAGCTAGTAATAATTGAAGTGTGTGATCCACCCAAGCTCAAAAGGAAGAACTTGAATGTACTCTCACACTTCTACACGCTATTTCAAGGCATGGGTTTTTTTTTTATCAAGCAGTGATTTGATTAATCAGGGAAGCTAGCAAGTAGCTTGATATTTCCTAGTTTTTCCTAATGAAAAAAAAAAAAAAGCCATGCTGTTAACACACCAAAAAGCACTACTGCATGGTTACATAGCACAATTTGCAACCCTTGGGCTGAAAAAAGAAGAATCTTTTCCAGTGAAGTATCTCTCTTGCTTTTACTGGTTGGTGAGGAAGGCGAGAAGCACAAATGGCTTGCACACTGTTAAACTTAGTTGCCCCTTTTAGGGCTCACTTGAATTATTGCTGGAGAACTTCCTCCATGTGTTTAGAAAGTGCAATAGTAGAAAACTTCTGTAGGCTGGAAAAAATAATAATAATAATATTGTTTTCTAGATATTCCTGTGGCGTTTGTACGTGCATGCATTTCGCATGTCCTATTTTCTATTTTCTAGTAGAAGTTCTGCATTTTGGTTAGGTACCTGAAATTAAAATCACTACCCAGAGCATGAAAGAATGCAGTATGGAGAAAACAGACTACTTTTTTTTTGGTTTGTTTTGTCTTTTTTTCATTTTCTTCTTCTTTTTAAACAGCTGGGACTACATCTCAGTGAATCAACCTTCTGGCAGGGTGTTTCTTTAGACTGGAAAACTGCCAAGTTTTAAACAACTCCAAAATGCAAAGTTCACAGCTGTTACTTTACGGCTGTTTACAGGCAGAGCTGGAGCTTTCTTCCTTAAACGAAGAAGGTGAGACTTCGTAGAGGTGAGGAAGAACGGTTAACAGCTGACAGGAGTTGTAGTGGTAGGAAAGCACAGGTTTGGTTTTGGATTCTCCACTCTCACCGCACACTGTGGAACCAGTGTTGGCACCAGATTTGTTTTAAACACCACAGTTTTATAAAGGGTTTGCTTAGATGAACGGCACTTCTCATTTTATGCCCCGTGGAAGCCGGAAGGGCTTGGCTTTGCTGCATGAAAGCAGCAAAAATACAAGTCTAGCTTTACAGTGAGAGCCCAGTATTGTGACATACCCAGGACCAGTTTAGGTGTGGTACTGGCCAGTTTAGTACATCCTCCTTTTGATGGATTGCGTGAGTTTGCTGTGATGCAAAAATGCAGGCAGCAGTTTTGGGGGAAGAGGCATCATTTCTACAGTTAGTTCCTCTTCCCCGTGGAAGACTGGTAAGGAAAACAGAAGGCCAGCACCCTAGGGTGGCTGAAGAGGTGTTCAAGTAAAGGAAAATGGGTCTTAATTACTCCCTTTCTCTTCACCTCAACTGTCTCATCTTCAGCTCCAAAGATGTGTAAGTGCCATTCGTCAGTGAGACACAACAGGCTAAAAAAATAGTTTAATTGCAGGAAATGACCTTAAAAGTTTAAGCCACATTCACCTCACTGATTCGGCAGGGAGCAGAAACACGAAGATTAGTTCTATTGAGTCAAGTTTCTCATACAATTACATCAAGAAACTAAATTTGTGGTTGGCATTCTCCATTCCTGTGAATGATGGAGGCAGTTAAGGGAGCCACACGTTAATTCTCAAATGCCTGAAGGCAGCAGCAAAGTTGGAATAAGATGTGTGCAAGCCTGGAATCTCTCCTAAAAATTAAAACAGCTTTATTTAAATACAAAGTTACTGTAAAACATACATTAGGATACTCTCATAACAATATATTAACTATTGTAATCAGTGTACTATTTATTAAAGCATAATACTTGTGATAAACAGGAGGAAACAGCCTGTAGAGTTTTGTTTTGTTTTCATTAAGTCACAGACCTGGACAATTTAAAGTTAAACTGTAAAAGGAAAAAAAAAGCAGGTTAAAATCTAGATCAAAATAACTTTTGCTGTAAATACGTAGCTCTGACGTGACTACTTTTATCTGATAGGATACCAAATATCCATTTGCCTTTTATAAAGGCAGCATAAATCTCAGCCCAATTCTTATCCAATTTTGTACCCCCCTGGCATCAGTGGGGGGGCAGTCTGTTGGCACGACGCTGTGCATCAAGGGAAAACCAGTGTTTTTTGCAGCTCGGTCAGTGCAGAAAAATGGGTGGATTTATGTTTTTCTCTCACCAGGATTTGAGATTTCTCACCCCAGGATGACGTACATCCTTCCTATTAGGCACACGCGACCCCCCCTAGAGATTGACAAAGCAGCACTTGCACGTTCAAGGTGCGAGTGTGATATCCCTGAGATTGAAGAGGAGGCTGCAGAGGATAAATATAAGCTTGTAAGTCTCATAAAAATAAGGATATTAGTCAATAGCAGCTTTATAATGCAATGGAGAGGTACTGAGTTTGGTCTGAGTGGGAAGAGGAATGGAAAAACCTTCCTTGTAGGGATACGGGACAAGGCATCTTGCTCCAGGAACATGTTGCTGAGGAGCACGGAGATGGCCTCTTCTGGCCATGCCACATTTCTGCCAACCAGAAATAGTCCCACCAAAACAGGTTGTTGTGGTTTCAATTTAACCGCTTTCCATAAATATCACCTCCCTTATTGTCAGTTCACCAGTGCAAAACAAGCACAGCAGCCAAGACAAGAGTTAAACGAGGTTTCCAGGCAGATTTCTACTTGCAGGAAAGTGAGATTAAAAACTACAAAAAGGCACTGTGGCCACTTTCCACAGAGAAATTCCCAAACACAAGCCAAGGTTGCACAATGAAGGCTTTTAGCCCACAGCATCCATATGTCCATCCTTGATGACCGTAGCAAGTCGAGCATAAAACCCAGCAAGAAACTCTCATCTGATAAATTAACTGTTCTTCCCTTTTTGGAGGCAGCTGGAGCAGCAGTGACTTGATTGTTTCTTCATCCAACAGTGTTGGGTCAAGAAAGTGCGGGGTGGGGGGAGGAAGTTCCCTTTGGGTCCCAGGGCTCAGGAGTTGTGAGGGACCTGGCAGTTCTCTCTCTGGTGGAGTCTCATCCTCTGGATGTGTTCGTAGCACGACTGGGCAAGGAAGAGAGCAACCCATTAAAGTGAAGTTCTGGGAACTTTGGGTCAAAATCTGGTCTCTCTTGCCCACAATGGGAAGCCACGCTGCCCCACGGGCTAAACAAGAGATTAAATCTGTGTATCATAAATTAAAGATAAACACATTCTCTAGATTAGATGGATAACCTGTACTAGGCATACAAAATTAAATGAGAATATAACACATCAGTGTCTCTGCTATTCAAGAAAGGCTACTACAGCGTGAAACTCTCCCCATTAAAGACATTTCCCTACCTCTAGTGCTGTTAACAAAAAGTCATACAGTCCTCCTTGGTTGGTGGGGTCCATCAAGTCTCTGATCAGATGGATTTCAGCTCCCAGGTGCTGTATTCTAGGGAAAGAAAAAAACATCACAACTAGATCAAATCTCTGTGCACTGGTGTTTGTGGGTTTTGTATGTTTGAAATAAGAGTATGGAGAGAGGGAAGCGTGGATCTGGAATCATACAATGGTTTAGGTTGGAAGGGACTTTAAAGATCATCTAGTTCTTCCTCCCTGCCCTGGGCAGGGACACCTCCCACTGGACCAAGTTGCTCAAAGCCCCCTCCAACCTGGCCTTGAACCCCTCCAGGGAAAGGGCAGCCACAGCTTCTCTGGACAAACTCTTCCAGATGCCACCAGTCTCACCACCCTCACAGGAAAAAATTTCTTCTTAATATCTAATTTAAATCTCCCATCTGCCAGTTTGAAGCCATTACCCCTCATCCTATCACTACATGCCCTCTTAAAAGTCCCATTCCAGCTTTCTTGTAGCTGTCCTTCAAATACCAATCACAACACAGCTGCCAGACTGTAGCACACAGAAACCCAAATACAGCTCAGGAAATAGCACATTAAGACAGAAAACCCATTTTTTTTTTTTTTCATTTAAATTATGTGGCCCAGAAACATGGCTGTCCTTTCTCCAGTTGAGGTGTCACACAACAACGGGACTGGGAAGTAAAGATCATCCACTTACTTTGCTCGGGATACAACATACATCAATAGGGGCAACAGGTCATCCATGGGGAGCTTGTAGTCCTTCTCCACCACCCGAGACACTGTGCTCTCTATCTCCTCATACGTCTTCTGGAGGATCACCAGCTTTTCCCGGGGATCCACTGTGGTGCTGTCAGTGTGAAAACAGCCATGTCAAAAACGCTGCCACTATTTTTGACACAGCTTAATGAGATAAAGCAGAACAACTAAGAAAATCTCAGAGCAGACTGTCATGCTGTAACAAAGTACATCAATCATCTCAGATAGCTGCATTAAAAAGGGGTCAAAAAGGTTGTGCCAGGAGGCATCACCAGGGTGTAGCATCATCCAGATGGACCTTGAGTGAGTCTTCCCAAGTCCTGAGTATGACTT
Source organism: Nycticryphes semicollaris (assembly GCA_013400055.1). Lineage (NCBI taxonomy): Eukaryota > Metazoa > Chordata > Aves > Charadriiformes > Rostratulidae > Nycticryphes > Nycticryphes semicollaris. The sequence continues at coordinate 733,484 of VXBJ01006743.1, forward strand.
GTTCGCCCCAGTATCAGTCTTTCATTTTAGACAGGACCAACCTGAGTCACCGTCCCTCAAATAAAAGCTAAAGAGTATAAGATAAACCACTTTTGGGGTTCTGTCAAGATACTGTGCTTGTGAGGGACAATCCAGTTGTCACATCTAAAAGGTTGTTTTTTTCTGCCCATAAATTCCAGCCAAGGTATATGCAGCCTGTGCTGCCTTCCCCAGAAGAGAAGTCACATTGGCTTTCATAGGGATGGTCTCATCAGGACTAGTGTATTTAGGTATCAAGACCTCCTGTCTGATGGATCCCACAACATTTCCATGCTCCCCTGTATCTTCCTTCCCACTCGTTCCTGCAGCGCCATCCCCTAGGCTGGACTTCAAGCCAATAAATGAAGCTGAGCTGCTTACATTGAGCTCTGCTTTGCTACATTAACATCTTGGGATGCCACACTAGATGGATAACCCTCATGTAGCTCCATGTGTTCAGAGCAATGGGCTCTATCATGACTCACAGACAGGCCCAATTTACTGTGCACACTGATGTGAATGATCATCGAAGTCAGATTTTTGTGTAGGAATGTCTCTGCAAAATTAAGGGAAGGGGAGATATTAGCCAGGGGACAGTGTCATTTAAACACAATTGACATAGTTTTTATTATTTCTTTTTTTGGGTGGGGGGGGAATAATTCTATAGAAATTACTTTTTCTTTGAATCAGAAATAATATCACAAACAACTTTTCTTTAAATAATCTTGCAGGTTGATAGAGAAACGCATTTGTAAACAGGTGTAAATTTATGGCACTTCCCAGAAAACAGAAAATCCTTGGTTGTTAGTCAGAGGTTAGGGATGGTGACTTACATCAGCTTCTGCAAACACTCTGTCGCAGAGAGGAAACACTTGTCTTTGATAAGGGACCGTCTCTGTAAGAGAGAAAAAGTCATGCCTCTGTAAGACCATCTCTTAGAGAGCCACCACATGGTTCCTCAACACTGGATCTAAAATAATCATATTTGCAGCCCATAAAGGAGGGTGAAATAAAGCTGCTGTAGATAGCACCACTTTCAACACACTTAAATGTCTACAGTCTTCATCTGAACACAGATGTCCTTGAACCACCACTGAGCAGAGCATTGTAAAGCAAACTCCTATCACACATCATATCACACAGAGCTCATATTCCCATCCATGGAAAATTCAACACAGCAGCTATAAATAGTAATTAATCATACAATGGTTAGAGGTGAAAGGGACCCTTAAGATCATCTAGTTCCACCCCCCTGCCATGGGTCAGGAAAACCTCCCACCAGACCAGGGTGCTCCAAGCCCCATCCAGCCTGGCCTTGAACACCTCCGGGGATGGGGCAGCCACAGTTTCTCTGAGCAACGTGGACCAGGCTCTCACCATCCTCACAGGAAAGAATTTCTTCTTAATATCTAATCTAAATCTCCCCTCTTTTGGTTTAAAGAAGGAAGATTTACCCATGTCCTGTAGCTCCAAATTCTGAGTGCATCTGCCCTGTGGTTACTTGGTGCAGCTCCATCATTAGCCAGCAACAACATATAGCCCCGATGCCATCTCATTATCACGCCAAAGCTACTTCGGTGTTATTTCTTACCTGGTTGGTTGTCAGGGTGAGATCTTTCAGAGGCCAGAGGTGTCTGAAAGGAGATTACAGAGAAGATTTAGAAGGCAGACGTCCATGTCTTAACTGCACGCTAAGTCAGTCTTGATTGTTTTTATCTCCTTGTTTGAGGTGATGCAAAAGTCTTGTAGGTGTGTGAGGCTGAGTTTGCTTCTCTCATTACACTGCTATAGGAAGAATTATTAGTTTAGACTCATTGACCTGAATATATGGTTTGTTTTACTCACAGATGCTCCTGTAATAATCAGTGGAGAGTTTTGGCATTTTCAGATTAATTTCCCCTCACTGAATCAAATTGCCTGGGTCTCTGGATCTTCTGCCACCCTGCTTAAGCCCTTGAGCTGCAGGTGATGCTGTATTAGAAAAGCTCACTTGCTTCTTGAGCCTGAGTCATTGGACCTCACACATCACTTCCAAAGATGGATCCAGCTGCAGCATCAGGTGATGGAAGCATCTGGCTCCATAACCTTTCCCCTATGTCAAAACTACATCTCCATACTGTTACAGGAAGTATCATTTGTTGGACTGTAATTCTAAGACATATTTTATAAACTATATTGAATTAGTTCTGTGTTGGAGCAAACTGGTGGGTTAGAAAAGAAGAGTTTTGCCAAAGGAAAATGAAAAGTAGCATAGATAATAGCAGTTACTGCACTGCTACAGGCAATGATGGACTCATGAACAGGGTATATGTCCTTTCCTCCTGTGCCATCAGAGCTTTCCCTGGCCTCGACCTTCCCAGCTGGTATCATGGGGTTGCATCCTGGGATGAACAAATGTCACTTACTTCTGCACATCCAGAAACTCTAGCAGCTTGATGTCAGGAAAAAGACTTAGGTCCACTATCCCTTGGCAGTAGAGGTCATCTTCTCTTTCATGATAGAGCATGTAGAGCATGAAAAGCTCAGGGTAGAAGTAGGGCAAGATCAGCGGCAGGACCACACTGCATGCCTTCTGGTCGCTATGAAGGAGAAAAGCAAAGCAGAGTCTGATGGTGAGACCTATAACCTTGATATTATCATGAGTCCCACAGCACACAATGGAAGAGACAGCTTCTGAGGCTGCAAAGTGTTGTCCTTGTTTCCCTTCCTTCCTTCACCTTTGAGTTCAATGTCACAGTTGGACAACTCTCACATGAGTGCCCTCAAGCTGAAGATGCAACTGCATCTTACATTGTAGGACAGGAGAGGAGACTGTCTCCACAAGACCTCCTTAGTCACTGTGAGAGGTCTCTGGGGCTCCAGTCACTATCTCCAGCAATTCTTTCTGAGCTCTTTCAGTAGAGCAGTTGTTACTTCTTAAGGGACAAAGAGCCAGTAAATTCTGATAAAGTCCTTTTCCAGCTGTTTTCCATCCCACCAACCTCTGGGCTTCACTCAGCCCACATGAGGATGGCTGCAGATTACAGCAAAGAGAAATCCAGACCAACTGGAGACAGCTGAATAAAGATGCTTTTTCCCCACCCCCAAAATGCCTAAACCTAATTCTCCCACAATTGTTTCTACCTTTGTATTCTAGGAACATTATGTCTTCTACCTCCTCTGCCTCATTTCCCTTACTCTACTCCCTATTTCCAGGGCTTGCCTTTCTCTCAGTGCTGGTGCAGAAGTCATCATCCTCATAATGAACTAGTGCCTGTGACTAATGTGAAGGACAAGGTAGCACTGGGACTATTGTTTTGCACACAACTGCATGGAACCTGATGTGGATTATCTTGTAAGGCTGTGTACCACACACACACCTCCAACTCACCACTCTGTTCTGCTATGGACCACAATTAGAAGATGTTGCTCTCATGCTCCAAGCAGAGCTACCAAAAGCTTTGCACTCAGAAGCATGGACACTAAACCTGATTCAAATGGACAAATACAATCAGCTCAGCACTAGACGTACTTTAAGAGACATCCCAAATGTGCAATCACCTTAAAAATTCAACAACCAGAGGTGACACGTACCTTGTATCTCCATCCTCACACTTTGTGGGCAGTTGGCCTTTCTGTTCCAGCGCCAGATGGAGCAAACCTCTAGAAGTGGAGCAGAAGCAAAGTTTAGTTCCCTCCCTTTTCTTTTCTTTTCCACAAGTGAGGAACTCAATTGCCCCAGCATCAAGTGGAGCATTAGTAAAGCTCTCTGTAATCCTTGTGTTGTCTCAGTATTCAAATTTCACTATTTGATGGCTCTCTCCACTACCAGCAGAAGCTGCCAGGAATGAATCAGTGTTTCAAAAATGTTTGAGGGGATCTACAGGAAAGATGGGGACAAATTTTTTAGCAGGGCCTGTTACGATAGGACAAGGCATGATGGTTTTAAACTAAAAGAGGGGAGATTCAGACTAGATACAAGGAAGACATTTTTTACAAAGAGGATGGTGAAACCCTGTCCCAGGTTGCCCAGAGAGGTGGGAGATGCCCCATCCATGGAAACACTAAAGGTCAGGCTGGACAGGGCTCTGAGCAACCTGATCCAGTTGAAGATACCCCTGCTCACGGCTGGGGTTTGGACTAAAAGACTTTGAAATGTCCCTTCCAAGCCACGCTATTCTATGACCTGTCACACCAAACAATTTTCTAATCCATCTATGAACATCATATCCTGAAAAAGTAGCTTGGGTTTGTCTTGGCATTTCCAGACCTTCATAATCTTAAAACGGGGATTAGGGAAATGTTGCCTTTTTGTTTGTTTGTTTCTTTTCCAGGCATTTTCTTTGGTATTAACCTAGGAAACCAAGCCAGGGCACAGCAGAGCAAGGTGGGTCTTCCTTCCCATGCTGCACCTGAAAGATCTTGAGACATGAAGCAAGCTTGAACCCACACTCAGGTTGATAGTCCTGTTGTCCTGTTCATGAACACAGCTCAGATGAACTGAATCAAATCTACCTTGTTCACATCAGTTGTGCTGCTGTTCTCAGACCACTCCAAGAAAGACAACCCCTCATCACAGAGCTGGCAGCCTTCCTCAAGCATACGAGGCTACACCAATAACAACAAAGCTTTTATCCAACCTCTTATTTTTAAGGCAATACTACCCTGAGTGGAGCTAGAGGCAGAGTTCCCCACCTCTGCCTCTCACTGCCTTCTTGTATCTTCTCCCAGAAGGTATTCTAACAGCAACAGGACCCCAAATCATTCCAACCAGCCCTTAATTACCCATAGGCACAACCACACAATGGAATAACCTCATTTCGGAGTCACTACCTACATCAGCCTAGCTTCATCAACACACATTGCATGTTAAGCTTCAGCTATTTTTCATTGAAACAATAGATATTGAACACTGCTGTTGTGTGCTCTGATATGCTTTGCTGTCTTAGATTTCTTGCTCATATTTGAACTTGTCTAAATAGTCATATTATGGGTGACAGCTCATTGAGCTCTCATAACTCAGTGAGATTTAGTCACATTAAAGCTCCTGGGTCACTTACTGAGCAATGGGCATAATAAAGATTTTCCAGGTCCATATGACCTGTTATGGCAAATAGCTCTTTATCTAGCACCATTCTGAAGCAATGCCTCCTAAAATGAAGCAGCCCTGTCACCTGAAAAAAATGATCCCAACGGTCTACTCCACAAGCCCTTGATGTTCATAACCCTTGAAAGGTCTTGGTGTGTTTCACTTACTGGTAAAACTCCCATATTTTTTTTGCATAGTACTTGACTTCCTCTTGTGCCATTGTCAGCAAGTGTCTGTTGGCCCCAATCCCAGAATAAGTTGCCTGAAAAGCTATCATCAAGGCCTTCAGCAGCTTTCCCAGTGGGTGCAGGGAAGACTTCAATGCCTGTATGACAGAGGAAAATTAAATTTTACAAGTCAGCCCTTGCCATTGGTAGAGGATAACACTCAAAGGCCACCCAACCTTCCCCCAAAAGAGAACAAGCCTAGAGTTAAGCAGCTGTAATATTTTGGTCTAGTTTTGCTGTCACAAGCCCATTCTCCTCCCATTATCAAGGAGGAATATGCTGACTGGAGTTGTTGTCCTGATGAGATTTGTGGTGATATTGAAGAGAGTGCAAAGGGTGCTTCAGGGAACCATTGCCTGAGTGAAAAGCAACTGCCAAGAGTGCACGGAAATTTATTAATCATTTCTAGCTGGTTATTCCCTGACATGATTTGAGAACCAAGAGTGAAGCTTTATCATAACTTCCTGGCCCGTGTAGCTGTACACAAAATGAGTGTCCAAATAGCATGAAGGATAATCCTCTTCTTCACAAGTACAGCTAATTCACTCAGAATTTAGAGAAGACTCTTGAAGCCACTGACAATGTTATAAGTGCTAACAGAAAGCTACAGAAAGTTCCTACAACCTGTGTCTGTCTGGTGAACAGATGTGGATTGTTCTGGTTTCAAACTTTACCTTCTCTAAATAGTTCTGTAGTGACTCCAGCCCCTGGTGCTGGACAAGCTCTTCAAGAATATCATCTATCTCCCAGGATACATCTTCAGTTCCCCTGAAAAGATGAGAGGTAAGGAAGGAAAACCACACAGTGAAGCACTGGGTTAAATCTCAAGTAGTGTTGTGGGCAGATACCATGGGGCCAATAAGACTATTAGAATAAATGAATTTTTCTCTGTCCTTTTTAGTGGAACTGCCCCATTGACTTAAAACTGTGATTAGTTAAATTCATAGCCTTTGGCTCCTCTTACAGTCAGCCTAGTTTGCATCCTGCCCATGCTCATCTTAATTAGTTTACATATTTCTCAAAGGGAGATGAGTTTGTTCTGCATCAGCTGATGATGGTTTCCCTCAAATACAAGACGAGCCAGTGATGGTGCTTACATTTAATCAAATTAATCCCATCAGAATTTTCACTTAAAAAAAAAAATAGCATAAATCTCAACAGCACAACCTTAAATTCAGGCTTAAAATTCATCCTCCTGTCTCAAGAGCAAGAACAACTGGATAACAATCGGGTTCAAAATTTTAACTTGTGGCAGACCCTAATGTAAGCCACCATCCTCTTTAAACAGATGGGTTCCTCTGTTGCCATGAAGGCATACGATACTCATACCTTTGGCAGAAGAGGTACTCCTGAGATTTCCGCAGCTCCTTGCTTGTTTGTATGTGGAACCCCATGAAAGACTCCTCAGTTTCTTCTTTGCAGCCAGAATGGATGAACTCCAGGAACTGATCATAGATTCCCTTCCATCTCTTCTCCACTGGGAACTCCTCGAGGCCCAGCTGTCTGCAAAACATAACATGGCATTAGGCTTTTCTGCATCCCTCCTCAATAACTTCAGACTTTATCTTCAAGTATGGAAGGTTCTCCAGAATCAGATCTTAACACAACAACTATGGGAGCAGGGAAAGATGGCAGAGCCCTTCCGGTAACTCAGCAAAAAGCAACTCAAGTCTATTGTCTTGACAATGAGGTACTTTGGGTGAAGGACAATTCCTGGTACATGGAATATCAATAATTTGAATGTTTGCTGGTGAACTGATCACAGACTTTCTGCTCCACTCATGGATGTTTCTAAATATAGCTATTTATTTTAACTGAAACCTGCAGAAGACACTGACGGGAAGAGGACAGTTGAGCAACTACCGCCGGTAGTTATTGCTATCCAAAAACCATGGGAAACAGGAGCTGTTTCTGCAATAAATATACTCCGAAGGACTGGATGTTTTGAGGAAGAAAGAAGAGGAAATTGAACTTGGTTTTGTAAGAGAAATTCCCTTCAGGGGATACGCAGTTCTTTCCCACTGGGACTCCCTCATTGGGGTTAAACTGGCTAAACCCAGACCCTCCAGCCTGGAAAACCTTTGCAGGGTTCAGAGCCCCATGAAGCTCTGATCCTGGCTCCACAGCCTTCTTCCACATAGAGTACTACCCAATTCAAGCTCTTCAGAGCTTCATGTGCTGTGCTTCACTTCTTGATTTTGGTAGCTTTCCTATCTCTACAATATCAACTAGTGATATTCATGTAATACCACAGAGGGACGGGAAAGGAGCAAGTGATGCATTGTAGCAGCACACCTTTGCCTGTACAAAGGTTCAGGTACAGCTTCCGACCTGTCTGTGTGTACACAAAGAAACACACCTGTGCACACACAGACATACACACACAAATCACCAAAAATGTTAAGCCTCCCAAACTCTCTCCAGTCTGAGATTGGGAGATTCTCTGGGTGACAGTGGCAGGATAGGAGCAGAACATCTGTTTTCTCCTCCTTATGTGGCATAAAGATTAAATGACAAACCACGCTTTCCTTTCCTTTTTCTCTCCTTGCATATAAGCCAGTTTTTAGACCAACTCTTTCAGCAAGGACCACCTTGATCCCTGCAGGGGTTGGTCCAGTACTCTTCTAGGTAGAGTCAAAATACAAGCCGTGACCAGAGAAGTCAACTCTTGTTGCTCACGCTTTGGTTATCCTGTCATCCAGCTGCTCGTTCGATGTGTTCAGGATGCCATGCGTCTGAAGGCCTTGGCCCGATTTGTTAGTAAAGGTTCCCTCCAGAATGAAGCCATTGGCAAAGGACAGCTTTCCCTGCAACAGAGAAATGAAGTGTTATTCTGCCAAGATCTCATTAGTGAGAGGAAACAAGCTGGACTGAGATCTCAAATTCTCTTTTCAACAGAGCCAGCTCCTGAAACGGCAACTAAGAAGAACTTCCAACAGAGGTGCACATTTTCAACTTCCAAAGCAATATAGTGTTATTGAGGTGACAGCCACTGGAGAAAACATCTCCTTGCTCTTGAAAGACACACATAGGATTCTGGAAGGGAAAGACCACCACAATCCCAGAGTAAAACATTTGCATTACAAATAGTTTACAAATACCCAATATATTGTCTGAGTGTTAAAATTTTCTGGCTTAAATTTGATAATAGTTATTTCTAACCTAGAGTGAACACGAGTGAACACATGAAACTTCACTTTCTCCTCTGTTTTTCCTCTGCTTGTTAAAACCACAAGCAAGTTTGGCCTCACAGGTAAAAGGAATCATATGATATTCACCATAAACACTTTCAAAGTGCTAGCTGCTACCAAGAAAAACCTTAAATTCTCTGAGGCAAATACAGAAGACATGCAGTAACTCGACTCAAACTTAGAAATTTTAATTAAATCAAATCCAAAGCCAAACAATATCATAACTAGTCTGGCTCTGAATATGAGCCTGAAGTCCTCATGGCTAATAGCAGGAGGCACTCCATCTTGAGATAAAGAACAGATTTTTCTAGATCAACCACTTAAACTAAACATTAATTTTGGAGGAGGCAGTATGTAAGCGCTATATTCGGTCTCTGCAAAATCCACCCCAGGTCTTCTGGCTGAAGAAGATGATGACAACCTCTTCCTCCCATGACCAGTCAGTAAATGACAGGGCCCATTTGCAATCATTATTAAGTATTTTGACATCCAATTACTCTGATATAACCACGCACTTCCTGTTAGACTCATCACAGACTTCTCTAACAAGATGCAGGACTAGTTTTCCTGCAATGGGGCATTTGATGAACACTTTTACCAGATGTTTCAGTTAAAGATTGACCACAAAATGTTGAATGTGTCAGTGTAGTGTCCCGATTGCAAAATTAAGCTTCCAAGATCCCTCAAGCTCTATTAACTTCTTGTTTATATTAGTATACTGATGGTACTGCACTTCCATTTGTTTTATACATAGTTTTCTATTTCCAACCACTGCAAAGGCTAAAATAATTTTTCTAAGATAAAAGCTGTCCATCTTCAGCTGAGAAGCACAGTCAAAGATGTCCCACAAACAACAAAAAAACCCCCAAACCCTCATTGTGAGCAAAACCGTAAAAAACCCAAACAATTCAACAAAGCCCCAACTACTTGAAGTCTCTCAGCTGCAGCCGTTCTTCTGTGAATGAGACTGACAATAGAAGTAAAACAAAACAAACAGGAAAATGTTATTTTCTAGGGGACTAGGGGAAGTGAAGCAGGAGGGTATCAATTTTGAAGAATTTATCTGTCCTGCTGGAAAGCAGACAACGGTGTAGAAAAGCTTAGAAGGAGAAAGTGCTCACCTTTCCAACAAACATTAGATCTTCTGTGAAGGTCCCTTCATAGACAGAGTCATCTTCCAAGAGCAGAATCCCAGAACCCTGCATTTGAAAGCAGAAGTAGTGAATTCATGACTTTACCTTCCTACCTACTCAAATTCATCTACAAACAGCCACAGGCTGACCCTGAGAACCTTTTTGAAAGCTCAGCATAGCATTGCAATATTCAAGAGAGAAGGAAGGAAGGATTGTCTAGAGACAATCCATTAGGCATCACTGCATAGAGAAGTACTGGGTAGTCAGGAGACTTTAAACAACAGACATATTGCATTTCACTAGAACAAGGAACAAAACACAGGCTCCTGGTCTAAGAACCATCACCAAGAATTGCCATACAGGTCAAAATCATGGTCTTCCCAATCCTATGACCTCTAGGCAACTGTAGCCAATTGTGTCACTCTTCACAAGATAATTAAGAGAGAAGAGGAAGGCAGCTGCTGTGTAGAATTAACTGTGTACCTTGCTGTGAAGTCAATGGGGCTTTAAAAAGCTACTCCTTAACATTTGTAAAATAACTCTTCCTTGACCTCTCAGCTCCCCTGGCCACTTATGGAAGAACAGATTTCAGGGAAGGAGCACCAAGATGCAGAACAGGCACAGGATAATTTATACCAAGGAGGGGAAGGTTCTTCTTGGTGGGGCTTACCCATAGTTTGGGCCTGAATGTTTATACATACCCATACCAGCCAGAAAATGTGGTCGCTTTTAGAGCTGTAACACATTTTCCGCTGGAATGGTTTTCTTGGTGGAAAGCGCCCTTTCTGGCAAAAATAAAAGGTTTCCAAGGGAAGCTTCTTGGCTGTACCAATTTTCCACTAGGAAAGCTGAAGTGACTGCTCCCCACCCGGAAGCCTTGTGAAGTTAAAGAAGCCTTTGGCAGCTGGCAGACCAAAAGACAGCTTTATTTTGGTTCCCCGCAGATGGAGTTTTTATGGAAAGCCCTTCCGACAAAGTTTCCATGCTACACATTTTGTCCTAATTTGGTGAGTGGGGAAGGGGTTGTTTGTTTTTTTTAAGCATGTATTTTTAATGAGAAGAAGCACTTTTATTTCCAAGCCAGTTCTAGCAATGCCAGTCTCTTTTGCTTTTCCACATCAACATCTAAACCTTCAATGAACTGGGCAGCCAACTTGCCATAAGTAAGCTCAGATTGGAAAGGTAAAGACTTAATGATCTCTAAGATAGATTTAGTATCATATATAACTGTAAAACATTTTACGTATAAGTTCTGGTCTATAACAGACTGACCTATTAGGTGTCTTAACAAGGAAAATTGACAGTCTCACATCTAGTTCCTACCTGCACCTAAGAAACAAGACTTAATCTAGGCCTTGTTCTTCAAAACCATTATCATGGCAAAATACCAGTGCTTAGTTTTTCTTGCTTTTTATTTTCCCTCAAAGTTTATGAGGTGAAATCTTAATTTTCCATGTCCTATCAATCTAGAGAATCCACTGAAAATGGGTACTCACCACCATTCTATCAGAATGAAACGTCCTTTGATAGCAGACACCTGACTGGGTTATTACAATGCCTTGTCCATGTTTGTGATCGTCAAGCCACGTCCCTATGTATCTTTCACCTCTGGAAAGAGATAAAAACAAATTAGGTTCTTCCCCCTGTTTTATTAGATCATAGTCAATTTGATGTATCACTCACTGAGGTTAGTTTCACCTGATATAATGTTCCATGCAGCACAAGTGCTAAATTTAAGGACAATTTCCTATAATGCTTCCCCAGAAGTTCAAACCTTATAGCAGAAGTTGAACACATCTCCCCTTAACCCCCAAGTCACCCCATCAAAAGATGAGGCTTTACCCCTGCCAATAGAGGGACAAAACTCTCAGATACCTCAAGCCAGCTCTGATCTATACCACCTTTACCTATCTTTATCTTCCCAGACTCCATATCCATTCTTCTTGTCATTTTCCCACTGTCCTGTGTATTTAAATGGATGCTCAGTTGAGAGGTTCTCTAATATCCCAAACCCTTGGCGCACGTTGTCTTTGAAATAACCTTTGTAGACCATGTCATTCCCATACCTGCAGGAAGAGAGACAGACAGAATTTAAGACAGGACAAGGGGTAGCAACTTTAAATTAGAAGAGGGGAGATTTAGATCAGATACTAGAAAGAAATTCTTTCCTGTGAGGGTGGTGAGGCACTGGAACAGGCTGCCCAGGGAAGTTGTGGATGCTCCATCCCTGGAAGTGTTTAAGGCCAGGCTGGATGGGGCTTTGAACAACCTCATCTGGCATTGGACATGATCTTTAGGGTCTCTTCCAACTCTAACCATTCTTTGATTCTATGATTCTAAGACCATGCCTATTCAGTAGCTACTATTGGAGAAGGAAGCCATGAAAGTGAGTGAATTGTGCTCATCTGCCTCCTAAACATTCCAAAAATTTGACTGATACCTCTGGAGTTGGCAGTTGGTTGCTATTAGGGATGTGCATCACCCAAGCTAATCACTCCACAGATAGTTTTCTATTATTATATTAGATAACTATATACCTAAAATTATCTAAGGACACAACACTTAGGCTTGCAATTGTCCTGGGAGAGGCCACTCAGTCCTTTACCTCTCACCAGACAGGTTGCAGCGACCGCTGGTTAAACCAGAGTGGGAATGGATAAGATCAAGCAGGAAGCCAGATCTGTCTTCACCTTTCTACACTCACCAACCACCCAACTCAACCCCCCTGAGAAGAGCTCCCCTTAGCTGTGTCCATGCTGGCCAGCAGACCTTCACTGCTACAACAGAGAAAGCACTTACGCTAAGCAGATCTAACTGATAATTATCAACATGCTTTCATGTTTGACACCAGAGACACCACCCCTACCCCCAAAGTCCCATCTTTGGGTTTTACTTACTCACAGATTCCATAGCCTCTCATCTTGCCCTCGTACCAGTGGCACTTATAGCAGTCATACCGGTCTTCAGATCGGCGTGGGATGAGGCATATTCCAAACCTACAAGGTGCATATGGCAAAGGTCAGTGTGGCACAAGGTGACTCAGTTCTACTGGATGAAGTTTAAAAACTAAGGACCTTCCAGACTCCCAAGATGATTTGCATGGCTGGGCTCAGTTCTACTCCTGACGCTACTTCCAGGTGTCAAGGGACTTGCTCCAAGGAAGAACTCATCTCCTTAGAATTACAGAATTGTAGTATTTCTTAGGTTGGAACAGACACCTTTTAGATCACCTAGTCTGAACCATCAACCTAACACTGACAAAAAACACTACCAAACCGTAAACCTCCTTGTGAACTGCAGTTACAGTTTCTCATTGCTTCTTCTACAGAGCTACTTTCAGTGTTGTAATTTTGCTGTCTCTCCCCCTTCTCCAGTTTAGGAGCTGAGAAGATTAAATGTTTTCTTAATCTCAACACAAATTGGAGACATTTTTTTTTCCCTTTAGAAACCTAACCTATTCTGTAACTTATGTAGAAATAAGAAATCTAAACATGTTATTTTCAAAAAGTTTTAGGAATGTAATGTTTGAGTTTCATTCCCTTCATTTAAGAGAGGTTTTTAAAGATTTCTAAAAATAATTTTGTCAAGGTATTTGACATGGCCATATACACCTAGATTTAGGGAACTGGGGTCAGACTCATCTAGCTGAAGAGATGTTTCCATCAGAACCAGTGATCTGCACCAAACTCCCTACCCACTCACTCTAGGTTACAATCTAAGAGAGGTATCCAAAATACGTCAGATAAATTGGGCTGCAATACTGAATAGAGTCCCTCTACAAGACACCAGTGTACCTGTACCTCTGGGAGGAACCATTTCTTAGCTTATTTTGAAAGCAAGAAACACCCTGGGTTTTTAAGGCTTACCCATGCTCCAAGCCCTCTTTGAAATCTCCAACATGGTTGCGTCCGTCACGCCACTTCAGTGTCCCCCTGCAATTCAAATCAAACATTGCACAAGGGCCACCACCAGCAACACTCACAGCTGCAACAGAAGATATGAGAGCACAGCCTAGAAACGGCTAATGTCAAACATTTCCTCAGGGAACAGAGACACAGAAGTTCTCCAGACACCTCCGGGACCTTGGCTGGCACTGTAAGGATAAAATACCATAACATTTTCATGCCCCGGAATGAGCAGAAAGAATCCTTTTACGATTTCCCTAATCTCAAAAGCATTTTGCAGAGTTGCTGGGTCATCCGTTTAGGACCTTGCACATGATCCTTTCGTAATCGCAATGCAGCATGTGATTAAGGCAGCTGAAGTTCCAGCGTGGCACATACTCGTAGACAACATAATGACATCACAGTCCAGAACTTCATTGTACCAGTCAATATGAAAACAAAAGAGACAAGCTCTGGCCTAAGGGGATTGTATCTTCCCATCTGTTTTGTGTGGGGGTTGTAGAGAAGATTACATGACTTAACAATGCAACCAGGAGACTGGAACAGTCAACTCCATGGTCGAATTACTGCCCAGCCATGAATGTGTTCCCTCCCTCCCAGTCTCCCACACCCTCTCACTGTTTTAATTCTTGCACCATGCCAGACACATCCAGTTTCCTACACATTCCCAGACCAGAGACAATAGAAGATGGTGTGCTACCAAAACCATGACACATCTGTTTGACTTTCACCGAGTTTGTTGCTTTAAACACCTGTGAGAGACAGGCTTGTTTTCTGGTACTTACAGGGAAGGGGTCAGATTAATTTTAAGCCAATTTAAAATACATCTCCTTTTGCATTGCTAGCATGAATGCCAGCAAAGGAAAGCAAGCCAGGTAGAATGATTGCTCCTGGTATGGGGTCTGTTTAAGCTACTTTTCAGTGGGAGTATCTCCTTCCACCACACCAGGTCATGGGAAGTACAGGGACAGGGCAGTACAGAACACAGATGGTTTTGCTGAAAAGCCCTGATTCATGCTGCTGCAGTTTTCTGCTCATGTGCTTTGCCATGCCAGTCTCTCCCTCAGAGATGGACAAGCCATAAAGGCCATCAAAGTAGCAAGTCACATAGAAAAGCAACTTCAGGAGTGGAAAGGACAGCTTAGTAATTAAGCAATTAAAAGTTCAGGCATTAAAAACACCTGAAGTCACTTATTTCTGCAGCAAATTTCATAGGATGTCTCAATTTCATTTAATCTGAAGCAGCAGAGGTATTGATTTGTCTCTTTTCTCCAATCTGGAGAGGAGACAAAAAGCGAGGAGAGGTGGTTGTTCCTCTGTGTCTACACACAGTGGTTTTCAGATCTCCTTCAGGAATACAGGTGCTGGGCAAAGGGGGGATGATGTAAAGGACTCGCTCAGGCAAACCTCTGCTCCAAATACCTGTTTTATGCTATCCTGGGACAAGGCACAATCACTTGCTCAGAAGGTTTGAGATTAATCTTTTGATTTGGGTTATTCTCATTATTTTAATGCTCTACGTACTTTTTGCTTCAATAACAGCTGTAAACAAACTCTGTAAAACTCCGGAAACATAAAACTTTCAAGTCACCCTGTTTTGGTGTCCAAGGAGGTTGGTCATATTTCTTGTTTCTTCACAAAAACTGCATCAAGGATATTTTGGTTGGGACCATTTAACCCTTAATTTACAGACCATTCCTTTTTGGCAGAACTCACTCTTAAACTTCAGCTGGATTTAATGAACAGTTGTCATGTTCCCAAAAAATGCATTTAAGCCTCCTTCATGTATATATATATTATTATTATGTAATTAATTTGTAATAGCTTGGATTTTAAAATAGATTTTTGACAGCATAGGATAAAACTTTTCTCTCATTCACAAGCAAAGGCTTTTTATTGGTGGGTTGTTTTTTTTGTCATCATGACAGTAAAATTTTATTCCTCAGGCTGAGATATTGAAAACAAACGTTAGCTCAAGTCTAAATCTTAATTACAGGCATAAGCCAATCCATTGCCTTCAATGGGATCATTACCACATTATTAGGGTCAGCCTCTACAATTTGCTGCATTAACCAGTATCACTAAAGAGATATGCTTTGACCAAGCCCTAAAAGCAAACAAATATGTCCCAACTGTCACAGAATCACAGAGAATATCAGGGATTGGAAAGAACCTTGAAAGATCATCTAGTCCAATCCCCCCCGAATCCATAGATTTCCCTCTAGAAACAAGTGAGGAAGAAATCAGAGAGGGTGGCACACCCTGGGAGATCATGGGCCCAGTGTCTATGGTCCAGGCCCTCAGCATGAGATGAATCACCCTGTGTCCACAGCCAGTCTGTGTTATCTATACCTCCACCTTTGCATCCACTGGACCCAGACAGTTCTACACAAAGACAGCAGGGTCACCCTTGCATGTTCTTGCTTAGGAAAGGGGTAAAAAAAGGCTCCTTACTTGCCATGTGGCTTTCCCCAGCGCCATTCACCCTCATAGGATGCGCTCTTGAACTTGCCCTCCAGCCTGAAGACGTAGGTGAAGAAGCGGCAGGACGGGGGCTTGGTGCCTTCACCAGTCTTGCCCCACAGTGGGAAATCTCGCTTCCCATTCAATGCCTGGCGAACAGCCTGGTTCAGCTTCCACTGCCAAACAGCCTGGGGGAAGAGATTCACAGAATGGTAGGGGTTGGAAGGGATCTTCAGAGATCATCTAAGTCCAACCCCCTCTGCCAAAGCAGGGTCACCCAGAGCAGGTTGCAGAGGAATGCGTCCAGGTGTGTTTTGAATATCTCCAGAGGAGACTCCACAACTTCTCTGGGCAGCCTGTTCCAGTGCTCTGCCACCCTCAAAGTAAAGAAGAGGAAGAGGAGTGCAGAACTAATGAGTGAAGAAAGCAAAATAGCTTTTAATTTTTTTTCAAGAAGATGAGATGCTTCAGGAGAAGCAGCAAGAAGCTGTTGGGTTCCTGTCAATTCTGGGCCACTCAGCTGGCTGGGATGGGGAGCTGTGGCCCATCTACAGCACCGACAGGAGGTGCTATCTGCGTCCTGCAAGTTGGATACAGCCCCAAACCTCAATGTTTCCATGTCATTTAATCCTGACTCTCCACACTGCTATGGCACAGGACCATGCTGGTGGGACTGTACTGTCCCATGCTCTGCAGCAGATGCTACTGCCCAGGGAAGACCACTTCCAGCAGGAAGACCACTTCCAGCATCTGGATATTTTTCATCTACCATCAACTGTCTAAGACACCTCTGGCCATCTAATACAGTATTGTCTCCACAAAGGGGTAGAGAAAAACAAAACAAAACAAACCCCACACTGTTTATTATTCTGCTTTAAATAATAAACCAAAATGGCAAAAATCACAGAAGAAAAGCCTCAGCTGCATTTAAGCAGGTGAAGAGCCCACTTAATCTACTGCTCAAGAAACTAAAATGCTGATGCTTAATGAGGCTTCAGCTTCTACTCAGTACTCAACGTTTTGCCTCCACTACAGAGCTGCCATCCCCTCTACGCAATTCTCCCATTTCAAAACTCAAACCCCCATTTCAGGTGGAACAGAGACACCCTGCCCACTGCTAACCTTCATCTGCGGGTCTTTGGCAGAGAGAAAGAACGTTTCTTCTGGGGTTACAATGCGGAAGACATACCTGTGAAGCAAAAGACATTACAGGGACTATGAAAAAAAAATTTAAAAAAATCATATTTCTCAGTCAAACAGCAATTCCTGCTCTTCCCATTCCTCTTCAGAAGTTAATGGTGCTTTTTCAGTCAGGTTTTCTTTCTGAAGAGGCACTCAAGTAGTCAACTCATCTTTATTCTCTGAGTCTGCAGCTAAAACCATTTTATTACTGAATGGTTTCAAGGTGCCAGCAACAGCAATCAATACAAGTCCAAGCTTCCGTGGTCCCATCTGAGAGATGCTGCAATTACACATAGCCCAGAACCAATCCCACTGGGTGGAAAGGAGAAGGATCAAAGTTTTGAATAGTTTTCTCAGTTGCACAATCAAGTTGAATACTTTCTTTATTTTTATTTTTTTTTTTAACCTCCAAGCGGAAATTTTTCGCTTACAGTCCTGGAGCTGATTTCTCCCTGCAGTTTTCATCTACCCACACAAGCTTCAGATCAAAACTCTGAAAGCTGTTTCCCTGGAAAAAAAGGGAGAAGATGTTCCGGTTATTGATGTAAACATAACACTTTGTCCCCTGCTCTGTAATCCACTGAACATCAAAGCAAGAGTGGCAGCACTGTAAATTCCCTCTTTTGTGGTCCACACATCTATACCACACTACAATGACAAACCTTGGAGACTGAAGAAACATAGGTGAAGGAAGAAAATTCTTAGTTTATCACTTAAGTGGTAGTCCGTAATGCCATGGCTACAACTACACAGTAACAGACCTTCTTAGATGGCACTAATCTCTACAAGAGCTTCACAGAATGAAATAGGGTTCGAAGAGACCTCTAGAGATCATCAGATCCAACGCCGTGGCCAAAGCAGGTCCTCCTAGAGCAGATTGCACAAGAACGTGTCCAGGCGGGTTTTGAATGTCTCCAGTGACAGAGACTCCACCACCTCTCTGGGCAGCCTCTTCCAAAGGCTCTGCCACCATCAAAGAGAGTAAGTTCCTCCTCATGTTTGATGGAGTTTGCTATGTACAAGTTTGTACCCGTTCCCTCTTGTCCTGTCACTGAGAACCACAGAAAAAAGACTGGCCCCATCCTATTGACACCCACCCTTTAAATATACAGGCATTGACCACATCCCCTCTCAGTCTTCTCTAGACTAAAAAGGCCCAGGTCCCTCAGCCTTTCCTCATAACAGAGATGTTCTAGTTCCCTAAAAGAGTTTCTTCTTCCAAAGCATCCCCGCTGTGCAACACTAGCTAGTTTTGCTTATGATCTAGGAGTGATCAGATGACATAGCCACATAGGAGTCATTACTTTAATCAACAGCGCACCAAACAGAAGTTTGAAGTGGTTGAAATACTAGGTAAACGTTGCATTTAATATTACATTTTCATTCCCAATCTAAACTCTAGGTGCCTACATTACAGAGCTACTTTCTGTAAGCATGTAGTTGACCAGGGTTAGGTACTAGTGCTATGAAGCGTGAGTTAATCATTGACGTATCTACCAGATCTGGGAGAAAAGGGATGAGAGAGAGGTTCAGATTCCTTCAGTCCTCTGCTAGCAGACCAAGGTAACCAGTTCAATCCCAGTTCAGTTACATCTCCCCAAGCCTCAGTAACAGTCATAACAGCAGATGAGACACAGCGGGGGAGAACCGTGACTGAACAGATATGTCCACAATGTAGATATCTCTGCATGAGCTGGTTACCCCATGTTCTTGTCCTAGTCAATGGAGTTCAGGACATGATTCAACTTACACTAATTTTGGCATCTAAAAACAGGTCAGATGAACCACACCCAGGCAATGCATGTTCCTCTCCTCTGACTCTAAAGGGAGCCTGGGGGCACTTGCTCACAGCAAGGGTGATGAGAAATCTGTAATGTAAAGCTGGATGAGATAATCACCACCCGACGTCCTCAGGCCTAGACCCTGCAAGCTGCGTAGGACTGCCCAGCCTTATCATAAAGGCTCATGTTTGGAAGAGCCCATAAGATCTATTGGCTCACAAGACAGTCATGTGTTTGGACACCTGAGGGGCTGGCACATGACTAAAGAGATACACATGAAGAGAGCTGTGCTAGATTACAGGTGCTGTCACTCAGAGCAAGCCAAGCTGGACTTAGTTAACATGCTGCAGAACAGCTTTGAACACCTATTATTCATCTAGCTACTCATGGCTGCAGACACTCCCTGTCTGCCCCACATCCAGGCCCTAAATCCCTGAAATTAGCCCCAAGAACACTTACAACTTCTGTTCCCATGCCACTTACAGTCAACCATGAAAGATCAAGTTTAGTCCTATGCATGAGTGCTTCCAGTGAAATATCTTTGATCCATCAAGCCTCTTTTGAATAAGAAAGGATAGAAATCAACAGATTTATATGCAGTCATGGGCTTGGGTTACTAGAAAGGTGCCTGTGGTGATTGCATAGTATGCATTTACCGGGGAAAATATTATGTGGACACTCTTCTATTCCTTCCTCATCAGGCTTTGTTTTATTCTCCAATGCAAACCACTCGTGCATGGATCTGAGACAAGGTTTTGCCAACAGCCAAGTTATGTTGGATTTTCAGCATTAAAGGAACCTGAATTTTACTGTCATTTATCTGTGCTGCCCTTTCAATCCCTCTGAAAGATCAAAGACTCACCTGAATTAGCACAAGGACATCATCAAAGAGCAAGATCCGGTCTGATCGATTCGTGCTGGCAGAGATGGGAAGATTTTTGCTGTCTTCCAGCAGTCTCCTTTCAGGTACACAGAGCATGTCCTACAGAGGGAACCACAGAAGTCAAGTTGGTGGACCAAAAGTGTCAGGAAACACCAGGATTTGGGAGAGGGCATACAACTCAAGCCAATGGTTCTGGAGACTGTCTGACTCATTGCACAAGCTAACAGGGGCAGCAGAACTGGACACAGAGCTCAATTTATAAAGCACCCAATGTCCATATGGCTTCTCCAAGGCTTCCACGCTGCCCTGCTCTGTTGGCTTCCTAATCAAGCCTCAGATGTTTGATCTATGTTAAATTCCCTCCCTGTGTACACAAAAGTATAAGATCTCCAAAAGAGCTCCCCATCAAGCCACTTCCTATGTCCATGACTCACCGTGAATTTGTAGCCCAAGGATTTCCATAAGGACTTGGTAAAACAAGCTTCATCCAGGACCTGACTGATGAAAGACTCCAGTTTCACGTATTCCTTGATGGCACTGGTAACCACATCCTTTTCAGTGCCCTGAGAAAAGAAGGCAGAAAAGGTGGTGAGACACTAACCCAGGATCCCCCATCCCTGGAGGTGTTCAAGGCCAGGCTGGATGGGGCTTTGAGGAACTTGGCCTAGTGGCAGGTGTCCCTGCCCATGGCTGGGTGTTGGAACTAGATGATCTTTAAGGCCCCTTCCAACTCTAACCATTCTATGAGTAGCTTATACTGCACTGGAGTGTCCACTGTTAATTTCTTTGAGACCTTCAGGTGGGCTACATTCCACTGGTCCTGGTTACTACCACCCCAGCTTTCCACTGGAAATCATTTTGCTTCCAGTCTTCTCTGTATTCACTGACTGGACCACCACAAAGCCCCACAAGATCTGCATAAGCACAAACCAGTAAAGTAACATCACATAGACCTTCCTACCTCCTTGAGAACTTCATTCAGCTTGGTAAGGAGCATTATGTATTGCTCAATATGATCTCGGATAGGTTTATGAAGAACAGTGTATAAGGCCAGTGACATGGAGGTCTCGGAGGTGAAGTCTGTGAGGAATTGTTTCAGCACTGTCTTATGGTGCTTCCAGGCTTCACTGCATGAGGGCAAATTAAGACAAAGGTTCATTAATTACTTTTTTTTTTTCCTGCCAAGTGCCACTCCTCTGCCTTCCAAACATTATATGCTATGTCAGTCCCAGAGACTTGAAACAGCAAGAGATGACATAGTGCAAATAAATTTGCACACCACAGACAGAAATAAGGCAATGAGGCAAAGAAGAGCTCCCATCCCTCCTGCCTCTGGCCCAGAGGTCTTTGCAAACAGGAACCACACCCACAGGCACATGGAATATAGCATGTATTTCATGACGGTTTGCACACCAAAAGGGTGACTCAGATAAAGTGGCTGTGAATCTGCTCATGTCTAGCACTTGTGCTTTCATTTGTTGTCTTGAGACATCTGGGACAAGCGGTGGAAATTTCCTTCATCATCCTTTCTCAGGTCCCACCCCTTACCTGAACCCCAAATTCCAAATTTACAGGCTTCCTCTCCTACAAATGGAGTTGTGCGTGGCTAGGAGGGGATGGAGAAAGATCTGCAGAGGAAACCTTCTGCCATGGTCTCCAAAAATGGCAGGAGCAGCCAGTACAGCCAGGCAGCTGGATTGTTAAAAGGGAAATCACTATGAGGTGCAGTGCTCAGAGCTGCTCACTGCAGCTTAATGTCTTATACCCGTATAATGTCATTGTATTCCCATCAGCCCCTTCAAAGAAGTATTTTTCGACCCACTCACCTTTTGCTCTTTGTGGCTTGTTCGAAGCCATGGACCACAACATAGTTTGCAAAAGTGACGAAATATCTGTTGGCAAGAAAAAAAGAAAAAAACAAACACACACAAGCACGAGTTAAAGACACACATTAGCCACAAGGTTTAAGTGCTAGAGGGAAGAAGCTCATTTGAAAAATATCCTGTCAGGTCCACCTTTCCATGGGAGGCAGACAGAGATGTAACTACTGGGCTTCTCAC
The DNA here is from genome assembly GCA_013400055.1 of Nycticryphes semicollaris. NCBI lineage: Eukaryota > Metazoa > Chordata > Aves > Charadriiformes > Rostratulidae > Nycticryphes > Nycticryphes semicollaris. The sequence goes on from VXBJ01006743.1 coordinate 755,395, forward strand.
CTTGGTTTACTCCCCTTTTGCCCTCTCTTTGCCAGCTCCTGAGTTGAATTGCTCATTGACTTCTGCACCAGTATTGTTACAGGAAGTTTAAATCGTCCTGGTGTTTAGCATAAGCAGAAGTAAATTTGCTCATCTGTCCTGGAAAGCAAATCTATAAAGGCTGAGCTTTAGTGTTCAGCTTTGGTTGTCTTAATTTCTGCTGGTTAAAGTAAAAATTTGCCTTACTGATGGTAAATTCAAGTCAAGCTGTCCCAGTGTCAGTGTATCTCATCTCACACTAGAGGGAGATCGAGCCATATTTTGTCAACAAATACCACACTTCCTTACAGTAGTGGCTTCAGAAAAGTCCTGTAGAATGCCCAGACTAATTGTCATTTATTACATCTTTCAGAGACATGTGTTTACTGATGATTTTCAGGCCCCATAAGTGAGGCCTTGTTTCCTCCTATATCACTCCAATGTTGTGGGATCAGGATGGCACAGAGTGAGTCATCAGAGGTGGGGAGGAACCAGCTTTTCTTTCATTGCGTGGCACCCAATGGAAACGGGTTTTTAATTTCAAAATGAGGGAAAATTAGATCTTACGATAAAATTCCCCTTTGTGTCATCTGAAACCTCAGCATAAGTTTTCATCCTTTATACGTCTTTTTAAGGCAAACCCAGTTTAATTCACTGAATACGTTCCCAAATGAACACCACACACCCTCTAAACACCATTCACATAAAGGCAAAGTTTGCTGTGCATCACTTTCTAAAACTATGGCTTGTTTTCGCTTGGCCAGCAAAGAGAGTAATCTTTCCCTTCCTTCCCCTTCCACATGCTTTAAATCCACAAAATCCAAGGCTCGAAGAACCAGGATGTCCAGAAACCAGTGAGCCCATCTCCTCCTGTTTTTTGTGGCTGCCAAACTGCACAGATGGCACAAGCCCATCTGGCAAGGGCTTGGCCGTGTTTATGGCCAACATGATGAATGAAGGATTCAACATTGGCTGATCTTGGTGTCATCTCAGATGTCCATAAACCATTTTCCATGCTAGGACATCAACATACAGGTTACACACGCTACAGTGATTTCAGTAAACATTTTACTTTGTGTTGCAGACAGCTGGGGAGCAGACACAATTAATTATAGAAACAGCAATAGAGCATTATGTTTTTCCCATCACACTACATCCATCACTTGCTATCCTATCCCTTGCCAAGAGCACAAAAATGCGGCACAAACACGTAATATGAAGCGTGACTGGTAATATCTTCCTCTCCTCATCCCTATGAGGCCTTTAAACCTGCTTGTGCTTGTGTTTCTGTTCCTGATGACAGCCCAAGCTTTGCTCTCAAATTCCCCAAGCACAAATACTCTCCCTGTCCTCTTCCTATTTTTTTAGATGCATAAAACCCACTGTTCTTGCAAGAAAGAAAACTCTGCCCCTTACAAGCATACTCACAACTACCAAAAAAAAATAACAACAATAATTAAAAAGTTATTTATTATGCTGTTTATATTCTGTAGCACTTATTCTGAGCTCTGAAGGTAGTCACTTCTCTGACCTAATAACTGAATATTGGTGGACAGGACCGAACAAATTAGATACACAAATTAATTGCACCAACCTACCAGTTAATCAATAATTTCAGTCCCTTACACTACTCCAAAATGCTTCTGTACTTACTGGATGTAGAGGCTTAGAAACAGGTCTCCTTTCCAGACAGTGTAAATGTCCTGGATGCAGAATGACTCAGAGGTGCTGCATTTTTGTTTCAGTATCCGGCAATTTTCTTCCGTGAGGTTCCAGAGAGCTTGGAAGCGATCGTTCAGGAGCAGGAAGAGCTTAAAGTTCTCCTTTCCTTTTTGGTCATTAGGCTCTTTAAGGAAAAGATGAGGAGAAAAAAGGTTATCAGAAAGCCTTGATTCCAAGAAAGCTTGTGTAAAACATTACCGATATTTAGTGCTCAGTCCAATTTTTGAATGTAAAGCACATATATTGTTACAGAAAAACAACACCAAAGAGGAAGGAGATGATGATTTAGAGTTGCGTCCCTGTAAGTAACTGTATGCACTATCCACACTAAGGTTTTGTCCTTCCCGTTCTTGTGGGGCCTGGGGTCAGGGCTGCCTGTGAGGTTCAGTCCCAGCTCAGACACAAGCACCAGAGGGAAATGTCCTGTCCCTGGCCCAAGGGGCTGTTCCTGGACTCCTTGGAAGCTAAACCAAAAAAGGTGTTGACATGAGAAGGAAACACCCTATGGGTCTAATCCAGTTGTGCTACTTTTGGCCAGACAGGCTTGTGAATATTTATATGGATTTGTTATTTCAGTGGAGCTTCTCTGATTTAATGCCAGCTCAGAACCTGCACCCACACGTTTTTACCTTCAAAGATGGGCATGACCATGGAAGTACAGAGGCAGAATGGGCAATGTTTAGGGGTTGTATATGTGTGAGATGCGTTTTGGTTTCCAGGCACCATGCTGGAAACAAGCCTTGGAGCAGATGTACAGGCTGACATTGGTTAGAATCTGCATTAACCTTTAAAAAACAACAAACCAGGAACCACAATCCTAGGCTTGCATGAAAGGCCATAGGCATCCTTAAGAGCTCACTATCTTAAGTGAAACAACTCTACATACCATTTACTCCAGCAAATCGTCCTCCAGCAAGTCCTCAGCCATGAAGTTTCAATTATAATTCCCTTCCCAGGTGTGCCAGTGACTCAAGGCTAGAACTACAGACAAAGTAGTCTTTGACTTACCTGCCTGGAGCAGAGGCTTGAGGATGAGGGCATCTATCCGTGCCAGACATGCTGAGAAGATTTCTTCTGCTTGGAGCAGCGATGCAGTTGCTTCATCTGTGCACATGTCCTGAAGACAACAGAGAAGGCACATGTAAACTCCCTTGCAAGAGCATCCATCTATCAAGGCTTCAGTGCTCATTGCAAACAATCAGCCTTTCCTGCTCTTGACAGTACACACAGGCGTAATTGCGGTCCCCAAAAAGCATTTGAAAATATTAGAAGAGGAAATGAAAACCCAATAGCTCAACATGAGCTGGTGTCTCAGAAGATCACCGAGGTTATAGCCCATTTTCCTGATGCCCTAGTTGAAGATCTTCTCAGGTGAGCCATGATACCCCTCCCATGACTGGAAAAGCCCTAAACTTCTTGATATGTCTTAGTTCTTTTTAGTGCCAGATTAATTCTCGCAGAAGAAAAATCCCTTAAGTATGAGGCAGCAAAGGATGAAACAGAGCATATCTTCCAATTTCTCTCACCAGTTTTCTTCCCAGGTGCCGCAGTTTACACCTTTTGGCATTAAAAGCTATTGTCTGAAGCTGCAGAGCCACGCTAGCCATGCCCAAACACCCAACCATCCAGAGGAACAGAGGTCTGGTGTTACTCCTTCCCGAGGAGGACAGTGCATTGCTGGTTCTATGTCTCAACTGCTGCGTCAACAAGGAAAGCTTGCCTAAAGTGGAAGTGAGCAGCACTTAAAAAAACCCAAAAGGCAGCAAACCCATGTGAGCAAACTCCAGTAGCTTCCTCCTTCCAGCCTTACCTCCCAAAAGAAATGTATCAGAGGAAGCAAACACAGCCAACTAATAGGATGTCATAAGAGACTGCTTGGAAAAAGGACAGATGGTGAAGATACTGTGGGCAGAATCAGCTGATATTACCAATGATGATAAAAGCACAAAACTCATTTAACTTTGTGAACAAAACGAGCAAAGTCAAGGGACTGAATGTGGTCTGTCCACATTTAACTTTACCCTGGTTGTAGTGCATGCTCAAAAGCTATGCTCGCAACAGTAGGCAAATGAGGATATGGCACTATGTTGCAAAGATTTACATTGCTAAATTGGCAGTAGAGACTCGGGCACAGTTTTGATATGTATCAACTACTGCCTCTTCCAGACAATTCTCAGGCATGGCCCAGGGACCATTTAAAAATGGGTAGTTTGCACAGAGCTTTGTGGTTTTGGGAGGTCAAGAGAAATTAGTGATGTTTAAGTTATGCAATAAGCACTTGACTGATTTATTTACTAATGCAGACATAACTGGAGTCTTTGCACTGTTCCCATTAAGAGCTAAGCTCAGCCTATCTGCTGGTAGCATCCTATAAGACACCTTGAGCCTCTCCCCTGATTGCTACAAACAACATATGAGATTCATTCTCCTTGTTTTGAGCTATCAGGAAGTTTGACATAGAGGCCTAACCCTACTTTATATTTCATGGGAAGAAATATCTGGAGTATCTCAGCATGGACTGTAAAAAGGTCACCCTGGTGGATAGACTAAGTTCAGTGGGAATATCTCATTTTTAAACTTGACAAGTGGGTGAATCCTTTGCTAAAGAAGAATTTGAGCTCCCTAAAGTCACCAAACTTTGCTTGGAATCTGTCTTTCAAGGTCATCCTGGAGCTCAGACTGAAATGGTGTCATAGGCCAAGGGACGCTTTGCAATTTCAATGGTTAGCTGCCCTGCTTTTAAGTGGTTGTTTGGATCCAGACACAACTGACTGCACAGATGAATTACAATGTTTTCTCCTTAATAACCACCGCCTCTTCAATTTAATTTGTCTGAAAAATGGGAAGCATTAAAAAATTCCATAATCTTATTAATTCACAAGTTTTCATACATCAAGGTCTGCCTGGCCATAAGGCTATTTTTTGCAGGAACACTGGTGATTTGTCCCAGAGGAAAGCTCTAGGCATGCAGACAGGTCAAAAAGCTGGAATCCAAACTCCTCCTGGCCCCTCCCAGTAAAGGCAACCCAGCCAGGAAAAAAATAAAATAAAACTAGGCAAAAACAAAACAGCAGCAAGCCAGCTCTCACCCCAGAGCAACAAGAGGACAGGATAGATCTAAAAGTTGAGGGGTTTTTTGCCACCACTTAATCCCCTGTCTTGTAAGCACAGAGGTAAAGCTGTTTCTCCCAGGTCCTAGACAGCACTCAGGCTTGTCAGAAATTTCTAAGCGTAAGTAGCTTGCTTCATCAGTGAGTAAAGTCAGGCTGGATATGTGACAGCATTTCATTTTTAAATGCTTCAACAGAACAGCATGTAGTTAGTGAAGTCATATTAGACTCACTGAGTAACAGTCTGCTGGATTTTACTTATATCTTTTAAGCCTGACTATTTTGCCTATTTTTGGAGAAGGGAAGATGATTCCATCCTTTCCAAGCACTCGGCTGTGAGAGGGTCTTGTTCTCCCCCTGGTCCTTACTTAATCCTGCAAGAAAACCTTTATCAACAAACAAAACGGGCGTATCAAGAAACAGAATGTGTGCTAGATGCCAAACTCAGATTCTTCCCCAAACCCTTCTCTTATCAAAACAAGCAGAGAAGCCACCCATTCATTATTTACAGATGGCTTAATATATACTGAATGACTCAAACCTCAGACTGAGGGTGCAGGTGTACCCACAGCTTTCCTCCATAGGACCCTTATAGTCCACAAGCAGAGGCAAGAGGCTGAGGAGCCACCTCAGGGATGAAGAACACGTGCACAACAGCACAGGAACATCACTGCCCCAGCCCAAGTGTTATTTTTGTAACGGTCACTTGGAAGAAAAACTATGTGTGTCCAAGGTGGACCTATTGATCTGGATGCTGCATTGCTCCTTCCAACTGTCAGCTGGTCCCACACCCTGACTCCTGCCCATCTGCAAACCTGGTTTATTGAGGGTCTATTATGCGCAAAGACCTTACGGAGATGACCCCAAAGCATCCCCATGGGCAGTAGATGGGTTGAGAAACCCCTACAACAGCAACACCGTACAGACACTCAAGCTAACTCTGCAAGAACAAAAAGCATTTGGATACTCTTTTCTATTATAACCTGATAGAGATTTAACAGCCTTTTGGTTTTGAGTTTGATCTTAATTGGCGGCGTTTTTTTGTTTGGTTTGGTTTTTTTGGGTTGGTTTTTGTGTTTTGGTTTGGTTTGTTTTTCTTAGCAATCATGTTCTCATCCTTCCTGGGAAAATTTGTGCGACAGTCAGGGATCATTTGCTAAATGGGCAACCAGCACCAGTCAGCTTTCCAAGCAGCCCTTCTGGCACTACAAAAAGACTGAAGTTGTCACATCACATCACCCAATAAAGGTGAGCATGTGTTTCAGCCACCCCTTCCAGACTCTCCCCATCAGTTCTGTGCAAACAGCATGCATGTGCTTATTCTAACCCAGTCAGGCAAAGAAGGTTTGAAGCTCATCACTTGTGAACAAAACCAATGCTGGCTCAGCCACAGAGGGCAAAGGAAACAATGGAGATTGCCCAAGGGCACAGAGGTCACATGTTGTGCATTCACACACTCATGAAAAACTGCATGCAGACTGCAGTGCTGCTGGGTGATGGGAGCACTGAGCAGAAACCTGGGGCTGTCATGTGCTGTCTTCTCTCCAGCTTGGACACAGTTTTGATGCGACTCAGTGGTTTTGTAATTCTGTGTTTTGTAATTCAGGGCAAACTTGAGCAGAAGCACTCTGAAGCCTGCTCACAAGGTTTTAGTTGGCTCTACATGGATAGCTCTGCTTCTAGGGAGTCAAGATCTTTGAAGACAGTCCACTTCTGATGGCCAGAATTGGAGGTGCACCTCCAAGGAAGGGTCCACTACCTGCCCATAGCATAACAGCACCTGGTTTTATGTGCAAAATCAGAAAGTCTACAGCCCTTGAGGATGGAGGCAAAACAAAACAGCCACCAGCCTGCTTCAGGTTCCCACGAGGAATGATGAGATCTCCCTTGGAGAATATTTTCCACAGTATGAGACACCTGTTTATTCTCCTGAAATGAAGGTACAAGAAAGCCATACAGCTCAGGTCTGCAATTAGAGAAGGGACACATAATAGTGTTCACATAGAAACAGAAAAAAAAAGACCTTAAGAAAAAGCTTCTGTAGGAGTCATTGGAGCTCTGTGGCTCGTCACAGTCTTGGCTTGTCCTCTGAGTGTGACAGTGTGGACAGAAAAAAGGGTGACGCAGCAGCTAATACCAACCTAACGGCTGCTGAACATCCAGTTCAGGGAGAAGTCTGGGTCATCTGGAGGAGCATTCATCCTTTATAGGATCTGTCCAAAGCTGCTAAATACACATTTCAGAAAGAAAATACACATCTCAAGAAGCCACAACAGGTTGTTGTAGCCATTTTCAGGCAATTGCCAGAAAGGTCAGGGGAACAGATAGGAAACCAAGCAAAGAGATATTTTGGTGAAGTGCTGAGCCTTATTGTCAGCTTTGCATAAAACCCTTATCTGCTTTGGAGTCTGTAGCTCTGAGGCAGCTCTTCCACAAGGAAAATGACTGAAATCTGTGGGGCTTTCCAGATGTGACACCCAACATTCCTCATGGAAACACACGTCTAGTCAACCTTATCAGCTCCTGTATACTGAGGAACAAAGCAGACAACCACAGAAGGACTATTCATTTTCTGTCTTCCTTTTGTGAATCCCCCTCTATGCTGAAGTTAAGAGCATCAGTCAACAACACCACCTCTCAGATGGGAGAAACCAGTTGTGAACAATTCCAGATTTAGGAATTGCTTAGGGCATTGCAATACAAAACCACTTGGGATATAGATGCCACGACCATGTTTGCTGTTGTTGCCCCTCCCCTCCTTAAACTATTCTCTTTACCAGCCTTACCTAAAGGGCATTGTGCCTTTGCAGCCTTTTCAATCTCATCTATCCTTGCAGTTCATTAGGTTTCTACTATCTGCTACCGCAGAAATGAGGCCACTCCATTGCTCTATCATGTACAGCACTCAAACAGGCCAAGTCTTCCCTTCTTTGCCTTTTCAGAGGCAGCTAAATTATTGCTGCCGTGCAGCTGAAGATGTTCCTTCCTACTACAGCCCGTGTCAAGTGAGTACATTGTCTTTGCAGACAGGGATAAAGCTGCTTTAATTCAAGTTGCAATTCAGAAGTAAAGTGCTCCATATTGAAGCCAAGAGGTACTTCTCTGTCAGAGCAAACCAGAAACTGTTCCTCAGATATTGCTTTTCAGTCTCTAGGCTACTTTTCTCATGCTGATAATGGTTCTGCTTCTAACTAAAGCATCTAGAGCTGTCTAAGAATGCAAGACAGAGCACTTACGCTTGGACTAGTAAATGCCCTTCTACTTTGCAGAGGGATGAATCCTAAAACATTTGAAATTTAAACCTCTCTTCTTACCAGATGATCTTCTAGATGCCCAGAAGGACACATAAGTCCTCCCTTGCTGTCAACCACTCACTCACCCTTCTCATGAGCATTAGGTCTTTCCTCAAGTAGCGTATAACTTTAAAGCATGCACATTACAAGGCAAAATAATATACAGCTCTGCACAAAACCTGCCAGTGGGGAGTTTCTCCCTCATAAATTAGCAAATAAACACGTTGAAAGCTTTTTTTGTTAGACTGAGTCAATATACGCCGGAACTTTTGGTCATATCACAGGAAGTGGTGTACAGACAAATCTTGGTACCTTAAACCAGAAGGAAGCCCAACCTAACTACCAGTTTCTTCCCCTTGGTGAGCTCAACATCTTTATAATTGTTGTTAATATGAGTAAAAATAGGGGATTTTTTAGGGGAAAAAATGGATTAGTGTTAAGAGTTGGTCTTAAAGGTGGAGAGGCGAGAGGAAAGATTTGTTTGAGCTTGGACCATGGACCTTACCCTTTTTTTCCCAGATTGCTTTTTAACCTGAATCTGTTCCCCAGCATAGTCTAATGTACCATCAACACAAACATGTCCCCAGCCAGGATGGGATCTCCTCATTCTGTTAGTAGTGCCAGCTCAGAATCCATGAACTCCAGAGCTCCTTAGGCCACGGTGAGGAGCTCCGGTGGCCAGAGATATTCCTCCTCCTTCTGCCCCAACCTTTGCTGCATTTTTCTAGGGACCAAGTATCCTCATGCATCCTAATTGTGTTTCCAAATTAGACTCCCCTCCTCACGCTTCATGCTCCAGCTGAGTCTGCATTCAGGCTGGCACAAAGACCGTTCTGTCATGTGGAAAAACAATTCCAGGCTTTGTTTAACCAACACCAACGTGCTGGCATAAATTCTCCCATTCAGACCCTGCCCTTGTAAAGCCTTAGATCATAAGGACTCAGGATGAATCAATGTTCAACGTACTGGAGCCACCTTATAAACAGGCAGAAACACACAATGTGGGAGTTAAGAGGTAATTGGGAATAAACAGGGTAGGAAGACAATGAAATCCTGGATCCCAAGGCAGCCCTTAGCAGCACAAAAAGGAGAAAGAGGACAACAGAGGTAGCAGTGACTTGGGTTAGTCTCCAGCATGGGATATAGACAGCATGCTGATACCAGCCACGTGAAGGAGCTAGGCAAGATCTTATCCAACTTTATCTGTACCAGGGGAAATTGTGGAGCAGGACAGCAATGAAAGTAGGCGGGCACAGTGCACCACATAGTTTAAAAATATGAGAAAATAAACAAACACAACAGAACTCTCACTCTGAACACAAGAACCTCAGGCTTTCACTCAGCTGAGATTCTTACACAGATGAGGTCACACAGCAAACATTTAGGACACAGCATAACCACCTCTACAGTCAAGCAGTGGGATCAGCTCATGATGAAGAGCAGGACATTTGACCCCACTGTGCCTAATTAAGCCACAGAACTCACTGTCACAAGAGTTTGTTATTGTTATAAGAATACTTTACATGTGCTCAAAAGCAGCTGAATAAGTCCACGGAGGAAAAATCAATTAGAAGCTTATAAAAACAAAGGCATCAGCTCCAGATCAGGAAGTCCCCGAGGAGACAACAAGAACATGTGGAGGAAGTATCCCTACAACCCTTTCCAGTTACTGTAGTGTTCTTTTCCAGGCATTCTGTTCTTCTACATTATGAGAAGTAAGATAAACTGGCTTGGTATAGCTGATTTTATGCATCAGTCCTAAAATTGTCTGTGGTCACCTCCATGGCAGGACCTCAAGCACTGAAAGAAGAGGCAGCACGAGGCTGCCAAAATATCAACCACATTAAAATCTCAGCAAATTTAAGATAGCAGTGTGTGACAAGGAGCTTATGAAGGGTCAAATGAGCATTCGGTACTCTCTTCAGAAAGCACCAATGCTGTATAATTGATTTTTTCAGCCCAAGGAGAACCATTTTTATCCTCCAGACTTTTTTCTTCTTCCATCTTTAACAGAGAAAAACAGGAAGCTATGTGAGGGGTTAGGGGGAGGGAAGTGTGGTTTTCTCTCTCTCTCTTTTTTCTTTTTTCTCCTTTGCCAAAACAGGGAATGTAGAAGCTTTACACAACTCTTAAATGGCCCAGCTATTTTTTTGCTCTTCCCCAAACACAAACTGAAACTTCATGTCCCTTCCTTAGGAAGTTCACCCCTCAGCCTAATGAAAACAACCATAAACTTTCGGTTGACTGCAAAAGGACAAAATCCATCTGCCTTTTCTGTGTGTTTAAAGACTAAACTACCCACCCCAGACTCCCTTTGTAGCCAAAGAGTCACTTGAAAAGCTTAATTTCATCCAGCCTTAGTGACATGAGCATCCCCGGTCTTTGGCCATACCTGGTCTCTCTCCACTAGCTACAGAATTAAACAGCTCAAATAAAACCCTTTACTTGTTGACAGCCAAGGCTAGAGAAGATCGTTGTCACCACAATTAAGGATGTCATTCAGCCTTTGCAAATAACAAGACGAGTATGACAAGGCCTGCAGGTGAAATGATGTTTACTTTGTGGTTTAATCCCCCATGGCCTTGTAACTCCCATTATCGTTATCACTTACAAGAAGCTTATGCATTCAAAAGCATAACTAATTTGACCCAGCACCTCATATGCAACACAGAAGGACTTGGGGGTTACTGGATGAAATAAGCAAGCCAAACCCAAAGCAAATGAGATTTCAGCATGGCCTCAAAAGCAAGAGAAATGACAGCACTACATGCCTGGGGTTTAGAATGTGTTACCATCTACACTGAAGCATTTTTGAGTCAGACCCTGAGAAACAGAATCTGAATTACAGCCTGGAAACCAAGAGGCACAAACAGTATCAGAGGAGTGTCCTTTGGAACAATAGGAGAGCTGGTAGCAGAATTGCTTCACAGATGAGATGAAGTTCAATGTACAGCAACATCATCCACCTGAATGATCCTCTCTACTAAACACATCCAAAGCTTGAGTAGGACCAGAAAGGATTTCACTTCCTTTGTTCTAAAAAGACAGAAAAATCATCATAAAATGGTGACAATTGCCACCTTTGAAATAGCTGGCTGGGTTAAATATTCACAAGTGAGGCTCTGGATTCATCCTCTAGCTGTCCTACCTTTTGATGCCACTACTTGCCTCTCCTTCCATCTCCCAGATGTTTGCTTTTGCTAGAGGCAATGTCTAAAAGTTAACGACATGTCTCTACAAGTAGACAAAGTGCTTAGAGATATGGTTTAGTGATGAGTTTTGGCGGCATTAGGTTGATGGTTGGACTCGATGACGGGGAAAGGTCCCTTCCAACCCAGGCAGTTATAAGATTCTACAAAATGCAACTTAAAAAACCTCACATATCTGCCTTACCCAGTGATTCATGCGAAGTCTAAGCACTTCACAGCATCCCCAATACCTGCCATGAACAGGAAAGAGTAGAAATCCATACAAAGGAACAGGAATGGAAGAGAAAAAAATACTTTAATGGATTAGTTTAATCCCGACACTCAGCCTTTCTCTGCTTTTTGTTTGGGTCCCTTAAACTCATGGCCAGGAACATGAACAACAATCCTGACTGAAGAACTGCCAAATTTTTCCTGCTCTCTCCTCAAGTGCCCAAGCCCTTTACCAAAGGTTGAGTGCAGTAGGAAGCGTCTACTGTTTCATCAAACCCTTCAGGTGTTCTTGGAGGACAAATGACAAGACACTGAAGGCAGGACAGGTGTGCAAAGAGATGCCAACTCTTCCTCACCTCTTGATCGTCATTGTGAGACACCACAAGTCACTGAGATGCTTTGAGTGCCAAAACCCAGGTCTTTTGATGACCTGGAGAGCTGGTCAGAAGCTATGAAAAATTGTTTTACAAAAAAAATCCTGTTTGTTGAGCCCAAAGTGCTTTGCATGAGCCCTTTCCAATTGATGAGGAATGTATACATTACCTGACCAGCTCAGGCCAGTGTTCCAGTCTGCCAGTAAGAATAAGAGCTATCATTTAGAGGATAAACACAAGCTTGAGCACTGTCTGAGGTCTATTCTTTTTGTATTCCCCCAACAACCAATTGCTGCATTAGGGAACTCAAAAGGGTAACCCTATCCCTAGTATCATGGCCTATGGACTGGTTAACCCTGAATTTATCTTATCCCACTTGAACTTACTGATATGGTTTGCCTCCAAAATGCATTACTAAATTGAAGGCAGGGTCTTGAAGGACAATTCTGCCTGATTTCCTTGAAGATCCTCAAAAAACTTGTCTTGCAGCTCATTGGGAACTGAAGTCATTACAGCAGCTGTAATGAAACTACCAAGTTCAAGGAGCAGCTGCAAGGTCTAGGAAGCTTCCAGGCCATTGGAAATTTCCACAGACAAAAGAGAAACAGCTTTGGTTCAGGTCCAAATTAAACTAAGCTAAAGTTTAAAAACAGTCCCTCCTGTGAACTGCAGCTCCTCCTCTTCTGGCTCTAAACACGGAGTTGTTTGTTAATTTTTAAAAAGTCTTAAGTGGGTTACTCTTCCCCTATAATTTGGCCTTTGACCCAGACTTTTCACTTAACACCTTAGACACCTGCAAGCTCTTGACCACTTCCCTCCCTTGCAGAAACCCAGGTGAGCTTATCAGCTTCTCTCACCCTGACTAATTAGTTGGGTATTGGTTTCTTTACTCTGCCAGTCAAGCTGTGCAACCCCAGTGTGAACGAACGCACGGTTCCCAGCCTTACTTCATCAGGCTCATATTGCCAGGTGAGGTGACTTCCTTGCCTGGCATGGGTGGAAAAAATTCCTCTCTCAAAACAGGAGCAAGCCCTGACACACACACAGGATCAGGCAGCTGTCTGCCGGAGAAGGACCACGCATGCACAGGCTTCTCCCTCATCCCTTTCTGGAAAGCACAAGGTGAGAGCAAGTGGAGGATTTAACACCTCAAGTCTGGATGAGGCCAGGAATTAAACAGCTTGCAGATAACTTACCTTCTCTATGCAAGGCCAGTGTGTTGTCAAGATAAAGCAGAGGGGTACACAGAAGTGCATTTTATGCTCCACTTTGGTTACCTGCACAGGTAAAATTTCTACCTGTAGAAAACACTCACAAACTTTACTCTGCCTCAGGACTTGTACTCCTTCAACAGTCCCTTCAGCTTTGCTAAGGCTGATCTTAACACCCTTCCTATGGGACATGTCTAAACATAAAACTGAGCCTCAGGAGCAATGGGTAAACAACCAACTAACAAACACTGGTCACAAAACCCAAAAACAACCAGCGCGTAAAGTAACATACCTCACATAAGGTGGCCAATTAAAATTCCCCCGTAGTAAATGCTACAGCGCCAGCTCCTCGGAGCTTCCGACTCCTGAAATACTCAGTGCTCCCAGTACTGCTGCTCTCCCCTCCCACCTCTCCCTCCCACAATCAGCCGCCTCGTTTGCTGAAACACAGATCTGGGCCTGTTCATTAGATGAGACACCCACAGAGCCCAGAGAGACAGTTACGAAACCCATGCACATTGGGTTTCTACAGCAATCACTTGTTATTTGCCTTTCTTTTTTTAAAGGACAAGAAATTTTTCTATCTATGCTCTTCCAGAGAAATTTAAAATACAGGAGACCAAAAGGGAAAAGGACAGGATGTGGGGGTTTTTGTGCAGTGGCATTTTTCAGCTCTAATCCCTTTTCACCTACAGCACATTCCCACAGCAGTTTGCCAAACGAAGCTCCTGTGCTTTTTCCCCTGCCTTGCTCTGCCAGCCTCTCCCCTCACACGACCTCTGTATGTGTTTTCTGTAGCTCACAGACGGAAAACCCTGGGAAACGGGACATTTCCTGCTATTCAGAGCCTGCTGCAGAGAGGAGAGCGTGTGACAGCCTGCACGTGGTGCATGCAAAGTCTGTCCTCTGCTACACCTCATTCAGCAGTAACTGTTTCCCCTCCTTCTAAAAAGAAAAAAAAAAAAAAACCCAAACCAACAGAAACCTAAAAACAAACTCCAAACCCCCAACTCCATCTATCAGAGTCCTCCCCCGCCCAGCTACTTGAGCTCAGTCACCATCCTGCCTCCTAAAGCAGGAAAGCAGTTGATCCACAATTAGAGCAAATCCCCACAAACGTTTTGTCAGAGCAGCAGTTGCCACCATGCCCTCACTCTCCACATCAGAAAGAGTAGATGTGCTGCTGGACAAAAGCCCCGTGCCCTCCCCTTCTGCTTCAGAGCCTGCTGAAGAGCACAAACAAAGCCCCATTCTTTCCCAGGCGCTCTGATGCGTTACAACTCAGCGGCTCGCCTCCTCCCCAGTTATATGATTTCAAGGATTTTTACAAACTACTGGAACTTACTGTGGGCTGAGGGATCAGGACAAGTCAGTTTCTATAACGAGGATGCTCAGGGTGTAACAGGAGACAAGAAGTGCCTCAACCACCTTTTGTTCAGAGAGGTTCTTTTATTGTGTTGACTTCCTTCCCATTTTCCTGGACTCCTGGGGTCCTTTCAGAGCAGATCATGCCCATAACTCACTATCTGCCTCAACACAATGGATTACACTGCACAGGCAGACAAGGCAGCAACCCTCGGAGCAGCAATCCTGGTGCACAGTGAGGAATAATACCAGGGAAGGACACAGGCTGGGAAAGGAAAGGATGAGCAAGCAATGAGCTCACAGCCAGTCTCCTACCTGCTCTGCAAGCTGCAAAGTCAAAGAGCTGGTAATCAGGACTTTGGCAAGATTACAGACCTTCATTCTTCCAGTCCAAAATTTCAAATGAAATCAGCTTTTCCACATCGTGAAGACATGCTTCACCCACAAGGGCCTAGATGGTAGACAGGAGCCTCAAGTCCTCTCAAAGTCTCTGCATGGGTGCTCAAGCCCATGGAGGAGGACTTTCCAGCCTCGAAAACCCTTCGTGGATGGAGACTGCTCCCTGATACAGCTTATGGTAGCACCTGCTCTCCGGAAAGGGGAGATGGTTTCAGAGATCCCAATGCTGAGCATTTCCTTGTTGAACAAGCAAGCTTGGGGATCTCCACCTCCCCCGTGGTGTTGTGTGAAAGGCTCAGGAGCTCTGCTCCCTGCTGAGGCAGATAGACACTGGAGAGCCCACCTTACATCTAAGGTCTGTTGGTTCAATCCACTGAGTGCAGTTGGGTCTGAGCCTCAAGCTGAGCTTTGTGGCTTGTTTCTGTACATTCTTGATCAAGTGGCTTATTGTGCATGCTTTGGATTCAGGTTTTTTCCACATTATTCTTTTTAACTCCAGTCCAGTAAAGCTGTGATGAAACTGGTGACACAGAGGGCTATATCAGCTTGGTTTGGTCTTTCACTTTTGCTTGTGATACAGCTTAAGATAAAAACTATTCAGGACAATTCTGCAGTAGACAGGACAGTGATGAAGATACAGATGTTTCAAGAGTGTCTAAGGCTGGTTTCTCATCTTGTAAGCGTGACACCACAACTGCTTCCCCACCCGGCTTTGAGTTTGGGGGAGAAAATAAGGGGAAAAAAATTATACCTGCCTGTCTT
Organism: Nycticryphes semicollaris; assembly: GCA_013400055.1. Classification (NCBI taxonomy): domain Eukaryota; kingdom Metazoa; phylum Chordata; class Aves; order Charadriiformes; family Rostratulidae; genus Nycticryphes; species Nycticryphes semicollaris. The sequence continues at coordinate 771,068 of VXBJ01006743.1, forward strand.
TGGGTAAGTTTTAACCCTGATCAACCCAAAGGAAAAGAGTCTTGTTTTGATCTTGGGAACTTGTTGCTTTCATAGCTTGAAGTAAAAAAAAAAAAA
>VXBJ01006743.1:785746-840944 GCA_013400055.1 Nycticryphes semicollaris
AAAAAGAAAATCAAAACCCACAAAGAACACAATAGTTCAGGAAGCCATATACAAGTAACACACACCATCTGAAATAAGTGTTTGCTTTAAGAATGACATTTTTTAGAAAGATACCAGTATTTTGGGTCAGCTGGATTCAAAATATTATAGAAAATTATAAAAGCCATTTTCTGGAAATTCATTGTCATGGTCTGTCTGAGAAGAGAGGTTCAAGAGAGGGATGGAGACTGTGTAAGGTATAAAGTCACTGGATCATCCCAGGTCCAGACCCACAAAAACGTTAAGGAAAAGCTTAGACGTGCTCTCAGAGCATTTCATTACTTGCACAGAGATTGCATCTATAAATAAATCTATTTTCTCTTCTAATAAACAACTATCCTAAATGCTATGGCTATGCTAAAGAGGTCATTGTGTGACTGCTGTCATTCCAGATGAAAAGAGCCATCAAGGTTCAATCTGAAACTGCTGTTCACAGGACCATGAACTGGTCCAGGCAGGGGAAAAAAAAAAAAAAAGAAAAAGAGTTTCCCATAGGGAACTGGGGAAGCTGGAGGTCTGACACCGCAACAGGGGGTCCTTCGATCAGCTCAGCAGCAGCTGTGGCACAAGCAAGCCTCACAACCAGAGCAACAATTATATCTACATGATTTAACATTTATTACTATCACACTTAAATTTAGTAATTATGATCAGTCTTCTTTTTTTTTTTTCCTAAATACATAAACCAGTTAAATTGGCCATTGACCTGTAAAGCCACAGATCAATTATCATTACTGTATTTTCAGTGCTGCATCAGTGCCAGGGTCTCCCCATCACTGCAGAGGATTTTGATGGCCTCACTAGACAATCTTTGCCTTCCCATGGGTCCATTGTCACATTCTTCATCCCCTTATTGATACTTGGAAGAAGTGGAAGGGAGAAAGAGTGTGCAAGTGTGCTTATTTAAAGCTCAGTCCTCCCAAATCATCTGTGGCCTTTAGATACGTGTAATCAAATGCAATTAGGAATAAAAATTGTTAGTTTTTCAAGATCCAGCCATGCTGCAGGCAAAGCAGCACCAGTCAAGTCTGATTAGGAGCATTTAAAAAAAAAAAAAAAAAGACAAAGAGGACCTTGGAAAGCAGTGCCTTTTACAATTATTCTTCTCTGCTGCTTAATGGGGTGAATAAACTCCTGTCTCCAGAAACTATCTCCTTTTCCACTGGGGATAATACCTCTGCTTCCCCCCCCACCACCACTGACAGTTTCTGCCTGCCTGAAATGAATCAGAAAGTAATCATGATTTTTTTTTTTTTTTTATTTTTTCACTTAGAAGAACCAGTGTCAAACTGTTCTGACCTAAAAACACAACTTGCCTGGAAATGATTTAATGTTTTGGGGTTTAGTAGATATTTTACAGCCCTGAGTGTCCAATGTCAGTTCGCATTCAGCTCCTTACAGAATAGTTTTTCCTCCTCCCAGCCCTTGCTGAGCACTTGGAAAAGCTGCAAAGGTGATGGATGCCTGCACACAGTGCAACTCTGAGACCCACAGTGATGGGGGAACCATGTCTGGCCTCCACCACACCTGGGGACATGCCAACCAGCAGGGCTTGGTGGCCAAGTCTTTGGCATAGTCCAGTCTTCACTGGAAGCAGGCGATTTGCCTCCACATATGGGGGGAACCTGCCACGGTGGGAAACGCAGCAGAAGAGAGGCCAGGGAGTCATAAACATAGTCCATCCTTGGCTTCTTCTTTAGATGCCCCCTCAGAGTCAGCCTTACAGGGTCTGAGGCATTGGAAACCCAAAGTGGAGGGCAGTAATTGGCCACCAGCTCCTGTTCCAGGTGCCTGCCAGAAAAACATTTGATCCTTAGGACACCTCAAACCCCGCCTTGTCTCTCTTCCCTGCTCCTACTCCTAGAGATCAAGCAAAGAACTGGACATCAAGAGCAGGATTTACTTGCTCTAGATCAGGCCTCTATAACCTGGAAACACCAAATCTGAGCTAGTCACTGCAGGTTCCACTAATAACCACTGAAGAGAAATAATCTTTTATTTATCAGAGCTGGATTAGTTTCCTCAATGGATGAAAAACCCTGTGCAATTGCCACTTTCTCTTAGAAGTAAATAACCCTGGAAAAACTAGCTTAGGCTTAATTACTTGTGCTACATATTTTTTAAGCCCTTAAGTAAGAGTAAATGCATTTTCTTTAGAGGGAGAGATTTAACCTTAAGATCAAGAGGCAAAAAAATATGTATGTACGGTATTGTCAACAACAAGTGATCTGGGTGCTTCAGCTTCCATGAGAGTCAACACAGTGAGAGGTGAAGGAGGCATTCCACTGTCCTGCAGGAGACACCCCAGTCAACAGTCCTTCCTTGGTCTCAATATGCTTACTGGTATTGACTAGGAGTTCATTTCACTTTCCTAAACACAACAGCCCAATCTTATTTTAGTCACTGTGCTGTACTCTGCCTGTTTTCCAGCTCTGTTCCAGAGAGTGCAGGTCTTCCATAGAAGTGACATGAAATATTTACCAAGTCTATTGCCTCCTTTACATTTAAGTTTAGGCTACTAAAGTAAGCCATAAGTTTCTCATTCATATAACATGATTATACACTCTTTCAACCCACAACCTCCTTGTTATTCCTTTCCACTCAATTCTGTTCCTTCCTGGAGGCAAGCTTTCTTACATTCCTATCGGCACTGCCCAGACAACTAGGTGGTAGCAACACTGTCGTGTCTTTGCATCGTTTTCTTTGATATGTTCTTATCTTCTTGCCTTCAAGAGTCTTTCCCTGTTGAATAATTACCTGAGCGTGGCTAATGCTGCTTCTTGTCTGCATTTTCCAAGTTGCTAACAGCTTACTTCATTTAAAGATGACTCCTCTGAAGCCTGACATCTTTTGCAGAAGTCTTCTTTACTGTCTCCAGTCTTCTGGAGTCTTTTGTTTAGTAAATATACAGATAACACACAGATAAATCAATGCTTTATCTTGGTCTTTACACCAATCATAATCTCTTAATCCATCTGTCCATCTTCCACTTCTAGACCACACTGGTGTCCAAGAGCACAAGTTCACCCTTGATGGAACTAGGTTCTACCACGCCCACACCTTGGGGCTGCATAAGAATCAACTTGTCCAGTTGCATCTCTGCTGCGTTTCACCTACTTGCATCTTTTCCTTTTGTCCCCAATCCGATCCTTCTGTCATCTTGACATTTATTACCAAGCACAAATCAGTACTCTGAATCTTGACATATATTCCCCATGGCCAGTGTCTGCTCTATGGGAGAAGGGTGGCCATTACAGATTACAACGAGCTGTGGCCAAGGCAGCTTAGAAGAGACAAGCACAGACAACAATCGTACTCACCACAGATGGATTCTGAATAGGGTGCCCCTGGGAGACAAAGCACTCCAGACATGGTGGGAAGCATCCTTCATTAGGAAGGGACTAAAATGTGGTTTGTATTGCAGAAATAGACAAGTAATTGGAGAGCAGCTCCAGCTCCAATTCACTCTCTAGTATCCGTTACAGCTGTGTTTTAACAGCACTTTCATGGGCCAAGAAGGGAAGGGCACTGCAGGGAATCAGATGTGCCTGTTTGGGAGATATTTCTTTTAGAAATGAAGTGTTTTCAGCTTCTGTCAAAAGGCTATTGCCAATGAGGATCAGATCCTACATTCAGATATAAAGCAATGAAGGTGCTTTGCTAACAACCCTCCTGAAAAGTCACTATCAGGTTTTAGCTCTCTGATTTTCTGCAACACAACACATCCCAACATGAAGTTCATTAACACGGAGGGGTTGTTAACCTCTAATTTGCTAAGCCATAAGCCAAGAGAATGAATGCTGCTTGTTGGTGTGTGTGACCCTACCATGTCATCCCAGCACCAGGACCACATAAGTTGGTCTGACAACCTGTTTGTTCTCTTAACACACCTGTGTGACATGTTCAACACTATTACAGAGATGGGGAACTGAGGCACACAAAAACTAAGGGCTGAGTCTTGCAAGGAGATTTAGATTCCTCATTTGTCCAACACATAGCTACTATGGAGGCCATCAAGTCCTTGCCCCATTTCCATCTAAATGGTCACTCCAGAGAAGTTTATTCTACCAAAAGCAGATGCCTGTAAGGCTGTTTGACCCAGACTCTCCCACAGATGTTGAAGATCAATTCAATAGCCAGTGGTGTTTTAATACAAGCTCTTTAGTGAAGTCTCTATTCCTCAAAGATTTTCAAACTAGGGGTCCAGTAAAGTAGGGTACACCATCTCCTGTGCTACTGGCATCTTCTGCCTGTTTTAGAGATCCTTGAAAATCCTAATCCACATTTCTCTCTCTCTCTCTCTTTTTTTTTTCCTTTCTCCCTCTTTCCCAGGCCACCACAGAACCCCCAAAAAAGAAACCGGACCCTGTCACTTCAGAGACGGTGGTGATCTGGGGGCTGCGCCTATGGCAGGTGATTGGTATCTTTGCCATCTTTGTCCTGGCAGTCAGTAAGTGGTAATTCTCTGCCTTGCACCAACCACAGCACCACCCCAAGTGGGACTTGTTCCTGGAGGACTACAGACCAGATGGCCGTCGAGGTTGCAGGCTGAGGCTCTTTGGTCTCTGGCATCACAGGGCTACACACTGAGGGGTTTTTGAGGCAGATGGGGTCTTTGAAGGAACCACAGATGGGCCACCGTGGTTTGCAACATACTTTTCAACAGGTCCTAGGGGGTGGCACCCCAGAGCAGAAGAGAGACTATAGGGTTATGCAGCAGCTGGGACTGTTTCAGCTACAATTCAGGCCCAAATGCATGTTATAGCCATGGTCCTGCCCTGTCACACAACCATAAAAACTATGTGACCACTTGCGTTGCTGTCCCACAAGCTGAGATAAGAAGCCTCAATAGGTCTGCAGTCACAGCCAGTTCTGTTATTAAGCTCCCCAACTCCTATTCCAAGTGCCAAGACTTTCAATTTGATTTCAGCAGAACTCAAAAAAACTTTNAGAGATGCCTGTTTTTTACATCTTTTTTTTTTTTTTTTTTTGGACCCAGACACTAGGAAGCCACTGTCTCAGCCCCAGTGACTACAGTATCATGGGATCAAACACTCTCCCAGCACACTTTGAGGATCTATCTGGATATGGAGATACCTGAGTGTCTCCATCCAGCTTTATGCCCTTGCAACTGAGTCTCTGGAAAGAACGTAAACCAGCTGCACTGTGCATTGCAAACTGTGATCATGAGCTTCCTTATGAGAGTATCACTTAGGACATCACCAAACCCCATAAAAATTAAAAGGAAGAATCTTCTGCTCTCTCTTTGAGTCAAATATAACTCCATGCCAAAAAAAAAAAAAAAAAAAAAAAAAAAAATCAATTTGATACAAGCCAAATGTGATAAATCCATTTCTTTCCCATTTTCTTGTTACTCTTTAGACTTTTGCAAAGTCTGTAACCAATTAGTTTCTTCCAACGAACAAAGATACACTGACTCATCTGCAATTCCCTTGAACCTCCTCTTTTTCCTGTTACAGACAGGTGAGTAGAGGGACAGAGCCTGTCCCCAGTCCCTGAAGTTGAATCCCATCAACTCAGAGATCACCTCAAACCCTTACCCACTCCAGGAAGGGCATCATCCAGCCCTATGGTCTGAGATACATCTACATCTTCTAGGCATTTTTTTTTTACCATTCTCTTATTCTGTCTCATGGCCCTAATGGCTCGTTAAAATTGATTTCATAAGTGGAGCAATGAAGCATTTTAAAGTAACTGAAGAGAGGTCTTGTGTGTCTTAACTTTCTGCATCACTTCTGCTCTCATTCCTCCTAAGTGATGAGCACTCTCCAAAACAGAGTGGCCAGAAGAAGCTCCCAGTGGCAAACAGCCCCAGGCAATGCCAGCCCTGACCTACAGGCAGCTTGTTTAGGAGAACATGGGCCAGTTTGCTGGACCAGCTCTAAGATCACAGTATTGCAGACAAATGATTTCTAGTGTTCCCTGTTATTTTTTAATTTACTGCTAGAACCTGCACCTAATTGTAACCCTGATCTAAACAAAGAGCATAGCCAACTCTGCATTGTTGTCTCTGCTGGTATTGGGTGAATGAAAACATTTCATGTTGCCACAGCCACCTCTTTGGCTGCGGTAGGTGGCCTGTGTCAGTCCTTCCTTGATGGCCTTCCTGTTACATCTCCATACTCTGTTTAAAAGAGACATTCACATTTTCAAAGCAAGTACAAGCATTTTTCCCTGTTTTCTTTCCTCTTCATTGCCTTTCCTGGGCAAACACCACACCCTACACCCAAAGTCGGGTGATAACTGCTCTTACAACTCAATCAACAAAGCTTATGTTAATTCCTCACATGCCACAACACCCTTTGCAAACAATCATAAGAAACTCCACATAGCAAAGCTAACTCTGGTGACTCCATATACCCATGTGAAATAAGCATCAAATTAACAGCAGGAGCTTTAGAATGCAAGTAGACTGGGGAAGTCTCCCAAACTGGCAAATCAACACATCAGACCATGCATCGTGTGCAGAAAAGAAACTAAGGGGTTTTTTTTTGGTTACTTGAAAACATCAGTAGCAAGAAGCAAACACCCATGAAAGTTTACTCATTTAGTGATGAGGTTAAGTAAAGCTTGGAAGTGAAACGTATTATGGAAAAACAACATACAAAGTTACTGCCTAGGTATTGAAAGTGGTGAATGATGAGCACCTAAAATACTTCTAAGGATCTGTGTTTAGACAAGCAAAGAAATAAATAAGTTATATGCAACTCAAGAAGGTAGCATCTACTTTAAGGTTTGAGTTCCCAGTAACACACACAGGTAATTCAACAAGAATCGGACTGCCTGCTACAGATGTATGATAGTGGAGGTGTAGGAGACCACAGGGTTTGGGCTTGCTGAGTCTCAGAGTGATAAATTGATTCAGTATATCACAACACGGAAGGGAGTCAGTTTAAGCTCTGCTGCTCTATTAAAACCTTTTCATTTGAAGATGCTTTCTGTCAGGGAGCAAAAGGGATTTGAAAGCAATTGCACCAGCTCAATCAGTCTTTGACAAAAGAAAACCAGAAACCCAAGCATTTGGTGAAGGCAGCAACTATTAAACCAAGTTTGTGACTCAAGTCAATACAAGATAGGTTCAACCTTAATGACATTAGAATAATGGAAACAAACAGGCAGTTCTCACCCATTTCTTGTGTCTTGTTCCAGCAACACCTTCCTCCTCCTTTGCTTTGTGATCCCCAAAGCATTGGTGGTTCCCCAGCTTTACCAGCCTTATTTCAACTCTCAGAGCCAGACAAAGGTTTTTCTGTGAGTGAGGCTCCTCCTTGATATCAGTCCCAAAAACTAGGCAATATTCTCCTTTCCTAATGGGACAAGAGCTAGAGAAAAGCTTTAGTGTGGCTTCTCTTTCCTGGTTCCAGGAGCACCTTCCCAGTCAAAACAAGAGTGTAGCACAACCCTCTAACAGCACTAACCCCCTACAGCAGGAAACAAAAGAGCATCCTTTCCAGGGCTTCTGAGGGCCTACACAAGATCCCAGTGGCTTACCATATCACCTTCTTATCAAGGGTGTGTCTACTTTGTCATGTGAATCCAGGTGAGGAGTAAATGAGGATGAGGGGAGGGATTGAGATTCTAGTTACTTCTCTAACTTCTAGGTTAATGCCTCTAGGTACTTCCCTGGGGGTGATTGTAGAGCACTTGAACTGGATGCCTTTTAGTTGAAATAGAAAATGGTTGCTCCAGTACGATCCCAGATACACGTGACAGTTGCTAAGGGCAGCCAGAGGATCAAACTAGAGAATGTGAGTGGCAGGTCCTCCACAATCTTCCACCCCAAAAACCTGCTCTTGCTGTGAGTGAAAGACGTACAGACATCGGTATGATTTAGGTGTGGTTGCAACTCTTGCTTTTAGCAGTGTCCACAAGATGGCACCATTGCATAATAAAAGGCACAAAAAGAAGAGCCCAAAAAGTCATTTTCTTATTTAAAAAAAAAAAAAAAAGTAAAGAAAAAGAAAAAAACTAAGTGAGATTAAAAAACCAAAACATATAAAAGCATCTTATGTATCAACACATACACCTGAAATGGGCAAAAAGTCTCTGGTGGGACCTTCGAACTCATAAAAAGGATTTGGGATGGATTACAAACCAAATGAGATTCCTCCTAGCTCTACTCAGAAGAAATGAGAAGAGATGAAGCGCTTGCACAACTATTAGCAGAAGGCTTTTCTGTCTCTGACAGCCAACTTTCTCACATGCCATATGCAAGCATATCTCTGTCAGACCTATCCTCCTCTATCTACTTCCTTTGTTTCTGCTCCGGGATAGGATACGCCACGAGAGAAACAAAACTCTGTGTGGGACCCAGCCCACACGAGAAAATGTGATTAGTAGCATATGCAAAGCACCCTTCAGGTGATGCTGGAGGCATAAATCTCATGGATGTGTGTACTTACTACATAATTCTTACTCATCTACTACAAGATCAGGAACATCAAATCTTTTTGCTACAACAGGAGAAGGCAGATGAGAGCTCACTTTTAAAGCAAACACAACCTTTACAGGGAAAAAATTGGTGAAGAAAGGGAGGAAAAAGAAAGTCTCTCAGGTATCACATGTAGCAGGTCAACTCACTGTCACTCCTCTGTCCCCAAGATTTTAGCTCGGTCATTTTGTTCTCAGTTAAAGGAAACCTTCCGTTTTGGGTATTTGAATCAGGCATAACAAGCTAGGCTGGTGAGTGCATTGACAGCATGCCTTGAAATCCTTATCAGGGGTGTCTCTCAGCACCTGGGATAATTCAGCTGCTCTGGATTGCTCTTCTGAGTGCTGATTGATAAGAAAAAAGTCCCCTTATAGGCGAGAGCAGATACAAGGGTTTCACCTGCCTATCTCTTTATTGTGGGGACTTTGATGAGACAATAACATACAGCCAAAATGAGATTAGCTGTCAGGAGAACTTGATTCATTCAGCAGCACTGCTGTCTGCTTCCTTGGTCTCAATTTTTCTTTTCTTTTTTTTTTTTTGTCTTGTCCTGCAAAAGTTGTAAAGTGGGAACTGGGGCCCAGCACAATCACCCTGATAGGGTGGGATTGAGTCATAACCTTGGAATCTTGCTCAGCCTCTTTCAGCCACAAAGAGGGAGGACTTTGCACCAAAAAAATTTGCTATTTGCAAACTGCAGTGCAAGATGGAGGAGAAGGTGGTCCTGTTCCATCCTTGGGAAAGCCACCAACTGGCCCAAGGCTTGCCCAGTGTGCTCTCAATTGACTTACCCTTTCCTTTGGCATTACAACTGTCATTGATGTTTTTAAGCAGCCCCTGTGGGGCTGTTTAATCTCTTCTCTGGATGTTACTTTGGGTTTCAAGGTCTGCTGGTTTCCTTGTTTATGTACATCCCCAAGTCTGTTGATAGCAGCCCACCAGGGAGGATGCAGGCAGCACTTCTTTGATTTCTGCAGAGGAAATCCAACAACTGGATCCAGATGCAGGGCAAAATACATCTCTGTATATCCTTGTACATCCCTGCTGGCTTATCCCTCTGGAGTGAAAGGCACAAGTAGAGGGAAGAGAGCATGAGGAGGGTGATGGGAGCAAGGAGGAGGGGTGCTCAGGAGCCATGAATGCAAAGCTTTTGCTTATCTGCATAAACTGGGAGTCTTTCCCTTGAGCCTGTCAAAGGTTCAAGAGGAGTATAAAATAGTGTTAGAGTACAAAGCAGGGAAGTTCACACTGAACAAACATGTTCCCAGGAATCAAGTATTATTTAATGAGCACCAACAAAGCTGTTAAACATCTTGAATGCAATTAACTGAGCACAGTTTAATTTGAAGTGTTAGAGGTTTTATTTACCAACTTGCTGCGGGTGTTGAAGTATAAATGCCAGGCAAAAGATTTACACTGTTAAATAACCATTACTTTTTGGATGGCAAAACTACCCAGATGTTTCCATTAATATGCTGGATTCCCAGTGAGGCATGGATAATTTAGGCTGGCTCAGGGATGCTGCACATGGTCCTTTCTGACAGAGGATTTAACCATCTATCTTCAAACACTGCACCACCAGCAGCTCATCATATGAGAGATGCTCATCAGGGTGCACAGAATAATACAGGCAGAGATGGATGCAATGGGAGAGGAGTTCTGTCCTCTATCACAGAGAACATCACCTGGGACAATGGATGGCTCTCCTATAGGGATAACAGGTTGAGCCCCTCTTTTGCCTTCAGCCCAAGTTCTCACATGGAAGCCTCTTGTCACATGTGAGGGCTTTAAGTGTTCTAAATCTGTTCTGCACTTGAGTGCCTACAAAATAAACCAAGCCCCCAGACTAGTATCAATGAATACAGTTCAGGCTGAGCAGAAAAAGGGTTGCTTAAGAGAAAGTTAAGCATCTTTTACAAAGGAAGGACCATTTTTAAATGTATTCCAATTAATAACAAGTAAATATTCTTTCTTGATACTTATTTTGATAACGAATAATCCATGCTGTTCTTGTTTCATGCAACAATATTATCTTAAACGTCCTGTGTTGTGCTTGTGCACAAAAAGACACCCACACCCAAGACTACTACAAAATCAGTTCTTGTGATCCCTATCAGCTAGAAAGCCTCCGAGATGCCATTGCTTGAGGCTGGCTTCTCTTAAATGTGACAGCTTTCAGGTCACATAGAACAGGCTGTGTCTGGAGGCTGCAAAGGGCAGAACTGAGGTGTGTGGGACCATGGTGGGGCTCCAAAACAGCCTCTATGTGGGTGTCCCTACCAGATGGCTGCCTAACCTGCTTCTTCATCTTCCCTTTTGACACCTCCCCACTTGGTGCCAATTCATGCTCGAGGCAATGGGGTGATGGAGTGTGGATTTGTGCACAGGTGGACTCTGCTGTCAGAGATGTGGGGAGAGGCTAGATGGCACAGTCCATGAAGTGTGCTTGAGAGCTGCCCTCAAGTGCCCTGGATACCTTGTCTGAATCTGCAGAGATGCTCCATGGAGATCTCAATGACTACCTGCTTCTTTTTCTCCCACACAGAATATCCTAATTCAGATATCTAACTTTTCTCAGATCACAGCTTCCTAAGGGAACTTTTGTTCCGATAAGAGGTCCAACCCTAAACTATATTTTTCACTGGTGAACTCAGAATGAAGATAAAATGGATGCTGTTTAAGATGGTCTCCATGCCAGTAAACAGGAGAATAAAAAGCAAACAAAACAAAACAAACAAAAAAAAAGAGGTGGGAGGAGCCATGCAGAGCCATGAATCCATTCAAGTGAAATGCAGTGAACAACAGCAGAAACAAGGATCTATGGTTGGAAGACAAGAATTTAGAACTCATCTACAGAATAAACATCCCATGACTAAATGATAATAAGTAAAATTTAGCAAATTAATCAGTTAAGCAGCACAGTTCAGGGTAGTGCTGCAGTAAGGAGTTAGTTGAGTGTATTAATGTGGATTAGTGAGAGGTAGGAAGATTTTTAACCTCTGTATGCTGTCCTGGTGAGGTGCTTGTGTATGAAAAAAATTCCTAACAAAACAAAGATTTGCAGCAAAAAAAAAGCCCCAAAATCCTCACCTCTATTCAATGCCTGGACAAAAGGTCTTCAAACCTTCAAAAAAAAAAAAGGTCTCACTGAACTCGCTTTGTTTTTCTTGTTGAAAAGAAGATCAGAAGGCCACTTGATTGCAGCATTGCAGGACTTCAGAGAGAAAAGAGAAAAAAAAGAAGTATATGAAGATCTTTTGAGTCTAGTGGACAGTGGCAAGAGAAGAGTCTGGAAATCAAAACCAGGCCAATTCAAATGAGAATTTGAGAAATAAATGTGGCAGGGTGGACAATTAAACATTGCCACACTCTCCACACCTTAAGAGTTCCCCCCAGAGCAAGGCAGGATTCAATCCAACACAAGTTATTTCACTCAGGCGGTAATTAAACTTAATAACTTGTGATGTGTAGAGAGGTCAGAGGATGTGATCTAATGGTGTGGACAGACCCTCATTTCCAGACACCAGGAAAATATCACATGTAGAGGTGCAGTTAAGCTCGATGGCTGAGCAAAAATACTGGAGCAGCCCTGACCTCTTGCAGCAGTTCTTTCAGCATGTCCTTAGGGTGCTTTACAAAGATGGACATATTTAAAAATATATTTCACTTGAAGTCATATTAGGACTACAGTCTAGCTCTCTTCATTCTTTGGCACCTCTTTTTGCTCACTAGGAAATTAGTACGTTAATGCAAGCACTACATTTTCTGTGAAGAAAGAGCTATAGAGTGGGATATAACACAGGCTGAGAAAGATTTTGTGAGGCTATGTAATCGATCTCCACTCTGGACTTCAAATCTGATGTTTTTACCATCCACATCTCTCTATTTTCCAGCAGAACATTGAGTCCCCATTGCCACAACCTGATCCCAAGCCTGAGCTACAGACAGAATGTGGTTACGTGACCTGTAGGGGGTTGCACATCCTTTAGAGGGAAAGGCTTCTTCTGAAGATCCTCACAGACCTCTTCTGAGGCTCTAGTATCTCAGCAGTAGCTCTAGCAGTAGCAATGACATCTTTAAGTGAGATGGTTCAGGGATCAGCAGCACCACCTGAACTCTCATTGTGGACCAGTCCTTACAAGCAGCTACTCAACCAGTAACTAATTTGCTGAAGTCATTGCATTATGATAACTAGCCAGCTATTAACATGCCCTGAGTAGCTTGAACAGCCAAAACATGTTACCTCTTTTCTTAAAGCATCATTGTAGTCATAGAGCAAGCATCTCTCCAGGCTTCTCAAAGAGTGTTTAAACACAAGTGCTGCAATTAACTTACCATTGAATACATCTGCATTAATTGCTTGCATTATTAACAATGGAATGGCTGCCTAATTAACTCAGAGCAGCACAGGCTACTTTGTTAAATGTTAATTAAATGCTTCATTGGCAGACTCTATTTTTTCAGCTTCAAAGGGAACAAACCCACTGTGTATTGCAGCCAATTTCCACTCAATTTATGAAACTGTTCAGTTCTCAATCATGGCTCTGCTGAAATATTACACCAAGAAGTCTCTGGAGAAGATATTTCATTTACATCTCTCCCAGATCCTAGGAAAACCAGGTTGTTTCTTTCCTTCTTTTTCTTTTTTCTCTCTCTCNCAGCTAAATTAGAGGCAACTGTGTTACTGTTGATGAGCTAAATTCACTTAACAGAAAAGACAAAAGAGACCACAAACAGGGCAACTTGGCCACACCAATATTTGGCTTAAGCCAATACAGCTCCTTTCACAGTCTGCTGTGTGTGCTCTTAGCTCACTTCAATTGAAAAAAAATAAATATTTTAGTTTAAGCCAGTGGGAGTAAACACACAGCCCTTATTAAGTCACAGGCATCAAATTGTTTATGGTGGAAATTATCTGTTTAACATCTGTTCTGTGACTGTTCTTCAGATGAGAGTTATTTTCTGTCCATTTCTCAGCTCCTCAAATCCAAATGGTATTGGATATAAAGATTGGGAAAACAGTGCCCCCTGTAAAAATAATGAAAACATACTAAGAATCCATAAAGGAGTAAGCTTCAACATCCTTCATTATTTCCCAAGTCAGGATTTTTTTATTATATGCTGAAGAATGAAAATACATCACTTACAATACCCCTTTTGTCATCGTAGATAGCAAAAAAGTTGATTCCTTTAAAATACCCATTTCATAAAGGACCACCAAGTATTTGTTTCCTTCTTGAGAAATTACATTCCGCATCATCAGCCTGGCAGAAACAATGAAAAATGATTTGATCTATTGTCAGCTTGAATCTTTAACGTGGAAAGAGAACACCATGTGCGGGATCAGACCTGACTTTTAATTTAAAACAGAAATGTTCCTTCGAAAGAGGCGACTGAATTCAATCGTGTATGTCAGGTTGCTGAAAAGGAACAAAAATAGGTGAGAAAATTATTTTTCAAAGCCAAACAGCAAAGCAATCCACAGCATGCTATTGAAAAAGAAAAAGCATGTATTTTAATTGCACAGTTCACAGAAGATGCTGATCACCAGAGTATCACAAGGCAATATGTCATTAATACAGAAAAGCTGAGAAAAGGGAGAGAATTGAAAATTATACCACTACACTTTGTCACACAGAGTGTTTTTTCTTTTGCTTTATGTAGTTTGAGAGCAGAGAAACCATTAATAATGTCACCGTTTCAAACTTTGATAATTTCATGGACCTTCTATGATGTTAATGGGTACTGACACATCTCAGGGAGATTGCTTCAAGTTCACCAAGCATGAAGGTAATAGTTTACTTAGGATGAATTTTAGAAGCCTTGTCAACAGCATTTGATAGTGGTGTGATTAAAGCACTCACCTGGGGAACATTTAATGCAAAACAGCCATTCAAGGCTTGAAGTCGGGTCACCTGCCTGCCAAAAGGAAAGCATAATAATAAATTCTCAAATTGTATCCAAGCTAACTGGCCCCCCAAATCCTTCATCCTATGGATCCCGAATCAAAAGTGATCAAGTTATCACTATTCAACTGGGTTGCAATTAATGTTCCCGCATATCTTCATATCCCAAACAAAAACTTTTAGTTTAACCTGCTTTCATTGTACATATAATCCTCACAGAGATTTTTAGAGTTGTTTTCTTTTTATGTGGTAATTCTTCTACCCTGAGAACATGACCCTATCAGTTATTGTGCTCAGCTGATGCCATGTCACATACTAAGCTTTTGTAAGGGTATTGCTTTGATGCTTAACTCATGGAAGAGAGTACAGTCCAATTCTTGATCTGTTATTTTACAGGAATGGCTATTTTTCGACAGCAATCCTCATTACCAACCATCCTCACATGATGGTTAAGTTTAACTGGCATCAGACACAGCCAAATTGGTAGTGATGAAGGATGTCTGAGGTGAGGCCATTTATGTCCACGGGTCAGGGTCTGGCTCAATGCGACACATGACCAGGCAGTGGATCTCCAGCATGGTCTAGGTATGAGAGAAGAAGCTTAAGAGTCTTTCCAAGTGAAGAAAAGGGAAGTCTCCACTCAGGCTTTGAACTCAACCTTTGAAAGCCATCAGCTGCATTAAAAAAGTGGAGAGGGATTCTTTATCAGGGAGTGTAGTGATAGGATAAGGGGTAATGGTTTTAAACTGAAAGAAGGGAGATTTAGGTAAGATCTCAGGAAGGTATTATTGACTGTGGGGTGGTGAGACACTGGCCCGGGTTGGCCCAGGAAGCTGTGGCTGCCCCATCCCTGGAGATGGTTCAAGGACAGGTTGGACGGGGCTTTGAGCGACTTGGTCCAGTGGGACATATCCATGCTCAGGGCAGTTGGTTGGAACTAGACAATCTTGAAGGTCCCTTCCAATTCCAACCATTCTATGATTCTGTGATTACTTCTTATCTGGCCTCGAACCTAGGCAATCAAGCCCCAGGAAGGGTAATGGTGGTGAGGATGCTCTCAAGACACTTAAAGGCATGTTCAGTTTCTCAGGCTGTCTTCAGAAAGAAAATAATATTAACATTGGCATCAACAAAAACCCAGGAAACATTATTGGTTACAGTGCTTTCTGGTTCACTTGATGGATAAATTATCAGTGGAATAAATACAATCTTACCGGTGTGAGGCAGAAAAAACTTTAAATACCCGTGAGGCACAACAGAAATAATGCTAAAATAGCTCCAGACTTCTAATAGGCAGCAAACATTTCACTCTTAACTTCCAAAATATGAGATCTGATTCTTCTAAATGAGGGAACAGTTCACACTCCTAAATGTCGATCTCTGATGCCATTTGTGAGGCCCTTGGGCACATTGTCCAGCCTCTGACTCTCACTTCAGGGAGGTCACAGCTCTTCCAGGGTCCTGTGTCAGACTGGTCATTCCAACCTTTTTTTTCTGGTTAATGGAGAGAAAGGCAGCTGCAGAGAATGATTTATTTGGCATACTTTACATTTCTGTCTTAAGATGAGATTAATCACCCTGTGGAGATGCTTCTTTCTTTACATCAGTGATAAAGGGAGCCTGGAGTGACTGTCTCAGACTGTAACCCCTACCTTTGGGACACACAAAAAACAAGAGCAGGTGAATTCCACCTACTCTGTCTCCTATGTCTGACCTAGAGGAAAAAGCAAAGATATCCAACAGACAATAACTTCCCACTAGCAATGAAACGATCATTCTCAGCATCAGCTTCAGTGTCCTAAGGCTCTTGTACCCAAATCTTATTCACTGGTCTGCCCTTTCAAAAATATAATGGCATTCAGTTCAATACTTAGCCCCCAGCATGGCTTGAGCCTCACACTAAGCACAACTTACAAGGGGGACGGAGACAGGAATAGCACTGCATTATTTTCACGTGAGCATCTAGCTGCAGTGGCTGGTTATGAATCATTTCACATCCCAAGACAACATGTGCCTCAGTGTAATACTTGGTCTCCATTTGAAAGTTAAACAGGGAGCCCAGCTCACGAGGGTAATATAGCAACTATCATTTTTGTCCTTAGTAATTGAAAGAAAGTGGAACCGTGAGAGATACAGCAACCCCTACTCCTTCCAGTCGGGCTAAGCCAACTACTGTGATATTGGCAGGTATCTTCTCCTTGACTTTCAAGGGCATTGACCAATCTCTTTGTGCTTTACTTGAAAGCTGACAGTCTTATCGTTTATCAATCTCCAGGAAATATGGTGCTCATTTTCCTGGCAAATTTTTCTGTAATGTGAGCAGAGAATTCCTGGCTTAGCTGAGGAATGCTTTTTAGGAAAACAATAGATCTTGATTTAAAAGTGGTTAGAGAAAAAGCACGTACCCCATTCTTCCCCAGTAAATTGTCTCCCTGGTTGCTGTCACTGTTAAAAATCCATCCTTATGTCTAGTATGACCTTGCCTGGAGACCTCACCCCGCTGCTGGGTATTTTTTTTTTGTCTGTGCCAACAATTGGTTGCAGCGTAGCTGTAGCATGCTCTGTGGGCAGGTACAGAGTGAAATTCAGCTGCCCTGAACATCAGGGCAGACGCAGCTTTGTGCTTTCCAGTTGTGGTTTATTACCCACCTGCAAGCTGCCAATGTTTTGCTGCCAACAACACCATATGGGTACCTTGCTTTCCTTTTGCAAGACAAGGAAAATCTCAACTACCCTCTGCTTGTTGCTGACCCTCCTGGGAAAGCAAGGATAAAAGCATATCAATTGCTTCCCCAATTACAGGTTATTACAATTTCATGGTGTTTTAGGAAATTCACTTCAGCTTCAGTTGTCTCATCCTGTTGTGACATTTAGATGGCCCTGAGTGTGATTCTACTACAACACCTCTGTGGCTAACTGTTTAAGGGGAACAATATTTTTGGCAGCAAAATTCAGCCAAGGGATAGAGGAGCTGCTGCATTTTGCTTGGTAACTTTATACCAGCCTCAAAACACCGAGAAAGCTATTTTACTACTTTCTTTTTCGCCTTTGTTATATGAAGAGGTCATGCAGCGCTTGTTCTTGGATAATGTGATCCCTCTTTACTTAGGAGAGGCTGGACAGGTACATGAGAAGCTTTTTAGGGAGCAAAATTTACACCAGCGAATGGTCTATGTGCTGCTGTTGAGTGCTGTCTGCATATATTTTTCCTCCTGGTGAACGAACACCTGGAACCAAACATATAGAATATTTCTCTCATTTCCTTGGGTTTGTCTCAAAAGTCAACATTGCTAATGGTGACTGGGGAACTCCAGTTAAAACAGGAGACAGAGCATGTCAAACTGGTCACACAATGTCTTCCCTGGCAGAAGGCTTTGCTGTCCTGCAGAACCCTTTTCCATAATGTATATAAACGAGGCTAAAAATTTAGGTAAGTTGGAATGTTGAGCTTTTATTTAGACTAGAATCAAACCCCTCAAACTATTTTAAGGATGCCCACAAAAAAAAACCCAAAACACCCCAACCCTCCCCCGCCTCAAATGTTCACAGACACTACAAGATGTCATGCTTTTGGACATGTGTTTGTGACCCGTGGGCCAACTAATTTTATGATTATGAGTTTCTGCAGCTCACTGACATTTTCCCTGAAGTTGCTTTGCTTTTGTCAGAGGTAGCACATGGATCATCTGACCACGTCTGTGGATTCCTAATCTAGGAAACCAACCAATAGTGCTTTCATTACAATTAATTGTCTGAATCATGATCAGATTTGCAGATGGAAATTCAGAAGTAATGTATAGGTTTAAGCATGAAGGGAAAATACAATTTACTATTTGTATCCTTAAGTCGTGTACAGGAGCTTAGCCCATAGAAAGAAGCCTGATGGAATAGTAAGTGCATGATGGGGGAATTTAGGAGATCTGGGTTCAATTCTTGGCCTGACATAAATGGATTTGGATGAGAGTCAATTATGGCATATATTGAGCTCTTGTTCTGGATCTATTTTGAAGGGTTTCCAGTGTTTCCATGCCAAACTACTCATTGCTTTCTTCAGTTGGAGGTCCACAGCCCCAGTATCTACCACCCACAAAAATGAATGGCTAAGATGCATTGTCAGGAACCTCTAGTTACAACATACTGTTGAAGGGTGACAGTACATCTTAATTGCTGCTGCCATTTCCAAAGAGATAATGAATTAAAGTTGGTTTTCTGATGCTCAGAAACACCCTTGGCATATATGGTTCAAGGTACCGGTTTACGTTGGTTTTGGTGCAAAGGACGTGCTCAGTCCTCTACCACAGCTCAGTTAAGAGTGGTAATTCTTTATTTGCAGGTAACTCAATAGTTTTAGACTGTGTGACCATATCCCTCAGGCAGGTACTTCCTATTGGTTACAGGTTCCTACTGGAAGAAATTATTAATTTTTCTCTCCACTGCATATGGGCCAACCTGTTCTAGACACAGTTCTGCTGACTAAACTGAATGCTCTTGCTTCCCTCTCTCTTTTCTCAGTTATCACGCTGTGCTGTATCTTCAAGTGCCGGATTCCCCGGACAAAGAAAGAGATTGAGGCACGGTATGCTCAACGACAAGCAGCCAAGACATATGCAGACAAACTGGAGACTGTGCCACCACTCAATGAGCTGACAGAGATTCCTGGAGGTACTCCCCATGCCCACACCTATACATGAGATCCATCTCTTCTTTTGGGGTGGTTTTCTGTAATGCATGAATGCAAAAGACTAGGTCCTCCCTTAGTGTAAATCAATGTGGCTCCTTGGGCACAACCGTAATGTGGTAAACATCTCCCATTCACACACATTCAACCTGCAGCATTTGTGGAAGTTTAGGTCATTTAGATGAAAAGGACAGTTTTTCCAGTGGTACAACTCATGGTCATTCCGTTGACGTTCATGTTTAAAATTTCCATAGATTCTGATTCATTTGAAGCATGAGTTCCTGGGTTGGGATGGTGGTGACAGTATTGGTAGGGAAAAAAAAGAGTTTTTAGAATTTCACATTGCCCATAAATGCCTTGCCCCATTTGGATGGCCAAAAGTATTTCTGTCACTGGTCTCTGCTTCTCTCACTCATCTCTCCTGATTCTGTACCCTAGGCTCTACTGAAACTCTCCTAACTCTCTCTGGTCATGTCCAGTCCAGACCTCTCAACTCCCTGCCTGTGGTGAAAGAAGAAGATGAAATGGCCCTGCAAGGAAATTAGGGGACTGCCTTCCTGTCTGTCTGTCTATGGCTTCTCTTTTCTGATGAGAACCATTATACTTTGGACTATCTGCTTTTCAATTCCCCTTCTGCATTTCACCTCTGTTTTCTCAATACCTTCTTTTTTTTTAGTCTTTCCCGTGTCTCTGCAAGCCCTGTGGTCTGTAGCTTCTGGAAACTAGGAGTTTCCTTGACTCAAAATGTGATGCTTCAGTCTATAAAACTGGTGAAAGAGGCAGTCAGCATAATTGTAGAAATTTAATCCTACATCAGCAAAATACAGAACGAAGTGCTTAACAGTAGGAACTTGCACATACCTCAGTGTTTCAGAGGTTTTCAGACATCTGACTATGCCTACACTATAAAATGAGGATGGCCAGACCACTCTGGAGCTGAACCTAGTTGGAACGGACAAGCCCTTGTCCATACAGTGAAATTCTCTTAACCTACTTTAAAGTCAAAAGTCACCCAAAAGTCTAGTTAGAGCACTCTTACATTTATGAGTAATCACACATGGAAGTGCTTAGTGTTGTATCCTGTGATTTTCTCCCCAAAACACTAGATTCTGGCTCTGTAAGGACCAACTATCAGTAGATCCCAGAAGGTGTGAAGGGCCATTCCTGTAGATAGCAGAAAGCCAAAATCAGTCATTTGCCGTTGCGTCTTCTTCCTGCCTAGCTGTTACTTCTGGAAATCCAATAAATGAAGGATGAGAATATCCAGAAGCTATAGCAAGAGCATTTGGGCAGCAGAATGTCCACTTTACCCCAGAATGCTCATAAATTTTGACCTCCTATAAGCTACCTTTACAACCCACAAAAATGTACATGTGATCCATCCGAAGCCTGGCTATTTTGGTGTAGATTTAATAAGAACATGGTAAATTATTGCAAAGTGAAGTGATGAATAAATTACCCCAAGAAAGCAATTTATGGGAAGTCAGCTGCACCATCAAGACTACCTAATTTTTTATCCAGTTAAATGTGTGAGTTGAATAGCTGACCACCCTTTGAGCTTTTGTGAATCCCAGAATTATGGTCCTGGCACAATGTAGGGTAGGAATGTAGTGGATAACATATTGCTAAGTGGTTGCTGATGTCTGATAATGGCTTATGCATCAGTGTGCTCTGAAGCTCCGAGTCCTCTGGGGTCAAATATACGTCTGCCCAAGTTGCCCTGAAGGACTTGATACTGGGGTGGGAGTCACCTAACTCCAAATAGATTACCCACATCTATGGAGAAATCTGCATCAGCATTAGTTGTTTCAACTTTATCCCTTAATCCACAGGTGAAAATAAAAAGATTATGATTCCTTTCATGGCAGGGGTGGTGCTAAAGTGGAAGAGGTAAATTGTGCCTTAAAAATGCCTGTATGTCTCCAGTCCTGGGCACCCAAAACAACAGACTCAGCTGTCAGCACCTAAAGTGTTACATCCAAAAGTTCTGTGTGGTCAAACCCCCCGATTTGCCCTCTTTCTGAAATCAGTGTGCATCTTGTCCCCAAAAAAGTTTCACTACCTGATTTAGGCCTTACAATGGAAAGTAAGCAGAGCTTTGGGCTTCATCTCTGTGCTGTTATTTTCGTCTCTACAGAGTGTGACGCTCTGCCCCTGACATTTGGCAACCCTCCTAGAATTATGGAGTAATGAAATATAATCTATGTGTTTGTCAACTATTTATATACTTACACTGTGACAACCGCCGGTAGACCCAGTCAAGGCCAGAGAGATGACTTGAGTGATTTTAATTACTGAGTGGCCATTAAATGCTTTAAAAATTTGTAAGTGTCAAATGCTATTAATCATGAATATATTACAGTGCTTAAATGCTCTCTTTTCTTGGCATTATTTTACCCTACTTCACATTTACGATGTTGGAATATTCAAACTGCCAAAAAGCTCTCCGTGCGCTTTTTTGAGTGTCATATATGGCAAGCCCTTTTACTGGACATAAATAAAATGGACTTTAGGGTTCAGTGTATCAAATGTTACATACAAATTTATGCATTTGTCCTCTGTCTCCCAGTCTGTAGGAGAAGTACAAGCAGGATTTGGTCTTTGCTCTAGATTAAGATGTCCTGTCTGGGTCTATGGCCTAGGAGATCTTCAAGTATTCTGGTCTGAGGCTGCTCTAGCTGACATTTCAGGCAGTTTGCCTGTTTTCTACCATAATTGTTCAGGAAGCAAACAATGTGCAGTTGTGGGTTTTTTTCTCTATTCTCCCATCACCTTTTTTTTTAATATGAGATGTCAGGATTTCCCCTATCGTTGTAAGAAAGATTCTGTATTGTTCTACTCCCATTTGCATGTACAAATGAATTGCCAGTTCCCAAGGTCAAAGGATGATATTTTATTTCAGTGTGCACACTGAAGCAATATTTTAGGTAAATATAACAAATACAGATTTGATTTGTACCTGTAACCTATTGCTGCAAATTGAAAGTGACACTAGAGACATCTGTAATAATGGGAGATTTGAGGCTACTTAAACAAATTGGAGTCCAATGGCCCCAGGTAAGAGCTGAAACATCTCACCAAAGCCCATACCAAATTATTTCCTAAGCCAGATCACCATCATAGAATCATAGAATGCTTTGAGTTGGAAGGGACCTTAAAGATCATTGAATTCCAACCACCCTGCCACTGGCAGGGACATATCCCACTAAACCAGGCTGCTCAAAGCCCCATCCAGACTGACCTTGAACACCTCCAGGGATGGGGCATCCACAACTTCTCTGGGCAATCTGTTCTGGTGCCTCACCAACCTCACACTAAAGAATTTCTTCCTGAGATCCAATCTAAATCCCCCTCTTTCAGTTTGAACTCATTACCCCTCATCCTATCACTACACACCCTGATAAAGAGTTCTTCACAGTGACCAACCAGCCTCCATTTCCTGAGGTCACTCCCAGGTCATTGCTATATCTTGGCTGATTTTAATTATTAAGTTTATTAACACAGCTATCTACGTACATTTCTGAGTCCTTCACTGTGGATTTTCAGAGAAGGAAGTCATGGGAAACTTGACGCATTTTCACTTGGTTTTGCAAAACTTTATCCTCTGCTGGTCTTGAGCAAAGGAAAAAAAAATCCATAAGAAATGTATGAAATATGATCTGTGTTTGAGTGTCAAGTTGCATCTTGACACTTGTGAGAGTTCAGTACATTGAGCTCTGAGGTTAGAAATACTTTTGAGAAAATGAACCACTTTCAGTAGAAGGAAAACAAGAAAGATGAGAAGCATTTTCTGTTACCAAATCCTGCATCAGAATAATTAAAAACTGTAGATCCAGTGGATGAGTCTTCTCACTTGAAATGTGGGCACTGAATCCAAGACATTCCTAAGTAAAGATATTCCATAAGTAAAGATATTATAAGCTTCCTGTAACTATTATGGTTTGTGTGCTAAAACATACTATGCACTAATTACTACATGCCATTAATTACAGTGGTGCAGGCTAGAAAGCCAGTCGCATGGTGACTGGATGTGGACAGGACACGAGGTAAACCTACTTGGTTGTCCTGAACTGGGCAAGCTATCTTCTGCTTGTTGGTCTCTGAAAGCAAAGATCCCCAGCAGAATCCCTGCTATCCACTCTTAGCTGCAGGAGACATATCCCATAGAGGAAAACAAAGAATTAGAAAAGCCAACCAACAATAATAACAATAAAAACCAAGGCAAAAACAAGCCAGGTCTGTACTGAATTGCATGAGAGTTGTTTTTGTTCCTTCTTGTGGAAGGAGACAACTCCACACTGAATGTCTATTGGGAAATGATCATGGCCTGTGTTTATAATGTTCATGGATCAGTTCCTACCAACAGGAGCCATTTCCTCCAACAGATCCATAACTCAGGTCTCAAAATTATCAGTTCTGCTTTATCCCATTTTTCTGTCTTTCAAAAGAAAGAGACAAAAAAGCTGGTAATTAGTGAGGAAAACAGCTATATGGACAAAGGCCTGGTAGAAGTATTTTTCCCTTTGTCCAAGAGTTGCCAGCAGGGAGCAGGAGTTTTGCCCTCTTCCTGACTAGTATCAACCCAAGTTGATTTCTTTTTCCTGTTTTCTTTTTCCATCCCTGCATACAGCTCAGGTTGCAGAAGAAAAAAAAGAAGAGGAAGTTCCTACTGTATCTGGAAAAGTGGACAAGGCTCAGGGTAAGAAGGATGGGTCCAAAGGCTCCAAGAAGAAGGATGGTGAAAAGGACCAGAAAGAAGGATCCAAGAAAGAAGGGAAGGATGGTGCCAAAAAGAAAGAAGGAGAAAAGGGAGAAAAAGGAGATAAGGGAGGAAAGGGAGGAAAAGACACTAATGACAAAAAACAAGGAGGTGGGAAGAAAGGTGAAAAAGAAAGTGAAACAGCAAAATCAGGAGGAAGCACCAAAACTAATGGCAAAGCTGGTGGGAATGCCAAAGCCCCAGGAAAGAAGAAGTGACCTTGCTAAAAGACAGTGCTGGTGGTCTGTCAGGGAGGACACTGTCGAATCGTGGTGGATAGAGCTCTGGGAGCAGACAGGACGTGCTGTCTGCACATATACTCAGGCTGTTGAGTGCCACTGGATGCACGGATTTATTACCTTTTAAAGACCAAAGCACTGTTGGGTTTTTTTTCATCCACCAAAGGAAAACCTAGCCATTTGGCTCCACAGTATCTTGTAAATAAGTTGCATGGTGCAGAGATATGATAACAACTGAAACCTGGAGTGAGGATCGTGGCTTTGGATAAGCATGGAAAAGCACAGAGATGAAGATCTAAACTAATTGGAGGGCATGATTAATTTAACATTTATTCTTCTTGAGGACCTTAAGGAGTCTGTACTAGTGCTCATCTCCTCCTAAATAGGATTTGGACCTGGTTAATTTAAGGGATTAAATACATTATGAATGCCGAAATGCAAACAACGGAGTTTTCTATGCCATAATTCACGTGTTTTCTGAGAGGGGCCTTGGACACATGGGAAAAAAACTTTCCTTCATTCTCAGATGCCTCATTCTCTGGGATGCTGAAGAAAATACAAAAAACTGCGTGTCTCCCAGAAGACTTATCCACCTTTTTCTCTTTTCTGATGAAAGACATATAAATCAAGTGGTAGGAGGATGTGCACAGAATAAAAAAAAAAAGCAGACTGCATCTGTGCTGCTGTAGGCAGTAGCTGTCCTCACTTCATCATCCCTTCAGGAAAGGCAGCAGATGACAAGATCCCACTGGGATAACGGGGATTGGAGGTGCTCAGCATGTTGCAGCAGAAACTCAGGGTCTCGGGGGAGCGGAGCTGAATGCATTCATGTCCCTCGCTCTCTCCCTAAGCAGTTTTGGAAGCAGGGATTTTGCTACACTTTCATGTGGCTGCTGTTTATCTCACCTCCTGGAAAATTTTGAAGAGTAGCTTTATCAGGAGCAGCTTTTCTCCTAGTGTGTTTTGTAAATATCTCAGCATGTTATGCCTTAAGATTAACAGCCATGGGGTATTTAGCTAAAAAGCTAATGGGGGATAGTTTGCAAGTTATTGTGATGACTAAAGCTCTACCTATTGTCCCTGCTGGATACACTGTTTCTGAGTATATACACTGGCATGGTTCCATGGGGCAAGGAGGGAGTTATCTCCAGTAGTTTATTCACTTGAGGCCCCATGAGTCAAATTTATATTAATCCAACTGCTTTCTATTCTCCCCATGGTTTCAACACAGAGAGCTGATCTATCACTGTAAAGATATTTCTCATTTCTCCCACCTTTCCTTTCCCCTCTCCCCTCTCCTACCCAGCCCATCCTGGTAGGAAATGTACCCAGAAAAATGAAGAGTGTATTCTGTTGCATTAATGAGATCCGTCAGGCCATGGAAAGACTATGGCTACTGAAAGGGCGGTGTAAGACTTGAGGAGCAAGGATGGGAAAGATATTCACAGCCATTGAAATAATTAACTAAGAGTAGAAATGGTGACAGTTCATTGCCTCCAGGTAGGATCTGTCATTTTAGAGGAATACAGAGAGAAGTCGGGGATCAGAAATTCTGCCCCATACACGCAGACAAGTGGTTGGAGCCCTATAATCTCCATCCACTGCAAAGATAGCTAATGATAGGTGTGAATATGTATGTTAGAGACATCTATGTTTAAGTCTGAATCTCAGTCCCAGCTCTAATTTTTCAAATGCTGAAGATGAGCAGGGATTGCAGCTTCCAGGTGGGATCAGAGGACCTGGTTCTCAGCCTAAAATGTCTCAGATGTCCAGGTTTATGGTTCAGGACAACTACTGGGCTGGAAACTCCAACAAAGAGCAGGAAAAGGACTTTTATCTGTTTTTTCATCTGGAAGAAATGGGAATCTGAGAGTCATACAGCCAGTTGAGGAGGAGGCAACCTCCCACAAGGTGCAATCTACAGGTCTGTAATCTAGTCTGTGTGTGTGTGTGTGTGTGTAACACCTGATGAGGGATCAGTTCATATTAACAGGTTCAGTCAGGGATCTGCAGAGACTCCTAGTGACAGAGTTAATGACAGCACACTCTGGGGTTCTCTCCATGTTTAATTGATTTCTTTCATAAGGGGTCACAAATAAAATGAAGTAAGAAAGACTTTTAATTGCATTCAAGCCATACCCTTTGCCTGTGTGCAGAGATGGGTCCTGCACAAGGTTGCACATCTCACTGTGTACTTTGAGGGACCTGAGTTGATGCTTATGCTGTTTTATAGATGCCACTTCATGGGTAAAGCAGCCACAGGATGGGATCCAGCTGTGATTCGGGCACAAAAGACTCCACCCCTCTCCTGCAGGTGGAACAGGGTGCAGCGCTGTTAATCCTGCCATTAATGCTCTTTAGGATGTGAGGAATGAGGATGCCAACTCAGTCTGTGTCTTTTTGGTGAGAGGGAAGAGGAAACAGATCTTTTCCTTATCTGAAAGCTTCAATGAAGAAAATCTGCCCCTTCACTTTGTCATTAAGCTCGCTGTCAGAGTAAGCTCTTTGCTTAACCCCCTTCCCCCGAGTACAACCCTTGACCCTTTCACACCTCAACACCCCCCTCCCAAAATTAAATAAACTCCCCTGCATCAGAACTTCTGGAGCCTTTGCAATTCATCTTAATTCTTTTCTTCCAAGATCAGGCAGCAAATACATTCAAAGTCTTACATATGGGATCACACTAGTTTGTGGTCGTGTCTTACTGAAAAAATGATGTTGTATTAAAAAAAACCAATGTTTCTGCTCCAAGAAGGACCAGCCTTGGGTCACCTGAGGGCATTTATCAACAAGTTTCTAAGTTGTCAGAGTGACAGTGTATGGTGGAATGAAAGGAAAATATTAGGTGGTAATACAGTACCTAGGGGTTTCTAACTTCTAGGGAAACATCCTGCCTAACAAAACTTATCATAATGTCTGAGGTGGGCCTGGGGGGAAGTAGATTTACAGGCATGATCCAAAACTGGTGAGTGTTTTCTCCTAGTTTGTGTTACTGTGGTCAGGTGGAATGTGAAAGCTACAGTGGGTATAACACAGCACACTGGCCAGCAGCAGCCTGAGAGCTGCTTTTTACACCACCAGATGGAGAAATTGTATTGGAAAAATTACATCCACAGCTGCCGAAGCTTTGCTCAATGAATCATTAATGACAAGATTGGAGATACGCCGATTTCTCTGAAAACATAAATGAGATGACAAATCCCAGAGGCCAAAAGGAGTATTTAAGACCCAGGGCTCAGATGTCCAGGTAGTAAATGACAGTCGCTCTGCTTTGATTAGATGAGCCATATGGTGTGTGCACGGCAACGGTGGTGTGGGGAAAATTAACTGAGATACTACAGAGCCAGGATGAGGAAGGACTAGCAGGATCCCCTGCTTGACATATTCCATAGGTTACCACTAGAGGGGACCTTGTTCTTCCTCTCTAGTATCCGATGACAATTTTAAAGGTAATTTGTGCTGGATGCATTTTATCTTGTTTGCGGTGTTAAATCAAGCCTGGCTTTAGTAACATCTTCCATCTAAAGAAGACTTTCATGGCATTGGTTTAACTACCTGAGCCATCATATCTTCTTCCAGTATTATTCTTCCACTTGTTAATAGAGGTAAGAATTCAGCTGACAGTAGCTTAATACTCCAAATACATTACTGATGTAAGAGACATCAAGAAAATAGACATTGTCAATAGCCTTTAGTGGATAAAACTTAAGTCACCCTGGCTAGGTGTACCCAAGGGGTTGAGGTGAGGAGCATAAATCTGGATGGGCAGGTCGATAGAGGAGATGGGATGCTGAAGTTTTTTAATTTCATTTCTCATTTCTTTGGAAAAGAAGGTCAGGGAAAATCTGCCTACATTATTTTCCTTGTGCTCCCTTTTCCTTGTTGGTTTTGCTTTTAGTATTAATGAAGAGAAGTGAAAAACTAAGCATAGGTTCTGATCTGCCAGGAGATACACTACACATGAGATGTATATATTGCTAGGTAAACTCATGATATCTTTTCACCATTAAATTGCAGCTTTCTCCAAAGGATGAAATCCTCTGGAAAAATCACAGGTGCCCCGAGGCTCTCAAGGAAAAGTACGGTCTTTTTGATCTCTCTTGGTATACTTTCTTACACAGTGGGACTCTGAACTAAAACTGCTGTTTCTTATTGATTTCATTATACAGATCTGAATATTAGTAGTGTCTTAGCTCTACCTTCAGAAAGCAAACTCCTTGTGCCCAGCTCCCTTTCAAGAGGTAACAAAGAAGTACATCTGGATCACTTGGTTAGATATATGGAGAACAAACAAGGTCTTCACTGGGACTGTGAGATTCCCTCTTCCACCAGATGACATGTAGAGTCCCAAACCTCAGACAGAGCTCTTGAAACCATAGATTTTTCCTTCCAGTGGCCAAAACAGAAAAGGGTAAACCCATGAATACTTCCAGGACTGGAGACAGAGCTTTTTGTCTGTAGGGCAGGTTGGTCTTTATGTTACTGACGTGTGTTGCCATTTTCAAAGAGATAAGGTTTCGTAGGCTTAAATAAAATAAAATAGAGATGCAAAAGTGGAGGTCGAGGGTCAAAGTGGCATCTCCTTCAAATATATTCCTGCAAAAGCACCAGCCAGTTAAACATCCTCATGAAGTACAACTCCAAAACCTTTAAGGTGTCTTAAAAATCCACCAGACAATAACTGTGAGATAACTCTGGCTCTCTACAATTCCTAATTTCATATGGCATTTTGCACAGCACTGCCCTCATTTCTGCACATTGACCCAAAAAGCTTTTATGGTCCTAATCTTTTCTGGCTAAACAAAATACATCTTCATTTGCTGAGTCTGTGATGAGCTGAGTTCCTTACTCTGGACTCCTGCAGACTGAGAAGAGTCATGCAGGGTAACTGGGGCACAAAAGACAATCTGCTTAATGTCAGAAGCAAAATATGGGACAATAGATGGGACCTGAGCACCGATCTTGTGAAAGAGGGTTTTGTGCACAGTTCCTTCTTAAGATGCTCCAGGGATTTGATCTAAAATAATAGTGGCAAAGCCTCCCTGAACTTCACTATCTTCTCTTACCATAAAACTGCCGGTCAAAACAAAGTTATTTGCAGAGAGGTCATAGGACACAATAGAAATTCTCCTACTTAAGACACAATATAAATGCATGTTCACTTTCAAAATCTGCTGTTGAGAAACTGAAGAGGTGATAGAGTGAATTGGTGGAACTCATTTTGCTATGAGAAGAGTGAAGGAAAAAAGGAAAACAAGACACAAAGACTTCAGTAATTTGCCTTTCTTTGGGCTGTTGCTCACAGCTCTCTTGAGTCTGTGATTCTAGGGAAGAGAAAGTCACCTTTAACCTCAAGACTGGGAGAGTCCTCCAGAAAATCTTCAGTCCATACTTGACCTGTTCTTTTTGTGTTCCCTGGGTATTTTTGTGCTACCATCCAGGACAAAATGCTGTGCTGCAGGGACCTTTGGCTAATCAAATACCAATGGGTCATTGGATTTTGGTGGCCTTTGGACAGGTAACCTGTTCTTATGATCCTCTCTAGTGTGTCTTGTTTGCTCCGTGGGGCCTGCAGCCATTTGGAGGCCATCGCTTCCAAGCATTTCGGTGGCTGGTCCTGCATTGCTGTCGGTCAAAAACTGAAACACAATATGGTGGTCTCTACCTGATACTATTCCTAGCATTCAAAGACTTCTTACCACCCCCTTGCACATTAAAATTCTGTCTGTGCCTGACCATATGAGCCCTGGACTGTTTGCTCCTTGGTGTGAGGAGGGATAGCTTTGAAACAAAACCCCCAGAAGCAGAAAGTCAGCTCTGTGCTTTGCAGCAAGGGTCTGTCTCTTGCCATTTGTCCTTCCTCCTAATCTAGTGCTGCTCTCCCTCCATCCCAGCCTCAAACCACTCAGCTCTGAAACTCAGCCACATCTTTTTCTTTGCTCAAGAGATAGGAAGTAACTTAGGGGGGGCTTTCTCCATAGGCAATGCATTCAGAATACCAATTTAATGAGTTTATTTTACAGGCTTTCAAATATTCCCTGGCTCCATGCTATCACACAGTGGTGTATCTTACCGATGCCAATGCTTCCATATGGGGATTATGATTTTTTAAAATTCCTTTTAAACATCCCTGGAGACTTTATTAAGACTTCCTGTAAGAGGACAGGGAGTCTAATGCAGAGGGAAAGAAACAGGAACTTCCATTTTCACTAGAACAGGGCTTGACTTTATAAATGAAACACAGTCATGCTCTCCCCCACCCTGTCCCCATCCCATTTCCCCCCTCCCCAGCCCATAAAACAGACCTTAGGATCAATGCCCCATGTGTATAGAAATAAAGACTAATCGTTTAATTTCTGTGGCTTTCTGTCTAATGAGTTGCTGAGCTGGGAGAGGGACAGAACTGCTGTGTAGGGCACAATCCTGTCCTGGCTGGCATGTGTAGTCAGGGGAGAGTTGCTGGGGATGGCAGATACATTGACGAGGGGGAAGACACGTTCACTGAGGGTCACTTGTGTTGTATGTTTCTGGTTATTAATGAAAGAGCTTAACACACATTTCCCCTTTTCATTTGCTGTCTTAGTCAGAGAAGTAGAAAGCTGGGATGAGCTGACCCGGTGGCTTGGTGGCATGTGGTTGAGCAGGAGAGGTATCATGGAGATGTTGTCCATGGCAGTGCCATTGGGAAACCTCTCTCCTGGGCAACAAAATCGGGCAACAACAAATAGCATCTGAGGAGTATGAGCCCTTCAGCTCCATGAAGGACTTTCCAGAAGGTCTGTGGGTTCCATGGGACCATCTTCCTTCTGTGCAAGAAACAGACCTGGCTTTGATTGCCCCAGACCTTTTCAGGGGGACCAAAACCAACCATCTTTGATGCATGTTTAAAAATATAGCAGAGATTTGTTGCTATCCATTACCACATTGAAAATATAAGTTTAAAAGAAAGAGTCCAAAAAGAATAGGTTTTTAATGCTGCCTCTCTTGTGGTAAAAGCCAGAGTCTTACAAGCTTTCTACTGCCTGCCATCCATACCAGGTCTGAATCACAAGTTCTCACACACCTCCTTTCAGGGAGTTGTAGAGAGCGAGAAGGTCTCCCCTCAGCCTCCTTTTTTCCAGGCTGAACAACCCCAGTTCCCTCAGCTGCTCCTCACAAGAATTGTGCTCTAGACCCTTCACTGGCTTCGTTGACCTCTGGACACACTCCAGCACTTCAATGTCTTTCTTGTAGCGAGGAGCCCAAAACTGGACACAGCTGAGAGTATGCACCTCTAAATCTTTAGATCCTAGTTGTCTCCTCCTTCCTGAGGTGTGGAGAAGGAATACCATGTGAGGCAGACATTATGGAGGGGCAAGGTAAAAAACAATCTCCCACAGAGCTGGACAGAAATTGGGAAAAAAACTAGAAATTTAGAGCTAGACAATAGGGAAAATGCTAGAAATTTGGAGCTAGAGGGAGCAGAGCTGCAGCTTTGTCTTCAAAAACAACTGTGTCCACCAGGCCAAGCAGCTGGGAAAGGGCAAAGAAGTCAACTGATCCAAGGAAGGAGATAGTAAGCAGCCTGACATATATGCAGAAAAATTTTCCAGGCAGAAAAAAAAATAAAAAAAAAAAGGCAGGCCCAGACATACGGTAATAGTTGAAGCATGGAGGTACACATCCAACAGCTTGACTCTCACAGTCCAGCTATTAATGACCATAACATAATGAACCACAGTCCAATTTAGAATAGACACTTGACAACTCTGGGCACAAAACCTGTTCTCATTGCACTCAGAGGATGCACCTATGCTGGTAAAGAAATGAGCCAGCACCCATTCCCTGGTCTAGAAGCCAATCCTTGCCAGGGCGTCCACCCATGGAGCTGAAATCTGAAAAGGTTTGGTTGCATCCAAATTGCGCAGTTGGAAGGAATCCTGGCTTGTGATAATGTCTGAACAATACCCAGGAACTGTTTTTTGGAAAATATTAGTTGGCCTCGGCCAAAACCATGTTAGACACTGAGCTAAAAAATTAACAGCATGTGACAGATGGTATTAGAACAATGTTTGGTCCATCTCCTGATCTTGTATAGTTGCTGACATAAGGAGAGTAAATGTTAACAGTTCCAGCAACTCCCAATGGAAGTTGTATAAGATGGCAGATCCCACATACATGGGGTTGTCTCTTCTTTCATGGGCTTATTAGGTATGTTGTTCCCTGATACTTGGGGACAAAAACTTTGCTTTTTGTACATTGCTTTGCAAGTCCACACCATTGCCCAGAGAAGCTGTGGCTGCCCCATCCCTGGAGGTATTCAAGACCAGGCTGGAAGGGGCTTTGAGGAACCTGGTCTGGTGGGAGGTGTCCCTGTCCATGGATGAGGGGTTGGAACTCAATGAGCTTTAATGTCCCTTCCAACTCTAACCATTCTATGATCCTATGATTCTATGTAATGTCAGTCCTACCGTAGATCTGTTAAGGTTCCCCACCATGTATCAGACGTACTCCCAGGCTAAAAATATCTGCCTGCCAAGCATAAATCAACTGCCATGCTTCCCTCTTCTCCTTTTCCTGCCTTCAGAGAAGGATTCTGGGCTCAATTCCCAGTTTTCACTCATTTTTGTGTCAAAGAGTTGCCCTATGCGTGATTTCCGATGCCCATAAAATCAATCCTCACAGGTCAGTGGTGCTTCGTTGAGACAAGCAGCTGTAAAACAGAACCTCAACTTAAAGAAGGGGATTTAATTTAATTTAAAATTTCCATCCAGATCTTTTTTAAAAAACAATTTGAAAAAAAAAAATATCTTCTCAACAGCAACCTATTGGTTTTTTTTGAGGGCAAATGGGAAGTAATTTCAATAGAATGATTTGTCCACATCTGATTGGAAAGAAACTTACTAGGAGATTCTGGGACCTCATGTCCTCTAGTTATTTGAAATAGTGACTCATGAGTTTCCTTGATTGCCAGAGAATTGTAAGGTATCAGCTTTGGATATTAGAAAAATTGCCCATCAAAGGAATTTCTGGTGCTGTTCCTGTATTGAAAAGCTTTGTTTGCACTTTCAGAGTATTAGCTTTGTTATATAGGAAAGAAAAAAGCTGCTGAGACTCTTATTTCTTAGATATGAAAGAGATGGTGGAGAGAGTGGAACTTGAATAAACTGCTGTGTTTCCCATCCCTGCACACAGATTTCAGCAGAGATCTCTGCTGAGATATTTAACATGCCTCTGAGATCAACCAGGTCCATGGCCTTGGTGTTGCAAAGACCATGCATTTCTAAAGTTTGGTTTTACAACTAACATTTGGGAGATCGTCATAATGGTGCAGAAGGTTCGCCACATTTCACTTTTCTCATTTTTAGAGATATGAAACAGTAAGGTGGGTCATAACCAACTTCCAAGGCTGCATATATATTTATCAAATAACAACCAGAGGACTAGAGAATTGAAGACTGGATTGGTGGCACATCTGAGTTAATACCCACCTACCACAGGTGGTCTTTATATACATTTCCAGGTTAATCTTGTTAAACAGGGCTAACTAGCAAAAAAAGATATATAAAGCCACTGGATTTTCTGTGAATGTATGTTCTTACATCATTCTGGCACATGCAAAACCCAGAAGTTAAAAATGAAGCATTAGCTCAAGGACTGAATAGAAGCCAAGGCTGAATTTGATGCACCTGTGTTGAAAAGAAAGGTGGCCTTTTCTCTTCTTGGTGGGTTCAAACCTGAATTAAAAGAAAAGCAATAATCTCTGAGCATTTTAATTGCCGCATCAGAGTTCCTGCACTTACCAAAGACAATAGGTTCAACACCAGGTTGCCAAACCAACCTTTCAGAAGGTGAACTTCAGCTTTTCTTAAGGAACCCACTCTCCCCCTGCTCCCTATAGAATTCTCAGCATGACTTTGTTATCCAGTATAAGCTGTGATGGATGCCTTCTATTTCCCAAAAAGCACTCTATTTTTTTCAGTTAGGACCCTTGCAAGCACATTCCTCTTGGAAAATACTCAAGGGGAAGCAGTTTCCTGTCCATAGAATGGGGGTAAGTGAAAGTATCTAATCTGGGCCGTTCAGACAACAACCATTCTCCTCTGCAAACTTGAAAAACTCAACCAAGCACAAGAACTGGCAAGAATAAAGAACATGCGACTTACATAAGCACTGGCTTGCTGTCTGCTGGGGTTTTACCCAAAAAGTAAACTGTAAATTTACAATAGGATTTAGGCCTAATGACTTAGACATTGGATGTGAACTTCTGAGAGAAAAAAAAAATAAAATAAAGAACGCTTGAAAATTAATCTGTTTTCATTTCGGACTAACAAGTTCATTGTGTGGGAGGATCGAGGACCTTCTTAAATATACTCATATAAGAAAGCCACCTAGCTTGCATAATTTGAAAAATACCCCCCAGTGGAAAGGAGACCTCCAAAACACAGTTCTAGCAAAACAACCGTATCACATCTGATCCAGTAATACAGTTTAATTCTTTCAGCAACTTCTTAGCCTGTTTGCCAAATCAGATTGTCCCACTGGCCAACAGAATCTCAGAAGGCTGCCAAATCTTTTCAGACAAATTCCCCAAACAATGTTTTATGCTGTTATGTACTGGAGTGAGACAAACAGAAAGAAGAATCCATTTTATTCTATTTACTGAGCACATACACAACAGTTCAATCTGAGGACTTTTAGAGAAGCATTTTGGTGGTGCAGGAAGTTAATGGCTAATAGAGACTAAAGAAGATTTGGAGGAAAATTAAACCTCTATTTTATTTGGTTCCATTCCTTCCGTTCAACTTAAACACACTTTTCCAAACACTGTTTCAATATTCACACATTTGTGAA
Source organism: Nycticryphes semicollaris (assembly GCA_013400055.1). Taxonomy (NCBI): domain Eukaryota; kingdom Metazoa; phylum Chordata; class Aves; order Charadriiformes; family Rostratulidae; genus Nycticryphes; species Nycticryphes semicollaris. The sequence goes on from VXBJ01006743.1 coordinate 820,653, forward strand.
TAGAAAAGGAGTGGCTGAATGCAACTCCTTTGTTGTAAGAGAGTGGAAAATATGGAAAATGATGGACAAGGGTTTAATGAATGCTGAAGCACAGAAAAAATTACTGTGAATATCTGAAAAGGTTGATACCTCCTACATTCCATTTGGAGGCTGTAGCGAAGGTCAAAGTGGTCCAGACCGAGGTGAGAAGAAGCATTAGAGAAGCAGAAATAATGGCCTGCAAAGAAAATTCAAACAAAGTTTTACTGTGGAGAATGCCAAGGAAAAGCCTGGAAACAGTTTTCAAAAAACTTCAAAGATCACTAACTAGATCAAAGCAATATTGTCTTTCCCTGGTCCACTGTGTACAGAACAAGTGAAAGTGAACTTAATTATAAGATTTTAGGATTTTAAGAACTGTTTAGATGCAAAACTTAGGTGGAGCTGATTCATTAGTGAGCTGCGACATTGAACTAGACAATGTTGTGAGTAGAAAGGTGATAGTTTTTCCCACAAAAAATGTGCCAGATTTCCAGTTCAGACTAGAATTCATAAGACTTGGTTGACTAATGTTTAAAAAAATACAATTTTGAGGACTTTTTATACACTAGGACTTTCTGCTTTCAGAGCTTCTTACTCCTTATTTCCAAGCCTTGTTCTTCCAATACAGAGGAAATGGAAAAATTATGGTTTAATGAAATCTACCAGCCATCTTCTTTGCAGGGAAAATAACATCTTCTTTATGCAAATGATCCATTCTTCCAAAATTTAAGTAGTTTTTAAAAGATCTGGGGCTCAGTTAGATCTAAGCAGTGTAATAGGGGGTTAGCTCAAGACCCCATTCTGTCACATACTTCATGTTTGGCTTTCAATAATTAATTTCTCCCTTATGTGTTGTGTCCCCCAGCTCTCTAGAGAGGGGAGAAGGAGCTCTGCCCTGTTTTATGAGGCTCTTTGCAAGGAATAATGCATTTCAACTCACAGATGCAGTCTTGTTGGCAAAAAGAGCTGATAAACCCACAAATTCTGCTTAAAACCAATGGGGTGGTAACACTGATTCTGGGAATTTGTTTACATGGGGATTTCAGATAGCTTCCAGGCCAGCCTGGGAGCTAGAGAAAACTCATAATATAGACAGGACTTCATTGTACTTTTTTCCCTAAAAATAATTCACATTTCCCTGCTTTCCAGGTCATCTAGTCTGATGTCCCCGCAGTCAGCAGGGACACCCCCAACCAGACCAGGTTGCCCAGGGCCTTGTCAAGCCACCCCTTGAATATCTCCAGGGAAGGGGCCTCAACCACCTCTATGGGCAATCTGTTCCAGTGTTCCACCACCCTCAGAGTAAAGAACCTATTCCTAATATCCAATCTAAATCTGTTCTTCTCCAGCTTAATAACCTTTGAGGTAGGTGCAGAGTATCTGAGGACATGAGACACTTCAAAGCAGGCTCTTGGCGTGGATGTATTGGCAGCAAGGGAGCTCTAGAAGTTTTTGCTGCAGAGTCCTAAAGAGCTGTATTTGTTTTGAGTGACATACGTTGCTAAATAAGAAAAAACAAAACCTATCAGCTAACCAAGAAACTCATCCTTACTGTAGACATACACTTGGGACTTCTAAAAGAACAAATCAAGAACTTCTCCCTCCTGCCAAACTGGTAATACAAAGGTTTTGTTTCAAATAAGTTAAAGAATATCAAGGGACTTCCCCCAGTGCAAAAATGCTGTCATTTAAATGGTTGATTGTTTTTGTCCCTGACCAATACCAATTAGCAGCCTTCCAGCAGTTCCAGCCTGGGACTTTTTTGAGGTTTGCACAGGCTAAGGGCTATTCCTAATATGTAAGTGCATGAAGTTATCCTGTTTCAGGTTGTCACAACCTAAAAGTAGTAGTAGAACTCAGCTGCAGGGTTGCAGGCTGTGCTGTGCCAGTTGACCTCAGGACTCCTGGAAAGACCCTGACCCATTTTATTTATGGATTCAGGTGTCTCTATATCCCCAGTCAGGTTCATACCAAAGAATGTGAACGGAGAAGTCTCCTGCCTTGGCTCATTCTCCAACCTCCTTTTTGTTTTACATGTGTAGACACAAGCCATGAAACCATTGGAGCGCTTCCAAGGGGCAAGCTATATCCAATATTTATAGGCTCAGAATAATTCAGTGGTTCCCATTCTCTTAATATATGTGAAAGGTTTTACTTTATTGCTGTCAGACTTCTGTTCTTCCAAATTAATCACTGCTACTAGACACGCGCACAACACGCTGATAAATGTTTTACAAACGTCAGAGATGTTGTAGATGTCAGACACTAAACTCGCCATCTTGGAAATATTGGATATTCTGAAGTCTACTACACAACAGAGTCAGGGAGAAGGGTGGGTTTTTTTTTTTGCGTAACCTTGAAATTCAAAGCCAAATATAAAGTGGCAATACATTGCTAGAGTTGAATAGGCACTGAATAATCTGTTAAGACCTTTAAGGGAGACACTGCTTGTTAAAGCAGCATTGAAGGAAGTTGCCGACAGCGTCGGGAAAGCTTAGGAGATACCCTTTGCATGTGTGTTGTAGGAAACTCTCTGACTCAAGAATAAGGTGCTTGCAAAGTAAAAATGGTGAAATACAGTGTCCCCTGTTAGAGAATTTAACCCCAAGTGGAGATTGACATCAAAGTGATTTAAAGCTGCTACCAATTCCAGTTCACCTGCAGTGGTGTTTATTTTCCTATCCTATCTCTTTTACAAATCTGTGTTTTCAGAGGTGGAGGGGGGTTTGGTTGTTGTCATTGGTTTTAGGGTTGGTTTTTTTTTCCCTTTTCTCTTTCAGCTGAATTTTCAGCTATGATTCTACAATTCTAAGTCAGACAAACTGTAATGAAGGCACATGCTCCTGGAGAAACATGCCCATCTTCTGTTACTGCTTTAAGAACTGATTGTTATAGCTGTTTCTTTACTCACCAGGGCACTACCTGTTCATAATATTTACTAGTTCACATTCCAGAGATGCCATCATTCATTGAGTCAATAAAATCAATTTTGAGTCAATAAAATACTTGTCAAGAGAGCACCATGTAACAAGGGTTAGTTCCCTGCAGCGCTCTTAGATGTGAGTCAGTAAATATTTGATGTAAAGTATGGTTTGTGAGCTGGGCTATCATTTTACTAAAACAAAGAAACTTCATTAGTATGGGTAGAAATGAATTGCACTTGGGGAACATGATGCCAACTTGACATAAGTAATGTGAAGCCTGGGAGAAAGAAAGAAAGAAAGAAAGAAAGAAAGAAAGAAAGAAAGAAAGAAAGAAAGAAAGAAAGAAAGAAAGAAAGAAAGAAAGAAAGAAAGAAAGAAAGAAAGAAAGAAAGAAAGAAAGAAAGAAAGAAAGAAAGAAAGAAGAAAGAAAGAAAGAAAGAAAGAAAGAAAGAAAGAAAGAAAGAAAGAAAGAAAGAAAGAAAGAAAGAAAGAAAGAAAGAAAGAAAGAAAGAAAGAAAGAAAGAAAGAAAGAAAGAAAGAAAGAAAGAAAGAAAGAAAGCAAAGTGGTAAGTAAATAATCTAACTAGACAAAAGCGTACTGTAGAGCATGAGGTAAGGCCTCCATAAGATAGAAGTGTATTTTAAAGGAGAATTTCAGCTTTTAGTTTTGGACCAACTTTAAATCTTGCCTGGATTTAAATCAATATTGGTAAGAATGAGATTCTTGAAACCAATGGTCAAATATCCCATAAATTTCAAACAAGTCAAACAATACAAGAATATTAACCTGGTGCTGCTCGCAACCTCCTTAGCTCTTTACACCAAGAATGCCAGCTATAGAAATACTTTGTTCTGAGTGAATCTGGCACTTTGAATCAATTCAATTTTGAGAGAAAGAAAAACCACTGATTGTATCTCCAGTGTGTTCCAGGATCTCTGGATTCCTGGTGCTGGGTAGACTGAGGCACAAGAACAGGAGTTCTGTAACTAAGTGCAGATATTGAACTTTTCCAATGTCTACAGCTGGTGAAGGTAGCCCAGGGATTCTTTTATAGCTTACTAAAATAATTAAATGCTCTTAAATGCTGCTCCTCTCATTCTCAGGTAGGCACTAGATCAAACAAATTGCTCCCTAAAAGGCTCTATTCATTTCTACTGACTGCAAAAGTAGCCCAGGGTCACTAGAACAGAGATGTATGGTGCACTGTGGATACCTAAAGGCATTTGTGGTTTCTCTTTCCATGTGGTGTCCTATTACAGAGCAGAAAAGGGTGGCAAGGGCTGGACTTGCTGGAGGAAGCTGTGATGAGTAATTCTGGAGAGCCCTGGGATGCTCAATTCAACGTTACATATGTGGATAGCAACAATACAGGGAATCCCAAAACTGTGGTCCCTGACACAGCCTGGAAAGCCTTGAGGAAGAGCTGGGAAACAAAACAGGTTCTTAAACTTGAGAGATTGATGACAAAACAGCCATTACTGATGGGTAATGATGCAAGAAAGAAAGAAAAGTGGAAGAAAACCTTCACCATCAAGTTGCCAGGGTTGCAGTTCTTCCTTATCAATGACACTGTGATCCAAAAAATCTTGCCATTGAGAACTTGCCTCCCTCTAAAACCCTGACTTACTCTCTTTGTCCCCCTGACTACCTGTTTAGAGAACAGGGAACTTCCCCTGCCCTAGAATGGGTTAAATAAATGAATTAAGGGACTTACAAACCTTCCTGTGTTCTTCTCTGGCTCTGTCTTGCTCTGAGAATAAAACAACCTCAAAGGACACAGAACTTGTGAGTACTTCATAAACTTTATACACCACAAAAAGAATCACAACATTTGCTGTGGGAGATGACTTTTAACTCAAGACTTTGAAGAACGATATAGACCGGATTCTTTTGCAAATGAAAAGCATTGCCTTTTCATTTAAGTGAAACACCAGGCTTTTACATCCAACCTTTAAACATTAGGTGGCCCAGCTGTGTTCTTTAATGTCACCATTCTGCAACCTTAACAAAATGAAAACAGCCATGAATATCATCGATCTCTGGGCACAGATGCATTTCCACATCCTTCATTCCACATCCAGCAGCCTTTCACAGGCCAGAATAAAAAAAAAAAGAATAACTTTCACAAGAAAGTCTAGCCATTCATCAGAAAATTAGCTTGATAAAAATGGTGAAATTCTAAATTTTCTCTCCCTCTGGTTTTGCTCAATGGCTTCCAGATTGCATCCATTTTATTTACAAAAAGATAGATGTGCTTCCCCCTCCCCTAATTACCAGGGACACAAATTCAGTTGTGGATGAAAACCTTTTGTGTATGCCTCTTAAGTCCTCCCCAAAAGTTCTGCCACTGGAATTTGGCCAACCATTTTGTTGATGATGCATGAGCTGGAACCGAATAGAGATGATTTTTCCATTAACGGCTTTGGCTCTGCAGAACCAACAGGAGTAAAATATTAGTTTTGCTTGCTAAAGAATTTGCTATGACTCAAAGACACAATGAGACAGATCTTTGGGGAAAGGGGCTTATGTTCCTAGAGAATCACTCTCCTAACTATAACCATACCAGTTCTCAAAGCTGTGTACAAAAATCTTATGTATCTTATTACAGACAGTCGAGAGTCCAAAGGTTCAGACCTCCAAAAGGCCTTGAAAGACTTGGAACAAGCAACTGAGTATTCTGTCAACAAGATTTTATATATTTTTTTTTTTCTCTACAGAAAATGTTGATCTTGACTAAAAAACAGATTAAAAAAATTAAAAATAATCAGGGTTGGGGCATTGTTTGAATTTTTGTAAGTCCTTGACTGCATTAAGAGAGTGGAAGGACAGAAGATCCTTTCTCTATTGGAAGACAAAACACATTCTGAATTCATGTTAGATATGTACTAGTGAGGATCGAGGTGAAGGTGGAGGCTTAGAGACTTAGTGGCCACCCAGAATGGAGGAATATTTCTGTAGTTACTGTCTACCACCTTGTGCACAAATGCTGCTGTATTGGGTGGTGATTAACACAGAGGCTACCACCACACCCTTATTCCTTCTTTGGTGTATTTCCACCTAGGTTTAAGAGAAATTAGAAGTAAGACTAAGGTTCTGAATGAAGATACACACTAAGGAGGACATTCATGTTGCCTGGACATGGACACCTGTAGTGGAGGAGGTGGTGATACAACATGTCCTTTTCTGACCTGGAGGTAACAGCTTGCCCCTTGCTCTTCCTCCAGTGATCATGCAAGATCAATCCCATCACATGTGTGCTGGGTAATTAGGAAAAGATGGGAAAGATGTCTCTACATAATTATTTTCTTTCAAGGTCCTTTGTGGCAAGCTTGGCTGAGACATGAATGATTTCCTTTCCTGGTGGCAGAATGGGGAATGGTCTGATCCAAAACTTGGTGTGTGATCACTGCATCTCTGGTGACATCCCCTTCACTGGCAAGTGAGTCATGTTGTTCCAGACGGATCAGAATGTAGTAGGGCACAGATTTGTGTTTAGCCTCTTACTGTTTCTAAGTGCATTAGCGGGGTACATGACTATAGAGACACATCTTTATGGCAATAGTTGCAGTGTCCAAAGGTATGACAAGAAATCATCCAAGACATCACTTCTTTCATACAGGACGGCAATAACAGAGGAATGTGCCAACTAGTCTGATACAACCTCCTTATTTTTCATTTTAAAAGAGGCAAGTTTCAGATGATCAAAATTATGTTTTGAAAACCATTTTAAAAGGTTTAAACATCCAGCAGTGTTTGGCTGAAGAGCAGCAATGATGACACTTATCCAGTGAGTTTTGCAGAGCTAATCCAAACAACTTGCTTTTATCTCTGTGTGTGTGTGTGTGTGTGTGTTCAATGCTTTGGCCTTTGGGTCTGCTCCAGGCTCATTTATCATGCAGCAACTTCATATAGCAAAAAAGAATGTGTACCACAGCAACATGTAGGGGTCTCCAACATGATCCAGGACCCACAATGCATAAACATCTACTAACAAGTGGCTTCTGCCCTGAATAGCTACAAATCTAAACAGGATAGCAAAAATAAATAAATAGGCAGACAGGAAACATCTTCACTTTTGTGTGCTCATTTGTAGGGATTGAGTCTGTGTCCAGAGATGAGTGGCAGACAGGGCAGAGAAATACCCCTCCTGCTCTCCACCCTGATGGCCTTGCTGCTGGTTACGTTGGAAGTGCCCAAGTGTTTTTGGAAGAGCTGAATTTAAGATATGTGATGGGCTGCATTAATGTGATGCTCAGCCCGAGCAGAATTCAAATATTTCCCCCAAGTGGACTTTTTTTTTTAAAGTCTCTTAAAGGCTTCAGCTCTATTTCCAGAGCCTCATCTGAACTGGAAAGCTGTTAATGATACCACTCTGATTAACGCTTGCAGATCTGTCTCCATCATCTTCGGTCCCAGACCTTCGCTTTATTATTCATGTAACACATTTTAATTAGTAAATTCCTTAGTCTTTAATGCTTTTGCTTCAGTGCCAGCTGACCCCATGGCCACTTGCCCGCCAGCAGCTTCAGTGTCATGTAGCAGGAAGTTCCCTTTACTTACTTTAATGACCCTTTTTCTGAATTAATACATCTTTTAGTGATATGAACTCTAACAGTACCGTTAATTTAAGATTCTGAACTGAATTACACTCTGTGTAATACCACTTACTTCAGTCAAATTGCTCTTGAGTTTCTTTTCTCTTATTAAATCAGCACATCTTAGAGGGCACAGGATTTTTTTATTTTATTTTTAAATAGACTGAGGCACAGAGGTTAAGTGATCTTGGAGTTTGGTTGAGTTCTCTGTAAATCAGCTCCACGCTCAATGAGATAATAAATATTAGCAATGACTATAAAAACTCTGAGCTGAAGAGAAGACGACAGAAATATCTCTGTGTTAGAAGAAGACAAAAACATCACAGAGCTAAATAGTGCACCCACATCTTGAATGCTGCTGGCTATTTTGCTTATCCTCTCTTCTGGGACACATTGGGATGAGACAAGGTTCAAAAAAGGGTGACAAAAGACAATCAAATGGCCACATCAGAAAAAAGCCCTCCTGTTCTTTGGTTTGTGAAATAGGTCTGTAAATTCATGAAGGTTGATGAGGTGGTAGAAAGTGAACAGGAACTTCTATCAATTAAATGGAGCACCCAATGAATTTTTGGAGTAACAGACTTCAAAAACATAATGAGAGGAAGCCTTTTGTTTTGGCCAAGCTCATATCCTGTAACACATTGTCACGGGAAGCTGCGGAGTCCAAATATATAGATAGGCTCATAAAATAAAGACACAACCCTGGAGGATCCATCTCACGGGATTATTTAATTCAAAGGTCTGGATTCAACTTCCCGTTCAGGAAACTTCAGAGCTTTGTAGTGTCAGATCCTGGGAGGTTTTTCCAGTCACAGGATGGCTGTCTACATTCTATGTTTCTTCCAATCTTTCTTTATGTTTTGCCTTTTAGGACAGGATATATGGATTTGTATCTTCGCTGAGCATAACCACCAACAGGAAATGTAGAAACAGACTTGTTCTCATAACCAGCAGTTCTGTCTTTGGTGTCTTTGGGGCACCAGCAATAAAATAGCTGTTTGCCAGCCAGCCAATGATAGACTCAATCACTTTGGTCTCAATCTTTGATATTCAGATCTCCCAACTTTAGTGCCTCCTATTTCTCCTCCAGCTGCCACTGTTTTGAGAAGGATCTTCCTCATAGTACTGTTTCAGTTCCTTTTCCATTTGTAGGATAAGGAACTGTATTGTAATGTAATATCTAAGGCAAAATAGCACTTTCAGTGTGCAGACATCTCCTTAGGAGTAAGAGCAAAAGGCTGATGAGTTTTCTTTGGGTCCTAAACTCATAACTCTCTATAGCAATGAACTCATCTGAGCCCTGAGCACCAAAAATCATTCTGTATCTTTTCTGTCAGATAAATTAAGGTTGAAAGGATAAACCACTGAAAAAAAAATAAAAAATCTTATGAACTTTCTTAAATGTATTCAATTTTGAGTGTTTTACGGTTTCCTCAGTAAAATTTGCAGCAGAGTCTTTCAAGCAGATCTCAACTGCCTGCTGGGACCGAGTGAGAGGCTGTGTGTATAGAGGGTGGAGATGTCTCTGGCTGCCTTTTCTCCCAGGAAAGACATTGTGAGAGTCACCTTTGTGGATATGTCTAGACAGAGCTGGCAAAGGTGCCAGACACTGCAGTGCCTGCTTGAAGGAGTTATCTAACCAGCACTGGTGGCAACAAGTTAGACAAGCCACTGGCCATTGCTCAAGGTCTGCTCCTGAGTGCAAGCTTAAACTCTTCTGGAGCTCTGAGTCCTTCTGGAGACAAGGAGCCTTTCTGACCTCCTGACGCTATCTCACTCCATTCCTCTTGTTCTCTGCATTGCACCATGGCTAGTATGTCAATGCTTAATCTCATTTCTGTTTTGCTCTGAGATCACAATCAAAGAGGAACTGCTTGCTCAGAAGTGCTTTGTAGCCTTAATTATTTCTTAGGTAGAAAAAAAATCTATCTGCTTGGTCTACAGAAAATAGATTTTGTAGTAAGGGCTGGTATATTTTATTAGACCAGCCAATACAGCTGGAAATGACAAAGGAGCTTCCAGAGACTCAGCCCCTTCTTCAGGACTGAAATAGAAGCAGGCAACCCCATACTAAGTAAAAGTATCTTCTTTATACCTTTAAACCATCACAGCTACAAGACAGTACTGAATACACATCCTGATCTAAAGTCCAGAAGGGACAAGTGAAAGATTTCCATTGGTTTGAGTAGCTTTTAAGTCATCCAAAGATGCTGGAATACCAAAACGGGGCAGGGCTGAACAACATTTGTTCAAAGGAAGCCAGTGAGATGTATCAACACTTTTTAAGTAGATGTTCAGAGTTTTCTGTGGGGTCCTAGGCTGAAAAATTTATATAAAATCTTAAAGTTGTTGTATTAATGAGCCACTTTATCTCACTTCTGATGTTCATCTCTTTCTTGATCAATAAAAACGATACCCGTATATAAAAGGTTTCAGAAAGGCAATGCAGTGGTTGTTGTTTTGAAGGCATTGAATGAATGGGATCTGGTAGCTGTTAAAACTTGGGGAGATTATTCTGCCAGGCAAAACTTAGAATTTAAACTTTTAAGTTTGCTTTTACATAGGAAACTTTTCAGATGTCTTATGTGAAACCTGTCTTTTTTTCTGAATGCGTCTCTTATCTTTGCTTCCCCCAAAAATTCTTTGCAATATAAACTGGATAGGGAGCTGGAAAAATAAATGACAAATAGACACATGCACATTTTTTGGTGTCACTGTGAATCAGGGACAGACTCTTGGCTGTGGAAAGAGGAAAGTAAGTACACATCTGAGACCCCAAATGCTCCTCACATCTCATAACACCTGAAACACTGAGGAATTTGTACTTTGATATTGGAGATATCTGGGGAGCTTGGGGTGCATGCTCCCTTAACCAGCCATTCCCCATGCTGTACTTATACAAGTGAAAATCCCTGCAGAAATAGAAAACTTGGTGTTTTCAAATAAAAAGAGGAAAGAATGTGGCAGAAAATGATAAAGTCAGTCTTAATCTGCAATTGCTGCCCACCTAAAATTCTATTCCTCCCTTTAAATACAGCCTCTCTCAAGCTCAGATAACAATGTTTTGACCAGTTGCTTGTTTTTCTTGTTTCCGAAAGAATTGACTAAGAGCAAACTTCCAAAACTCCCAGCAAAACTCACAGCCTTTTCTGACAAATGTCTAAGTTTCTCCTTGTTTTTAATGAGTAATCATGGGAAATGGAACAGTAGGTTGGTTTTGCGGAGCTCTGCCGTAATAGCAGGTAGCAGAACAAACCCGGCGGCTAGGCATGAACTGTGAATGAGAAACAGCATTGAGCAGCACAGGTGTAATTATCCAGAGAAGACTGTTGCCATCATTACAGTGACAAAAACAACAAACTTAAGGAAAAAAAAAAATATGGACAACCCAACGAACAAGCCTCTGTTTATTTTGCCAGGAGTTATAGATGTATAATTAAATTGTGCATCAGGATATACTTATAGACCTTAAACTTTGACTGTAAAACACCCGTTGCACTGATAAATCACAAACACACACTGATAAATCACAAACACATGTGCAAAGATATTTCAGAGTTTTTTTCTGTTTGCTTGGGCTATTTATTTCTTTATCAATATATTTATTTTTATGAGGATTGTAAAGGTTTAATTGGCATTGAAGAAACTAATCAAAACCACAGACTCCTGAGAACTCGCAGCCACGGATATGAGCTAAAACAGGCTAGGAATCATCTCAGCTGTAGGTATCCTGTCTCAGCCAGTAATTTCATCCCAGGGATGCAGTGTGCGTGATAGATGGGAAGAATCGCTTGCTAGGACTGGTTCTCGCTGACTCTAACTGATGCAAGGAAAGAAGAATTTGCTGATGGCAAGCTAAAATACAGAATAATGTTGCTCTCTTGGATGAAAAATAAAAACGGAACGAAATCTTTAAAAAAGTCCAAACCTTCTCCTCTTATAGAGCTCCACCTTCTTTGCACCAACCAGGCATAGCTGGTAATATTTACTAAAAATGTGCTGTTATTTTTAACTTCAGCTCTTTATTTTTATATAATTTTGAATAAAATGGGGATTATTAAATTGAGATTAATTTTGGTTGGTTTGAGTTCCTCCAATCTCAGTTGTCTGCAAGAGTTCAGAACTCTCCTGTAACTTTAAAGGACAACCAAGTCTTGGAAGGGGGACGGGGCTGTTTCTATTTTTTGTTTTTTTTTCTTTATATGATTGATCTGAATTCTCTTAATTTCAATAGTGGCCAGTTACCTGCATGATTTACAGAATATTTGTTATGACAAAAAGAAAAAAAAAAAAAAGTAAACAATTGCAACAAACTGGGATTTTAACTCCATTCACTGTTAAAAGGGTAAAAAGGGTAGAAAACCTTAATGCATGCCACAGAGTCGAGTGAAGGAGATTCATCACACAGGGTCATCAGAGGCAATCCAAAGGTAGGATGGATATTTCTAATTTCACCTTGAACAAGGAATTCCTCCAGTGGACTACCTCAGCGGGTATATGTCCCTCAGGCAGAAGAGCACACAAATGTTATGACTCTGTTTCTGCCCTATTAAGTGCCAGAGTAAATAACTTTACAGTCTTTCTTTCAAAGCAAATATGCCTCCAAAAGGCTGATTCTCGGGAGGCATAACTGATTGCAGGAGATTTACATCTTGTTTCATTACAATTCAGGAAGCTGTAATGCTTGGAACTGCTGAGGATTTATCTATCTCCAGAAGCGTAGCCGAGGGTGAACAGAGGCAAACAAAGTTTATCCTCTTCTAATTTGGGCAACTGGCAGTTTACAGCTCCATATGGTGGGCCTGGAATACCAAACAAGTGAGTTTATCTGCCTGTTTATTGACTCCCGCGCAAGAGTCCTGCGCCAAAAGAGAACAAAGATGTCTTTATCTCTCCAAAACACAAAGCTGATCACTGCATGTCAGATGGAGCATAAAACTGAAAAGAGCAGGGCAGAAATGGATTGCTGTCTCATTTCCTATGGAAGAGCATGCTTTTACATAGCTTCAAGTATTTTCCTCTGTGGGGGTGAACTGGAGTAAGGCAATGACTTCAGCAGGTGTCTGGGGGTGGTGTTCAGGTTGACTCACGCCTATCACTGCTAACTTGAATGGGAATTATGCCCAGACCTGGCTTTGCAGCTGATTTTAAACCATAGTCTGGTACCAAAGAAATCCCTCTAATCTTTTTTTCCCTCAGGTTCTGTATTCTGCCTGCTGATCAGCCCCCCTCCCCTTGACTTGCCAGGAGATTTGGAATTGATGGGCTTGCCCTGAGTTGTATCAGCTTTCACGTTTTCTGTTGTTCTTGTTGTTATGAGAGACTTCGCTGCTTTAAAACATCTTCCTTTGGGTACTGCATTTGTAAGAAGCAGAACATTTCCTCCTTGGCTTCCTGTTACGCTCATGCAAAGTGTTTTGATGATTTGTTTCCTTTTATGTCTTGACGGTGGTTAGGAATAATCTGCAATCACAGTGATGAAAGCCACGCTAAATGAATTCTGGGGGCAAGAAAAAAGAACGCAGAAGCGACTATCCATACACAAATCATTAATGCTCTAATGAGGTAGCAAAGCTGATTCTGTATCACAATTATAAAGGAAACATTTGTAGTTTTTCCACAAAGAGACTGGAGCATTGCAATTTTGCTACCGTCAGGCATATGCTCTCGGTACATTTATCACAAGAAAACACAGAAAGACCTTTTGAACGATCACTGAAATTGAGAGAGAAGTTTTCCCCTGACTTTAATGGAATTTGGATCAGGTACAAAACACTTGTTAATTAGGTACTTTAGAAAAATTTTAAAATTGAATACAAAGCATCTGCAAAGAAAGAACGCTCAATGAGCTTCACTGGTGCAGACAGATACACAGCTTACAGGGTTCACAGTCACCAGTTCCAGGGTTGAACACATCAACAGCTCACACAGCCAAGGTTTGAAGAAGAGGCTTTGAAATGACCTCAGCAGTCATCCCCCCTTGAGTTAGATTCAATTACACCAACAGTATTCCTGAGAGCTGGTTTCCTAAAATATTCCTAAACTGCCAGACTTCCCCTGTCATCTCTCAGAGCTCTGAACAGGGAATCAGAATTTTCTAATGCTCCCCTAAGCAACAGAACTGGGGACCACTAACTTCTAAGTCTTCCTCGAAGGTCTGAAAACTGCCTGGTCTAGTGGGAGGTGTCCCTGCCCATGGCAGTAGGATTGGAACTCAATGATCTTTAAGGTCCCTTCCAACTTTAACCATTTTATGATTCCACGAAATCAGCCCACAGTGGTTTTGTAAAGACAGGCAATTCTCAGTCCTCAGTAACCAACTGACTCCTGTGACAGATGGTGCTGTGAATTGCAGGAGAAAAGGCGGTCCTCTTCAGGATGTCTGTACGGTCATCACCGACCTGGACTTATGTGCTAATGTTGTGCTTCATCTTTAACTGCAAGGGATCTGGACAACCCTGCAGCTTTTACAACTTATAGAAAGATTAATGGTGAAACCTTGTTGCTCTCTCCAGGGCCTACTTTCTACAGATGTTACTCAGTTATCTGTTTTCTGGCACAACTGTGCGATGTACTCAAGAGAGATTAGCGGGATTCACTTGCAAGAAGTAAACAGGAAGAGACATCTAATCTTTGCTTGACAAAATAGAAGCAATTGCTTGCCAGTCTTGAATGATGCTCTGGAGCTTCCACCTCTCCAACCTTGGAGAATCATTTGTCTTTTCCACAAGCAGATGAGCCTTTTAGTACTGCTTTTGCTCACAATTCTCATGAATAATAATGTGGAGTTAGACAGATTTCCCATGCTGCACACGAAGGAGCCGCTACCTGGCCACTTGGGGTTAAGGGCAATGCACGAAAAATTACATCTCTGAAATAAAAATGGCAGGGAAGATTGAAAGGGGGAAAAAAAAGAAGGCAGCTGAGCCTTAGTTCACCCCTGAGGGGAAAAAGGCAGATTCTTCACAGCTCTAAGTCTTGTGGTACCAGGGCTTTCCTTACGGTCCTTGCTCTTGAGTCTGAATCATAGAATCATTATGGTTGGAAGAGATTTTTAAAATCATGAGGTCCAAACATTAACCTAATACTGCCAAGCTACCACTAAACCATGTTCCTCAGCATCTACTCAGCTTTTAAATACCTCCAGGGATGGTGACTCAACCACTTCCTTAGGCAGCCTTTTCCAGTGCTTGAATGGATGAATGGCTGAATGATGAGGGGGGAAATCCCTGCTATTTTTGTTTTTTTTTTTAATAAAAGTAGTAGGCAGCCCCTCCTGATGATAAGACAGGTTAGTTAATGGAACACTGTGGGCTGTGACACCAGAAAGCCAGAACTCATGTTTCTCCTGGGAGTGGGAGAGCAGCCACCACGCTCTGGTTTTGCTCTACCCACCACCACTTAAGGTATTTTCATCCCTCTTAGTTCCTTCCTAGTAATTTCAAACCCGGTGATCGTAGACCGGGTGGGTGGTCAGTAGTCGTTCCTCACTGAAGACTGGAAAAAATATGGTCTACTTCCAGAACACATTCCCTCCATACCACTGCTCGTGTGTTCTTCAAGGGTGAAAACTGAGTCATTGAATTTAGTATAAGTCAAAAAACACTGACAGGCAAGATATTTGAGAGCTATTTACATCTGCCAGTTAATTGGCTGTTGCCTGTGCAGTAGCAGTTGATAGACACTACCAAGGAAATAGTGCCCCCAGGGAAAATTATCTCCTCTGTACACCCCTTGCAGTCACCTGGGAAATATGCTATTTCTGATAATGCTATGCATATATTATATGGGAAGGAAAGTATCCAATCTGTACTTTTGCCTACAGGCATGCTGTATCGATCGTACTCCTACCAATATATCATTTATTTATTTCAAGTCAGCTCAGCAAGACCTGTCCTGGGAAATGAGTTGCATGGGTTGCTTCCAAAAAACAATTAACAGGTGATATTTCTTCTAAGATTAATTTTAACTCAAGTCTGGACAAGAAAGGTGCATTAAAGAGCATTGGTAAACATCTTCTTTTTTGAGTTAACGGTGGAAAAGTTTCTCTCCATAGCTGTTTAGAGCTGCTTGTTCCTTCAGGAGCTCAGAAGGTCAGAAACCGATGTTGAGGTATCTTGAGGGTTTTCTGCTATTCACAGGAAGGCCTAGAATTGGTGCAAAGTCATTCCCTTTAAGATAATATGTGGGAGAGAATAATAATATTATATTAAGGTAATATGTGGGATTAGCCTGTGGGGTGCAGGCTGAGAAGAGGTCTCAGGGCCTCCAGTCCAACCCACAGCCTTAACCATGCGTGGACCCTTTCCATTCTCTGTAGAGCAACAAGATTTCCAATGATCGATGCTGAAAGTAAATAATGGATACAAGGTTTTGGGTAGATCCAATGCTATATCTTTGCTGCTTGCTTTGATCATTGTCATCTAGAACTACCTGAAAACAGATTGTAGGAAGGTGGAGGTTGGTCTCTTCTCCCAAGTAACCAGTGACGGGAAAGAGGAAATGGCCTCAAGTTGCAGCAGAGGGAGATTTAGGATGAATGTTAGGAAATATTTCTTCACAGAAAGGATTGTCAAGCATTGGAATATGCTGCCCAGGGAAGCGGTAAAAACACCACCCTTGGAGGTATTTAAAGGACACGTAAATTTGGTGCAGAGGGACATGGTTCAGTGGTGGTTTTGTCAGTGTTAAGTTAGTGAATGGACTTGAGGGTCTTAAAGGTTCTTTCCAACCTAGACAATTTTACAATTCTTTGTGTGACAACTATTGTCAGAGACAGTGTTTGGGGCTCATGGGAACACAGGGCTGATATTCTGTCTTATATTTCCTCCATCACTTAAAGCCCAAGTAAATCTGTCAAATACATTATTCACACTGTACTTGCTGTAGCAGATGAAGGCTGCATGGGAAAAAGCTTGTTTCTTTCTTTGCAGTGGGGACCTGGTAGGTATTAGGGGGACAGGGGGACACCACCAATATATTGGCCCCATCACATGTTTCTGTAACCTCCTTGTAAAGGAGAGCAGGGAGGTGCTCTGGTTGCCTCTCTGCTGGCTTCTCAGCAGTGGCACAGGAAGTCCCAATCTGCAGGTGGTGATTCAGGGAAGGGGAAGGATGTGGTCAACAGCAGCAGCTATCAAATGCACTCATCTTAAGATGCTCACATTTCTGCAGGGGATAGTGGCAAAAGCTCTTCCTCCCACCCCATCCCCAGCTTATATGGTGAGACCGAAGGCAGAGTCAAAGTCTGTCACGTTTTCTAAGTTACCTCATTTTGCTTCCTGTTTTAAGCAGCTACAGCCAAAAACACCTTGTTCTAAGAACATAACAGCTTCCAGCATGATTGCTCAAGCAGATTTCAAATAAAGGTCTTTTAATACTGCTAACGTACCAAACCCTTCAACTAAGGCCAGCATGCCATCTCCATTAGTTGATAGGAACAGGAATCTTTTACCCACCTCTTCAGCTGAACACCAAAAAAGCTTTTAATGTGAGCCATACACTTGTTTCTTAACTTCATGTTCCCGTGCCTCCTACTGTTTAAGTGTTTAAAAGCATTGTACCGTGTGTGAGCTGCACGGAGCTGTGGTCTTCCTTGCGATATAATTCATCCTGTCTGATGACCCGCTCAACTTGACCTGTGCTTGGTCAGTCCAACTACGCTGGTGTGGGATCAGGAGTCCAAACACAAAGCAGAGCTCAAACACTGCGCTGAATACAGTTGGATTCATCACTGTCAGCATGTGTCTGGACTTGGCAACAGGTTTTCATCTGTAAAAGAGCCATTTTCATGAAGCAATGAATAAGTGAGTAATGCAAATTCATACATATTAATACCAACTGGGTCACAAAAATGTTTTTAGCTAAAAGAAAACAAACCATTAAGTTCACTGCATTCTTATTATGTCAGGCTCCTGTTCCATTATTTTCACCCTAGCTAAATTTTGGACTTGGTTTTGTTGACGCATACATAAAAGCAGCATTTTTTTTTTCTCACATAACATGCATGTATTTAATATTATGCTACAACTTAAATTTTCTTTTTAAGTTGAAAGTTACTAGAGCCCACTCTTCCATTCAGTACCTAAGCCCCAAACACAAAAGAATTTAGCTACAATCACAGCTGGAAGTTTAATTTGGTGCTGGCCAGAACACACATTAGACAATGCAAATGTTATAAGGCATTATATAAGGCTATAAAATACAGCTGCACTCCAGAGCATTTCCCACCGACTGAGGAATCTCACCTTTACAATAGAAGTCGCTGCCTTCCAGAAGCTCTAATTGAAGAATACCACTCAGGTTGTTAAGTGCTACGGCACTTTTCACCCAGCAATAACAACACTGACCGCAGGTGGCACACGGTCTACCAAGACAAACTAACTGGCTCATACATTTGAGCTGCTAGAAGACCCATTCTTACCTGCTGAGCCAGGTAATTCTATCTGTCCCTTTCCCTCACGGTGGGTCAGAAAAGAAATACTCAATCTTAAAGGTTGGTTTACATTTGACACTTGACACAGCAGCCCTGGTGTTAATGGAGCTGCTCAGCCTTTTCCCATAAGGTATGGGAGAGGGCATCGCTTGTGCATGGGATGGAAAAAGTAGTCCTCCAAGAGTGCAGGTTGCACAGGGTGGAATCCAGGCAGGTTTTGAATGTCTCTGGAGACAGAGACTCCACCACCTCTCTGGGTAACCCATTCCAGGGCTCCAGCACCCTCAAAATAAAGAAGTTCCTCCTCATGTTTAGATGGAACTTCCTGTGTCCAAGTCTGTGCCTGTTACCTCTTGTCCTGTCACTGGGCACCACTGAAAAAAGACTAGTCCCATCCTCCTGACACCCACCCTTTAAGTTGATTAGATCCCCCGTCAGTTTTCTCTTCCCCAGCCTAAAAAGACCCAAGTCCCTCAGCTTATTCTTGTACGAGAGATATTCTAGCCCCCTAAACATCTACTTTTGTACCCGGTGTATATTCATCCTCCTCTGCCTCCTCTTTCCATTTCTCTCTATAGCTTGTGTCTCTTCTACAGCTGGCCAACTTCTTCCCTTTCCAGGAATATATCTAAGTTATCACTAATCCTTTGCTCATGTTTTCTTGAAACCACACAGTTATGCAGGCAAGTGCTAAGACTTCAAACTCAGTACAGCACCAGCCCTCCAAGAATGTAGTCTGCTCTCACCATTGTAGAGTTGGTCCAAGTTTCTCAGGCAGGAGTTTTCCATTGGAAAATGCTGTCTGTGCAGGGCTGCAATGTTCTGCAGGAATGTGATGACTTCTTCAAGACTGTCAGTGGAAAGCGGGCGGTCAGGTTGGTCTATTGGTCTCATGCCAGCCCACCTTCTCAGGCATTCTGGCATCACCGACACCTCTGTAATGTCCAGCCCAGGGTTCAGGTTGCCAACTTTCCATCTTTCCAGGCAGAAGGGATGGTATGAAACTATTGCCTTGTTTCCACAGTGGACCAGGGCCTCGTACCTTTGCTCCTTACTTATTCCCTGACAGGTTTCACAGATACCTATTACAGCTCTCTTTGTTTTCCTGGCTTCATCAGTATCCAGACTCCACTGCTGTCTTCTAACCAGCTGTTCAAAGCCAAGAAGCATAAACATTTAGAGATGGTGGTTTCTCCAAAATTTACCACTTTTAGGGGAAAATTAGAAGAAACTGCAAAAATAAAAACCCACACAGTTAAAGATTTGCAGGGGAGATGGCAAATTCAAGGGATTTTGCTGATCATGAAAATATTTTGATTTAATTACCTTCTTTTTCCTCAAAGAATGCAAAGTTTGGCCATATTTTCTATAGGACAGAAGTTGTTCTGACATTCACTGGCAGCGTCTTTCTACATATTCTCCATGAGGTTAGTTTTAAGTACAAGACCTGCCCCCATGCACACATCGAACCATTGTTAGAGAGTTTGAATGCTGACAGACTAACATTTTGTGGAAAATATCCCTTTAGATAGTTGGGAAAATGCCACTTCTGGGTAGGTATTTTTTTTTCCCATAGCCAACTTGTGGTAGATTTGACAAACCATCTTTTTCTTCTGATTCAATCCCAACTGGCTTGCCAAACTCCCTGGATATCAGGCCAGCCTTTCCTGGAGTTTCTTTTACCTAAGGAAAGTGAAGCAGCTTTAAATAAATGGATTTTGTTTCAGTGATAACCAAAATGATCATTTTGCTTTGCAGTTTAGATTTCCAAGAGACAGTATGATAAAATACAGAGATTAAAGAGAAAAGACCAAGAGGATGACCAGAAGGCAGGTCAATAATGAGGAAACCAGAAAGAGAACTGAAGAGAAAGGATGGGAAACTGGAGAACACCAGAAGTTGCACACCCAAATGAGAAACAGTTTGAGATTTAGCTATGGCTTGTCTCTGTCCTGATGTCATCTGTGTCACAGGACTCCTCTTGTGAGGTCTGTATGCTTATAATCTCTAGTTCCATGACACAAAACACATTGCTTTTTCTCGTGAGTTCTTGTGGAAAATATCAATCAGGAAGTTAATAGCACCTCCTGGATAATATATCACTTTGAGAAAATGGAATGGTTCCCTTTTTTGTCTTTTTTTTTTTAATTATTTCTTTTTTTTTTTCCTTCTTTATTTCTTTCACTCCAGCAGGAGGAAATTAAGGAGTGACATGACACCACTTTTATGGATGAACACCTTTGAGGATGCTTTTGTTGTGGATCAGAAAATTAAATTGACTTATTGTGTAGGAAGGGAAGGGAAAGGAAGGGGGAA
>VXBJ01006744.1:0-12781 GCA_013400055.1 Nycticryphes semicollaris
ATTTATTAATTTATTTATTTATCAATCAATCATAGAATTGTAGAAAGGTTAGAGTTGGAAGGGACCTTAAAGATCATCTAGTTCCAACCCCCCCTGCCATGTACAGGGACACCTCCCACTAGAGCAGGTTGGTGAAAGCCCCATCCAGCCTGGCCTTAAACTCTTCCAGGAATGGAGTATCCGCAACTTCCCTGGGCAACTTGTTCCACTGCCTCACCACCCTCACAGAAAAGAATTTCTTTCTAGTATCTAATCTAAATCTCCCCTCTTTCAATTTAAAACCATTAACCCTCATTCTATCGCTACACTCCCTGACAAAGAGTCCCTCCTCATCTCTCCTGTAGGCTCCCTTCAGATATTGGAAGGCTGCTATTAGGTCTCCCTGGAGCCTTCTCTTCTCCAGGCTGACCAAGCCCAGCTCCTTCAGCTGGTCTTCATAGGAGACGTGACATTTATGGTACAAGGCAGACAAATTTGTGAATGTTTCTTACCGTTATTTACTTTTGATTGGATGACTGTAGTCCTTTGAGCTTATCTAAGCAGCAGGTCTTTAAAAAAGAAGAAGTGAGGTGGTGGATAATTTAGACTATGCAGAAGAAAGGGGAATGCTTGGCGAGAGGTGTGTTCTTGGCTGACTGGGTCTACTGAAATTATAAAATGTGTTGGAAGATTCACAAACCAAAATAGTGTGGTTTTGAACTAAAAATTAAGAACTACTGGTTTTGGAATCCTAAGGAAATACTTTTATTTTGGAATGTTTTAAACTTAAAAATATTTTTTGCAGATGCATTGAGAAATGAAAAAGTCTTCAAAAAGTTACAAATTGAAGCAGATATTTGCTTAAAATATTTTGATAGATTCAACACAAATTCACAAACTGGTTGGCTTTCTGCCTGGGGAATGCTCTGCAAAACAAAAGTTTTCTGTGAAAATTTCATGGAGCTGTAGCTATGCTCCAGTGCATTTTTCATCCTGTGTACAGCACATATAGCTGTCACATTCCAAAGCTCATGGTAAGAATAGATTCAGTCTAAATAAAGTGATGAGATTTTTATAGCTGCCATTAATTTTTGTGAACTCTTTTTGCAGTTGGATGGCCAAATATTTCTTTCTGTATTGATACGTGCAGACAGTCTTAATAAGTTGACCAGTACAGGATACTAAAGGATGTGTGAAAATGTGTTCTTCAGCCTAGGTTGTGTTATCGCCGTGGTATTTACAACTCCCAAGGATCCTTAGGATGGGAGAATGGATTGTTTAGTGAAATAGTAACAGGATTTGAAGACTTTCACCTCTAGGACATTGATTTATGTCCCAGGCTGGGTTGGCACTGTCTGAATGGAGTTATCACCTGAGAGCTTTTATTTGGCCTATGTGAAATGAAAGTCTTAAATTTGAAGTGGATAGCTGTCTAAATCACAAAATACCATCTTGTTTTGCACTAATTATGGTCTTTCAAGTTTCAATAAAATGACAAGGATTAAGTAGACATTAACACTTCTCTTGCATCCCTGGTGAGCGATCTTCTTTGTAAAGGCACTTTGTGAGGATATCCTTGACAGTCAAATGCTGCTGTCACCATGCCAAATACCTGTTTAATCAGTAATGAAAAAACCTTCAAGACTTGAACAACCACAGCACTAACTTAAAAAAGCCACAGAAAAGGTTCAGGATGGGAATGTCTACTCTATAGAAAACTGTTATTCCTCAAAGGCTTGTCGGGCCAGCAATCTCTGTCACATCACATGATTGATTATCACGTGTCTGATTTCAACAAAGAAACAGTAAAAAGGTGCATGCTAATCACATTCATACTTTTCTATGAGATGCACTACAGATTGGTGAAAAATAGGAAGATCACTGGATAGAATCAATTCATGCTGAAATATGGGGAAAGTTTTACTCCAAACTGGTCAACCAGAATAATAGATGCAAGAATAGTATGTGGCCCACTGAAGAAGGCTTCATATATTGTAGCAGCTAGTTCACAACTTAGTGCGAGGGACAGTAAAACTTTGTTCTGGATTTGATAAAGGTGAATCAGCTTAGGGAGAGAGAAATCTGAGAGAAATCAAATTTAATCTGACTGGAACACTCCATGAGAAAGGGTAATTACTGCATAGCTATAGAAAAGACAGAGACAGACTCTTCTTGGAGATGCACAGTGGTAGAATGAGAGGCAATTAATGCAACTTGCAAGGTGGAAAATGGAGCTTAGATAGGAGGAATTTTATTTTATTATATTTTTTTTCCCAGAAGGATGGTCAAACAGCGCAACAGATACCTGAGCAATGGGTGGTTTCTAACATCAGGATGTCCTCAAAACAAAATATAGTGACCTCCAAAGGCCAGCTGCTGCAAGAGTAGGAACCTCTGATATCCCCAGGACATGCAGCTTGAGGAAAGCCAAAAGGGAATGGGTTATGTCTCCATGGGAGCTGGAGAAGTCAGATCTTGCATATGAGGACTCAGGAATGACAGAAGTGTTTTCCATGGACAAGGATTAATCAGGAAGATTCTCTGAAATACATCAAGTAAGGGAGGAGACTCCTTAACTTTGGGTTCCTAAGGTATCATCTAATAAAGCCAGAAGATTCTAGGTAATTAAAGGTTAATCCATTTTAAAAAAAAAAAAGATCATGGCAGCTCTAGGACCTTCTTAATCTTTACTGATGAAGTACATGCCAACCTATGTACTTGTGGCCATATCCCCTTCACTGTTTGTAGTCAATTATTAAGACAAAGTGTGAGATCTTGTGGAAGAGGAAGGTACTTTTCTTTTAAACAACACCATTTGAATTCCCATTCATTCTGTCACAGATATCAGTCATTCCTACTCTCACTTCTTTGTGTCTGGTGTGTGTCTTAGTCTCTGCAGCACTGAGATAGGTCTGTTGAAGTGGTTTGGCCAAGATGACTCAGTGTGACATGCTGGCTGCTGAATCCTCATCACAGTGTTTGGGTTTTCTTGATTGGTGATGACAAACAGCATTTTGAGCAGGTTTTTATATTCTTCATGATTCAGCTTTTACTATGGCATGAGGCTTTTACCTCAGAATTTTGCTTACTTCAGCTGTCATAAATTTTAGGCAAGTTTGCTGGACGCTGTTTATGTTTCCCGATTTTAGGTGTCTCAGAGTTGTAACCTGTCTTCCTGTTGGACTTGCAAGAAGAGGAACAGCTGATCTGATATGCTGTAACCTTGCTGTCCTCCTCCATTTATCAAAATGTAGGGTCTTCCACTCTCAAGTCATCTGTGCTGTGGTCTCAAGGGAGCACAGGCCCAAGCCTTGATGGGAACATCACCTCACTGAGTGTTTCATTGCTGGTGTCTGTGTCCTTGAATGTCAGTACAGGCCATTCTATTCTGCTGTTTCCTCTGGTGCTTTCTCATGTGTATTTGCATTCCACTGAATGTTTGCATTTGATATAATATGTCAGCTCAGGACACATCAGTTTTGTTGGGCAAGAAGGCAAAATAGAGGAAACAGCAGGAAAATAGCAGAGTTTCGAGAGGTGTAGCTTTAAATTTTATGTGTGCCCGTGATACATAGAAAGGGATTTTTATACTGTGAACAAGAATAGCAAGCATTTACTGAGTACAGGTCTGGGGTAAAAAACTCATCAGCGCTTTGCAGGATGGATTGGTTATGTATTTGGGACTTGACAGACTTCTGGTGGACATCAGTGACGTTTTCCCTGTAGAATGGGACCAGGATAGCGCTAAAGTGTCACATTACAAACCAGAGAGGGGACCTTCTCCCTAAACTTGAAAAATGCTGGACTTTTTATGGTCGTTTCTCTAGTTGATTCATTTTACCAATTAAATCACATCTTGTAGATGCAGCTACACTATATTTACGTCACCATCTCTTTTTATTGCGTGAGCTACTAAATTGATGATTGGTTCTTTGAAATTAATTGTTTATTACCACATTTGGGTATTTTTTCTTCATCTTCCTTATTTGCCAGGCCAACAAATTGCCTCATTTTTATGACAGCCAGCTTTGTAACATAGGCTGGTTTGTTGGTATCATTAAATAAAAGACATTAAATGATTACTGCAGTTGCAGCGAGTTATACAGTGTAATTTCAACCTTTAGTGAGTAAAACTTATTGCATTTGCAAAATTTTGCTACTGAAATCTGTTACTAGCTTCATCAGCTGGCAAAGCGATACACTAGAAAAAAAACACCCTAATTCTTTTGGAGTAGTGCAGTGATAAGGGATTGCCTCTTTTGGAGAAAACAAAGCTCAAAGGGAAATACGCTGTGGCTTGTGTTGCCTTTGGTTCTTTTTTCCTTTCTGTTTTTTTCCAGGTTCAGTGTTGAATGCTCAAGTGGTTGTTTATTTAAAAACGCCTTGAGGATCTGTATGGTTTGTATGGATCTAAGTGGATTTTTCCCTGCAGATTTCCTCTTCCATAGGCTCTTTCTCCCTCCCACTCCCCCTCACTGAGAAACCTCTTTTTAGAGGCAATGCAGGAGGTGGCAGGGCCAACAGGGGCTAGAGGAAGTGGTTGCTGCAGCAACAAAATAGACTCGGCTTGGCAGCTGGGACTCCTGTAAATTATATTTCAAAGGCATGTGAGTTGGGTGATCTCTCCAGGGCACTGGTTTGCACAGGTGAGGACTCCTTGGTCCAAGTGCTGCTGCTGCTGCCCATGCCCAGTCGCCACCTTCTGGGGCAGTGTCCAGGCTGACACGGCCGCATTGGGAAGGAGCAGTGGAGCAAGGGAAGGGGCAGGGCTGTGGTCCTATGGCTCGATGAAAGCAGAGGGGATCCGCTGCCTACCTGCGGCTTGCTGTGCAGGCACAAGCTGCTCTTGTATGCATGTGAAGGGTATAACAGTAGGTCTGAACCAACAGCTCCCACTTCTACATAGGGCTGATTGAGAAGATTTGTCACTAGGAAAACTCTGTCCACAGCATATGGCTGGAGAGCCTGCATAGAGCATGAGCAGACCAAATAGGTGTTTCCCTTACTGAAAGAAGACTTACCTATTTTGTTGGCAGAGAAAAGACCTTAATAACCTCCTGGAATTGTTGTCAGAGCATTTCCTGATTACACAGAGGTACCTTAGAATAACAGTTAATCATGTTCAACTCTTTGGATGGGCTCTGTGCTTCTCTTGTCAGATTAAGGACTAAGAAGATGATTGCTTTCTCCCTGAGCTACTCATTGGACTCTGATTATTGAGACTGCCATTGTCAATTCATTTGATAGCCTTAAGCAAGCCTCTGAGTTGGTTTGTACCCATCTTTGGTTTGCCTGGGCTGACAGGCACAGGGACAGCAACTGGAGCTCGTTCTGTGGGTGCTGCTGGTGTGGCTGTAGTCTGACAGGCAAAGACACTGCTCATGCTGCTCTGACCCTGCCATAAATAAGTGATTTTGTGTGGCAGACAGCTATTGCAACAGGTTCAGTTGCTCCATTTGAGCAAGGTGTTTAGATCCATATTAATTCAGTTAGGAGAAATGCCCAGTGCTGCTGCTGGGAAGGAAGCACCCCTGCAGCAGTCAAGGCTGAGGCAGGGGGCTGGTTGGGCAGCCACACTCTGGGGCCCTGGTGGGCAGCTGAGCATGGGGCAGCCATGTGTCATGGCAGCAAGGATGGCTAGTAGCCTTCTGGGCTGCACAGGCAGGATCACAAGCAGTAGATTGAGGGAAGCGGTCATCCTCCCTTATTCAGCCCTCATTAGACCTCATCTTGCTGTGTCTTGCTGTTCTTTGGACCTCTCAAAGAAAGACGCAAACTGGAGTGTGTTCAGCTAAGGGTCCCTGTGATGGTCAAGACTTGAACATTTGACCTGCAAGGAGAGCCTGAGGGACCAGGACTTGGTAAATGCCTGGTGGAAAGTTGGTGTTGGGGGGAACCTAGCAACAGCTTATTGGTGTCTACGTGGAGGTTCATGAGAAGATGGAGACAGGCTCATTGGGAGACTGAGAGATAATGGGCATAAGCTGAAAGAGGAGAGGAACAGAATGGACATAAGGAAAATGCTTTTTTCACCATAAGGCTGCCTAGGGCAGTTGTGCTCTCTGTCCTTGGGGTTTTTCAAGACCCAACTGGATCAAGGCCTGAGCAAACCAGTCTGAGCTCAGAGGTGACCCTAATTTGAGCAGGGAGCTGCACAAGAGACCTCCTGCCTCCTGTTGTTGCTTCTAGGCTTGCCTGAGTAAAATAACATTTCCTCTGCTGATGGGAAAAGAAGTGGAAGAAGGAAGACGAAGAGAGAAACTGTGCTTGAATATCCCATTTTTTTTTTGCCTAGGCCACGAGGTACGGCTTTGACACAGTATTGCCATTGCCTGTGGCTTGTACTATTCTGCTTATCTGCCAGACCAAGGTATTCACAAGGGATTAACCCTGCAATGGGTTCTGTGAAAGTCTATTTCTCAGAGGATTATTGACAATTCAGAGGAAGCCAGGCACTAATGTACTAATATAAAACATGACATGATTTTTTTTTACTTGTATCCCGTATTAGTGTTGCAACCCTCAGGTCAAGCAGCATTTCCCGGAGAGGCTGGCTGTTGTTATACCTGGGACTGACGGTCTCTGTGGCTTTGAAACAAAGAGAGTGGTGGATTTTCCTTGCAAGAACTTGCCTCCAAGTCAGACTATGCTTTTTTTTTCTTTCTGTTGTTTTGTTACCTGCCTGTGCTGTATTCTATTCATTATATGAAACATTTTTGTTCTCCAGTATGTTCTTTTGCATGCCTGTGGCTCAAAAAATATACCTTTTACCCGATCAAATACTTCTTAGCAGTTCCTTTAATGCTTATGGGTCATGGAACATTAGGCACCAAATAAGGGCTGTCTCTAATAGCGCAGAATGAATAGTCCTCCCGCTGCAAGGTCTCACTTATCACTGTCACAAAAGAAGCAAAACAATACAGCAGGTTGGGCAGTGTTTTTTTTGCTGCTCAAAGAAATCAGTAAGGCACTTGCAGAGAGTCTTGCAGCTGTATTACAGGTGTTACGCACCATGTGAAGAGCTGCAGCTCTTTTTGCAGGGAAATGTGAGTACAAGGCTTGGGCATCTGTATCCCTGAGAAACCTCAGCTGCTTTTGCTAAAGGCCAGGATGAAAAACCAAGAGGCTAGGAAAGGAGATGGCTTTATTTTTTATTAAATAAAATCTCTCTGCTCAGAAGCCTTTTGGTTTGGATAAAAGAAGAGCTCATCACTTGTAGATTTCTCTCCTCAAATTCAGAAAACAAAGTAATAGGTTAGATGTATTTCAAGGGTCTTTAATCTAGTAATGTTTTTCAACAACCCTAGGAAACACGTTATGCCATCGTGTGGATTTGTAGTCAATGCAGAGTTCATTTGCTCACGTTCCAAGTATCTTTCTCTAACTTTGACAATCTACATACAGAACAAATAAAAAAAAGTTATAATCCTAAATTTGCATCTCAGAGTTCATTGAATCTAGTGTAGACACTGATACATTTTTTCAGTGATCAGTTGACCAGACTAACTCATAAACAAGCAGCAGTATCTACCTATGAATTGTAGTAATATTTCCTTCAGACTGCTTCCATACAATTTTTGAAATTAACTTAATTTGAAAAAGGTTTTGTCAATACCCATCATATTAAGTGCAAGTGGCAGTCCATGCTTAACATTTATTTTTTAATTTAGATTAATTTCACTTATGTGAAAGGTTGCATAATTTTGTAGATATCTGTGTATGTAAATTTTTAATCTCTCCTATCAGTTAAAGACAAACGAGTCTGTTTATTTCAATAAAACCTATGAATCATTATATAAAACAGAAATAAGATACCCTTATCTCAACTAAAATTCTAGCTTTATCAAAACTAAATTTCAGCAATGGAAGGGTTTGTTGGAATTGTCACTTGCTTGGTCAGAAAGTAACTTTGTGCTGTTATTTGTTATGCTTCTGCACACATACACACTTCATATATGCTGTCTAGACGCTATTAGCAAGAATTTACAGTCTAAAGAGCTAATATTGGATGGTGCTGACTTCTTGAATTGTCGGTATTTGGAGCTGAGCCTTTTGAAGGATATGATTTTCAGGAGAACATTTGTTATAAGCTTTGACACAGTTCTCCAAAGCACTAGTGTTACCTGCTAAGCTTTCACCAAGCACGGCATATGAAGAGTAATAAAGAATGAAGCTTTTACTGTTTCTCAGTATTTTGTTAAGTATAGAGCTTGCTGCCTTTAGTGTTACAGGTAAGCTTTGAAAAAGTTGAACTCTTTGAACATCACCTTCCCTTGGAGAAATGATGCAATTAGAAGCTTAATAGAAGATTCATATTGTATTCTAATACATAGCAAAAAAATACTAACAGTTGCTAAGTGTTATACACATCAAAATAAGAATTAATTACCTGAAAGATAATGGTATTACATTTGAAACTCAGATATGACTGCACTCTGGCCTATAGATTGTGCAAGTGATGAAAAGAAATATTTGCATTTTAATCAGTAAAATAAAAACTTCACTTGAATTAATATAAAATTTTTAGAACAAACAAACTGGAAAAAATCACATAAGAAGACTGATGTATCCAAACATCATCAATAATGTACAAGATGAAGTACATCAGAATAATTTCTGATGAAACCATTTTTAGTTGGAAAACATTGATGGGACTGAACTTAAATTGCTTTTTTGATTAGTTTCCTGGTTTAAAATTGTTTTGAAAAAGTTTCAAAACTCTTGAAACATCCCATTTTGCCATTTTCCAAATGAAGACAGATAGAATGCGGCTACCCGGGATATGAGTGGAGCTTGAGGCATATAAAATAATAGAATTGTCTAGGTCGGAAACATCTTTAATATCATCAAGTCCAACCATCAACCTAACACTGACAAAGCCATCACTAAACCTTGTCCCTTAGCACCACATCTTTTAAATACCTCCAGGGATAGTGATTCTACCACTTCTCTAGGCAGCCTTTTCCAATGTTTGGTAACTCTTTTGGTGAAGAATTTTTTCCTAATATCCAACCTAAACCTCCCCTGGCGCAACTTGAGGCTGTTTCCTCTTGTCCTGTTGCTTGTCACTTGGGAGAAGAGATCAACATCTGCCTCGCTACAGCCTCCTTTCAGGTAGTTGTAGAGAGTGATAAAGTCTCCCCTCAGCCTTCTTTTTTCCAGGCTGAACAACCCCAGCTCCCTCAGCCTCTCCTCATAAGGCTTATTCTCCAGATACTCACTAGCTTCATTGCCCCTCCCTGGACTTGTTTCAGCACCTCAATGTCTTTTTGTGTTAAGGGGCCCAAAACTGGACACAGTACTCAAGGTGGGGCCTCACCAGTGCGGAGTACAGAAGGACAATCACTTCCCTAGTCCCTCTGGCCACACTATTCCTGGAAAAGGCCAGGATGCTATTGGCCTTCTTGGTCACCTGGGCACACTGCTGGCTTATATTCAGCCAGCTGTCAACCAATGCCTGCAAAATAAGAAGAGGTGAGGAGACCTGTGCATCCAGAGTGTCATCAGGAGGATCTGGATGACCTGGAAAGGGGACAGTGTCCCAGAGCCCTTGTAGTACATGTGTGCCAGGGTCTTCCTTTTGCCAGTGAAGTCACACAAATCAGGAGTCTATGAACCACTCCACAAACGGCATGTCTTTGCCCACTGCCTTTGGAAGATTTGCCAGATGTTGAACTGGCATGCAGAGGCTGGCCCTCCTGGGGAATTACAAGTACTCTGCCAGCACAGGGGCAAACAACATAGGAACTTATGATAAATATGTAGTTTAGGAGACAGGAAGGGACAAATAGAACTGTAGAAAGTTAGAACCCTTGCAGTGATGGAAGCTAAAGGATATGCCAGGAGACAAACATTTCAATTCAGAAGGTGGAAACACTGTAGCAGGGATAAGAGATGAGTAATGAAGAATACAGATATTATAGCTAGGGTAGAACAGTCCAGACCTACTCAGTAGAGTATAGAACAATAACAAATACGAACCAAAAGAAGTCTACTAATCCAAACCTCTCCTTCATTGCAAGGTTGCTATCTAACCATATATACTTAAATAATTTATGGTACTATATTTCTGGTATGATTTAATGAGAAGCCTTCAGCATCATTTCAACAAGTGCTATATTGCCTCTGGGGTCTTTCTCCTTGGAAAGGCACAGAATAAGCTACCTTCAGACATTGGTTTTTCCTTGTCTCACAGCAGCTCCCAAAATTCTCTCTAAGTGAAATCAAAACAAACAGATATCAAATTCTTTCAGTAAAAATCTTGAGAAAGAATACTTATTCAACATAATACCTAGAGAATTTAAGCTGTGTAAGTGATCTATGTGAATAACTGAGAGAGCAAAAAGGGTTATGACTTACACAGAAGTGTAAGTGCATAAACTGTTAAATTCTACTCAGGCAGAATATTGCTGTTTGTTGCAAAAGAAGACCTTTTCCTTCTTTCTGCTTTTTATTGTGAATATTTTGGCTTTTCAGATTTGATCTTCATCAAATGAATTAATATAGCCTTTATAAAGAAATAAGAAACAGTATCAAGTTGTATTGTTATATATGCCAGAGAGATGAATCAATGGTTATTACAATTTCCAGATTAATTTGCATTCTTCCACTGACTTGGTCTTTGGAGGAACAGCAGATTAGCCCTTGATTACTAGGGGGTGAACAATTCCCAGTGAATAATTTATTTGGCAAATAACTTATGACTTAGAATAATTTATTTCCCTAAATGAATTCATTGTACGTTGTACAGGGCTTTTAGGTGAATAATTTTCGTTCTATAGATTATTCATAATTGGTTATACAATTTCCACAATTACATAAATTTGTATATTGGAAGCAAGACAGCAGACCAAGTTCTCAGTCACTTCAACCTGCTACTGGAAGCCCTGCTATCGCAAAGGTTAAACAAAACTGGAAATCTGCAACAATCAATAGGATTTCTGCAATTTGGGAATGAATGTCACAATTTCTATTGACTCTTGCTATTTCAAGTATGTATTTTTGATAGCAAACATTACTTTCAACTTGTAGCTGGTCAGCATGGACAAGTGTTTATTACAACTATGGGGCTGTCTGTGTGATTTATTTGTTGTTTATCTGCAGAGGGTTTAAGCACAATGTTTTATTTTTATTTTGTTTTGTTGTTTGTTTTTGTTTTTTGTTTGTTTATTTAATTTATTTATTTTTTTTTTTTGCTATTAGTTCTTTGCCTGGTGAACACAAAAGTGGTGCCATTGTTGCTGCTGTCTTGGGAGGCTCAGTTGACCTTTCACTGTCCTAATGGAGACACTTTTTTACCACAAGTGGGTTGTTTAGCTGTTACCTGCATCCTGACCAGCTGTGTATTTGGGAGACCATAAGGGAAATGGTGCTATCTCCTGACAAAGATAGGGTTGGCTGAACAATAGTTCCTGGAATTATGGCTGCCTGATGTGTGCTGGCAGTGAAGAGAAAGTCTTATTGCAATTTAAGAAATAATATTTGGAGACTTTCCAAGATTTACAAGTGGCCAGTGAGGTACTGATGTAAAATTACAAATTCTAGCGGTATCTCATCAGAGATATTTTGTATTCCTACTTTGAGAATTAAGATGATTTTTAAAAATTTATTTCTTTTATAGTTCAGCTTATTGAAAATTTCAGGGATTAATTCATGAGTGCTATATTCATGAGACTATACCATAAATTGTTCAGTTGTCACTGAAATATTTAAGTAAGAGCATGATGACAGAATGGAAATTGACATAGCTGACACGTAATGGCTGTATTTATAATGTGCTCTTTACACTTTACAGGACTTGAAAAAAACCAAAGATGATAATGAGACGTTACACTTCTTACAACTTAAAACTTTGTTTATTTGTAGAATGTTTTGTATAATTTGTCCTGATTTACTCATGAATATTTAATGAAAAAAATCAAGGGACATTTCACGTATCTTTAAATTACTTTTAAATGAAAATTCTTTAATATGAGATTGTATTTTCCTTCTTGGGGATATTTTTATGGCACTTTGTACAGATTTTAAGGAAGTTTTATTAGATTATTGTTCTTTAAAATCAAATTTAAACCAAAAGTAAAAATGAAAATTCTTTTATTGCTTTAGGAACCTATGCAAATGTACTGAATTAGAATAGGAAGAATAAACTGTGACAACAGGGCTACAATTTAAACAACAAATGTCTACTAAAAAGGTTTAAAACTAGCAGTTGGACAATCAGAGCCAGGACTTGTAGGGCTGAAGACTTTCAGCTCACAGCAGGGATTTGCCATAACTCTGTGCTTGGGTGCCCCTGGAAAAACTGAAGGTCCAAAATGCATTTAGGTTGGATAGCTGCTGATGCTGAGGAGTGTTGCTTGGAGGGTTCTGCAAAGTTTAGTGATTATAATTCAGAAAGTTCCCTGCATTCTGCAATACAGGACCTGAAGGTGCTGCTGGCACAAAGCAACAGAGTGTACTTCAATGATACAGTTTCCTTTGGTTCATGACAATACTGTTAGAATTTTCATAGTTGCGTTACCTCCTTTTACTTTCTCATCCTTGAGACCCTGTGCCCTCATACTCACCTCTGTGTGCTTCAGCATGGACTAGCCCTGTTTCTTTGAGAATTTGAGGAGCTCAAGCCTTTTCATTCCTTTTCTGTTTTCTCCCTTTATTCTTCTAAAACTGGTCAGATACTGGGAGTTTAGGTGCCATGTCTTTGGAGTTCTGGTTTACTTTGCTGCACAGTTCCTCTGGAAAGCAGAGAGAAACAGAAATTAAGCAAGTTTGCTCTCTGTTCTGTTCATGTCACCAAAAATAT
>VXBJ01006744.1:12847-104426 GCA_013400055.1 Nycticryphes semicollaris
TTTTTTTTTTTTTTTTTTTTTTTTTTTTTTTTTCTTTAGTATACACCCTCACTTTCCACTGTCTACGGAGTGTTGATCCTTGTTCATGTGAATTACTATTTTTTTTTTCTGAACTAAAGTTTCATGGAAGGTGTCCCTGCCCATGACAGTGGGATTGAAACTAGATAATCTTTAAAGTCCCTTCCAATCCAAACTGTTCTGTGATTCTACCCTGAGGTGTGTGGTTCATTTTTATATTGAGAATACTGAGCAGTTAAGATCACTAATAGTTTGAGGGGAACAGGTGAGCAATTGCACTTGAACCTTTTCCCGTGTTTTATATTTTGGACAATGTGTAACTAATCCCTGTGGTCTGAAAGCAAAGGTGGCACCTTTGTATGAAAGCGACGGGAAACTCAGGCATTGATGTCATTAACCAGAACAGTTCTTCCACCTTCTTTTGTAGTTGGAAAGACTATGTTATGGACTGAGTGAAAAGGTTAGTTTGCCCTGGAGTGATTCAAGCACTATAGAATAATTTCTATCACTAAAGTCCTAAATTTACTGTGAAGGAACTGTACTGCAGCAGCTGCTGAAGTTAGATATTTGCTTTGTTACAAAGAGTGCCAGAGAGCAAGCTGACTGAGCTCAATTTGTTTATTGATTAGGACTATAAAGCCTGTGACCAAGCAGAGACGTTAAATTGTGTTACCAATTCATCTTTCCTTTGTGATGTGTCGGTGACTGGAATAGAGAAATCTCTGCATCCAGTTTTACAAATCATATTTATATCTTGTTTATAAAATGTAGTGCTACAGTTTCCAGCCTTCTTCAGCTGCTTATCTGAAAAGCAAAAGCACAAAGAAACATTACATTCACAGATCATCCCTGTTAGCTATCTCTTTGGCAATCTTGAAAGGGTAAATATGAAAGCACAACATGTATGAATCATCTGGCCAGTACAAAATGGAAAAACTAAACGAGTTTTAAAAACTCTAGAAGAATAACGGTCATAGAAAGTTCAGCTA
Source organism: Nycticryphes semicollaris (assembly GCA_013400055.1). Taxonomy (NCBI): domain Eukaryota; kingdom Metazoa; phylum Chordata; class Aves; order Charadriiformes; family Rostratulidae; genus Nycticryphes; species Nycticryphes semicollaris. Next base: position 13,855 of record VXBJ01006744.1, read on the forward strand.
AATCTCTCTGTATAAATCCTTTAGTGTTGTTTGATTCATGTTCATAATGTGTCAGCATAGTCTTATAAATGCTTGCATTGTACTGAATTAAAATGTTAAATAAATTAAAAGGGAACTGGTGTAAAACTATTGAAATTAATTGCTACAGTACAAAAAGGCCCATAAGTATTTTTTGTCATATTTGGCCAGCCATTTTCTTCCAAATACTTCTATTACTTGTCTATCATCAGAAAGAAACAGCAAACGTCTGACACAAGTTTTCTATCACAGAATAGGAAAAGATTAACTGAAAATTATTCTTATCTGCACATAATGAAATCAAGCAGGATTATTTGATCCTGTATTTTGACTTGTTCAAATGTCCTAAAGCTGGAATGCACAAAACTATACCAGAAGATGATTGTGAGGCAGCAAAGTAAGCAAGAAGAAAACAGAAATAAAATTTATCATAAAAATATTTAGTCAACTTATGCATTTTTATTGAAAATTTCATTTGGTCAAAAAAATAAAAAATTAAATTCAAATTTACAAATCAATTTTCTTTCAGCAAAATCACAGAAAATATTTGCAAATGATTTCTCAATTGCATTCCGAAAAGAGGTTTCTAGGAAGAATGCTCATCAAGGCCAGTAAGAAATTAAGCTACAATGAGATAAGAGGGAAAGTCTTCTCTTAGACTAATAGATGCTTAAATGGCAGGAAAAAAATTATATTTTTTTTTCACTAGGGAAAGATCATTGGTGGAGTCCAGAAGAATCTGTGCTAAGCCTCTCTGTTCAAGATGTTCATAAATGATCTGGAAAAAGAGGTGAATAGTGGGGTGACAAAGAGTGCTGATAGATGTTAATTTAGTGAAGTGAATGTGGAAATTAACTGAGGACAGTTACAAAAGATTTCACAATACAGAGAGACTGTGTGATAAATGTGTGCCAGATGAAATTCAGTATTGATAGATGTATAGTGGTGCACATTGGGAGAAAAAGCTAACTTTACATTCATAATGATGGCCTCTGAATGAGTTATTTCCACTCAAGAAAGAAATCTTGGAATTATAATAGATCGTTCTATGAACAAGTCATCTCAGTGCTTAGAAATAGCCAATGATTCAACAGTGCACGAAGACGGCACATAAAATGAAAAGAATTGCTTGGAAAAGAATAGAGAACAAAGCAGGCAACATCATTATGGCATTGTACAAATCTCTGGTCTGTCTTCATCCTTAATAATTTGAACACTTCTAGGGTTCTAGTCCTGAAAACCATATAGGAGAATTAGAAAAGATAAAGAAGATGTGACTTGTGAAAGGTGTGTAATGACTTCTTAAAATATATGAAGAGTGACTTCCAATGCCAGGGTACTTCAAACTGAAAAAGAGACATTTGACTAGCTCAGTGCTGAAGATTTCTATAGGTAGGGAGAGATTATTACAGAATTACTGTTCTGTGCTTTATTTTATACTGTTCCTTAGGTATTGTTATTCACCATTGACAGAGAGTATATTGAGTTATGTGACTGATCTGACATATATGCCTCTTCTCCTTTGGTTATGACTTGCTACTCTAAAGAGAAACAAGATGAAACATTTTCTTGGGATTCCGCGTTCACTTCTCAACTAAGACCAGACCAGTATTTTGGACTGAAAAAAAAGTTATATGGCTTTCTGTCTGTCTATGTGTCTATTATCTGCACAGTAGTTATCTTGACGTCAACAATATAATCTGTATGATCAGTATCATCTTCTGCATCCTTGAAGGGGAGACTTTTCTCCTCCAAGTATGACATGAGAGTAGCACATACTAGGGACTGAAAGCCAATGAAGTGCACGTATAATTTTATATTTTACTCAGTCCTTGGAACACAGTTTGAAATGTGGTGTTGATAGTATAAACCTACACCTCCATTTATTTGCCTACCACTTCACTACTGTATATGATTAGTTGCAGTTTGACCAGCTCACTGTTGTAGTTGGAATTTGCATTTGAGATTTCCATTATATTAGGAGACATGATGTAAATTAATATTGCACAACTTGAATTAGAAAGAGAACAAAGAAGATACTTTCACAGTCTTAATTTTTTGCAAGCACACGACAGTCTATACAAAGCCTATTTTAGTGTCAGTAAAGTGTTTAGTTACATAAAATGAGGAACGCTGTTTAATTTGTATAAATTCATAGAGAAAAGTAAAAGCAGCTGCCATTGAATATTTATACCCTAAGAAAATGAAAAATTTCACGGATGAGAGGTATTTCTGAAAACCTCTTTCCAGTGCAGTCTTTCTGATTAATGCCATATACTCTTTTGGAAATAAACTCTTTTATATAAGCTCTTCTTGTTTGAGAATAAGAAGATCCAGACATGGAATTAATCTGATATAGTTAATGTCTTGTAAATAAACATATTTTTCCCAGTCAATGTTTGTTCCTAGCTTTTGTAATAACTATTTACTTATTTTGCACTTATCTTGAGTAATCAGAAATACAGTGATATTCCATATACCTCCCTGTTTATGTCCTCCACATTCAGTTCCATCTCTACATGTCAAGTCTGAACCCCAAATGGAGAAATGAAAATGGTTATTTTTAAATGAGCATATTGCTATAAAAGGCATCTCTAAAGAAAAATGGAGAGAGGATAATCAGAGAGACATGTATTGCTGAGTAGAACGTAGATAGAAATGACATAATAAGTCATGATGTAAATGGGTGCGAACATTAAGTCATATAAGGTATTTTTGTTAAAATGAATCACAGATTTGCTAGAGGCTGAAATGACATGCCTAAATACAGAATGGTTTCTTATACTGCCTTACTGAACACCTAGCCTAAATGCTGACAGTGAATTCTGTAGTTGAAATACTGGAAGAAGAGGGTGCTTCCCATTGCCTGTTGTCAAGTTTCTACTTGACAATTTCACATGGATACCTGTAGTTATTTTAAATGAGTGTTCCCTAGAAGAATAATCAGGGATCGGAAAAATTGTAAAAGCAGAAAACACAATACTGTTTAGAGATTACAGCTGCCTTCCAACTATGTTCTACAAAATGACCTAAAATGTCCATTGTACCCTTTAACATTGAAAAGATGGATTGTGAGAGAGATGAAATGTAAAGAAGATAACTGAAGGGAGCAGCATTCAGGACAAAAAGGCTTGCAGGTAACCTTGATGAATTTAAATAAACCATAAACTTAGCATTAATAAGAGACTACTTCCAAAATACTGAGAATGTGTTAAAATGCAACCAGAGAGAAACTGATAGAATGTCATGTCCAAATGAGGAAGGCAGAAATAAATGTAAACTTGGCGGTTTAAATATAGAGTTGCAATGAAACAAGCCAAAACGCATTTTGAGGGACAACTTGATTATGGAAAACAACAAATAACCGCTGGTCATGTCATCCCTGCCCTCTCCCCCGCCCCCTAGAATTGGGAAATCTGCCAGAGAATCTTGGAGGCAGCTAGGTAGATAGATAATCAAAGTAATTGAGTGTAATAAGGCCATTGTGCAGAAAACCTGAATTAATTGTATGCATTTACATTCACCAAGCGAAGGTCAGGAAACTACCTGCTCTAGAGTAATTGTATATGGATGATAAATCTGAGGAACTATCTCAAATTAAAGTGTCAATAAAAAATATTTTGGAGCAAGTCAATAAAATGAATAAAAACAAATCACCATGATCTAATGGCTTTCATCCAAATGTTCGAAGGAACTTAAATATAAAGTTGCTGAGATACCAATAGTAATATGTAACCTACAATTTTGAATGAGTAGAAGGTGGAAGATGCAATTCCAGTGTTTAAAATGGGATCTCAGGATGATCCTGTGAATTACATACCAAGAAATGTGACATTTGCATTAAGCAATTTCATAGATGTTATTATAAAGAGTAGGATTGGTGGACACATAGATAAAAACATGCAATAAGCACCAAAATGGCTTGGAAACTAGAGGGATGTCATGAGTCAAAAATGTAGAATTCTTTGAATGTATCAGTAAACATGGGATAAAGATGATCCAGATGATATAATGCAGTTAGAACCGTGAAAGTGATTATGACAAATTTCTTCAACAAAGACCCATATTGCCACCTTATTAAAAGATTGCTAGTTAGAAAGCAATCAGTGTTTTTTTCTCATAATGGATTGTAGTTACAAATAAAGTCCTGCAGAAATCTGTGCTGAGCCTGTGCTGTTGAGCATATTCATAAATTTGAATTTCAAAATCTCATAAATTATTCAGAAAATGATATGAGTATTGTAGCAACAAAGTTTGCAGACAAAACAAAGTAATGCCTAGTATTTAAAACAGTCTGTGATGAGTTACTGGGTAATAAAATGGCAAATGAAATTCAGTGTCAATAAATACCAAGTGAAGCATGCAGAGGAAATGGTCTTAACCACACATACAGAATAATGACCTCAAAATTACCATTACTATTATCATTTAGCAATATTAGAATCACAGCAGATATTTCATACAGAATGTCACCTCAACACTGAACACTGAAAAGGAGAGGTAGATGTTGAAAATTTAGAGGTAAGGTTTCAAGAACAAACACTGGAACTTCATTAAACTAGTGCAATTACATGTCACACAAGCTTGTTTGAATACTACATGCAATATTGATTCATTCTACCACAGAAAAGTATGGCAGAACTAGAAAGTGTACAGGGAATTTAACCTCATATGGACCACAGGCACGGAGCAGCTATGCTACTAGAAAAGACAACGTAAATTAGGATTCTTTCCGTTGGAAAACAGAGTGCTGCAAAGAAATGTGAAAATATGTACAAAATAATAAGTGATCACTCTTTTTTGATCTTAGTATGGCATCAGTCCCAGTGAGTCCCTACTCTGCTGGTTGCCACATGAGGGAAATGTTCTGTGTGAACTCCATTCTCTGTTGGTGATTTTTTCAGTACAAGACAGTGGCCAGACGGAGAAGTTCTAAAGTTGACTTGTCTCAAAGTTCACAAATGAACATGGAAGACCTTATCCTCAACAGCTTTATGCACTCTGCCCCATGCAGTCATCAGCACTTATGCAACGAATGTCTAATGTAGTGCCAGTCTTCTTTGGAAGTGTATTTCTTTTTACCTGGAATGATGTTAATTTTCTTCACAGTAGCTTGTAAGTTGCTGTGTTTTGGATTTGTGATGAAAATGGTGTTGATAACACAGGGATGTTTCAGTTATTGCTGAACATTGCTTACATGGTGTTCAGAAGCTTTTGGGCTTCTCATGCTGCCCTGGCAGCAAGGAGGCTGGGGGATCACAAGAGGTTGGGAGGTGACACAGCTGGCACAGCTGGCCCCAGCTGACCAAAGGGATTTCCCATACCATATGACATTGTGCTCACCAGTAAAAGCTGGGGGGAAGGAGCAAGGGAGGACGTTCAGAATTAGGCACTTCCCAGAGTTATCTTCCCAAGTAATGCTTACATGTGATGTAGCCCTGCTTTCCTGGTGATGGCTGAATACCTGCCTGCCAATGGGAAGCAGTGAATGAGTTCCTTATTTTGCTTTGTATATGCCATCAGCTCTTGCTTTACCTATTAAACTGTGTTTATCCCAACTCATGAGATTTTTCCTTTTACCCTTCTGATTCTCTTTCCCTTCCTATGGTGGGGGGAAGTGGCTGTGTGGGATTGAGCCACCCCTAGGTAGTTTTACAGTACTGACACACATGTAATGATGTTTCCAAACAGCAGCCTTGAGCCCAGTGTCTTGTTTTCTGTGATGTTTCAGGTATTTAGATGCATTGTTCATCGCGTAGGAATCCCTTCAATAATGAACCCTTTTAGCATTGTGCAAATTATTTTTTAATGGCTCATTGTACTGAAGAGCAAAGAAATTCATTTTAACCAAAACCATCTGACAGCATAGTACAGGTTCAGATTCAGCGTGCATTTTACAATTGTACTCCAGCTAACAGAGTGCATGTGAGGCAATGCTTTCTCACACATTGCAGAGATATCATGTACGTATTGTTTACTTATAAGGTAATATTAATACTTAATTATGTGTGAAGCAGTGACAAAGCTGGGTAATTATGCTGAAAGGACAATGTAATTATCCAGGCTCAGCCCTCTCTTCCCTTTGAGGAAAGGAAGGGAATAGAAAAACTGGGAAGTTTATAGTCTGACAGCTGTGTTTTATCTGCAAGGAATTTCCTCTGTGTCTGGACTCTCTTTAAAGTTACCGAGGGACTTGGCCTTCAGTCTCCTTTGTGCAATGCAGAGATACTTAATCTCCTGCTAAATGAACTAACTGGAGTAACAGAAGCAGTCCAGATGCAGTGGCATGGAGTGATATTTAGGCTGGCTGCTCCATTACTTACAATGTACAGGTCTATCCCAAGCACTGGGATTGCTAGTTCCAGAGAGACAAGTGAGACTGTAGGCAAGGTAATTATCTTTTTGGGTTTTTTTGAGGGCTGCTTCAGCAGAACAAGGTTTTCACTATGTTGCTTATAAATTACAGGAATAATCACTGAGATACATATTTGGACATACATGATATTTAAAAGCGAAAAATTATGTTAAGAACCAACTGCATTTAAAGAAAATTATTTAATTCTTTTATCCTTACATGTATCCAAAGATTAGGCATTTTGGAGCTCTCCTGGAAGTATATCTAAATTACACATTTCAAGCAAATAAGGAATGAGAGGATGGAAGGTGAGGAACATGCAGGAGGTATGCTTCAGGTCACCACCGCTGTGTGGGGTTTTGTCCATTAGAAGTCAAACATGCCTCCTGTATACAGGTGCAGGTAGTTAGATTAATTTCAATGTAAATTTTATGAAGTAGATTATGTGAAAGAGAATTCCGTGAATCTTATGTACAGCTTTTTTTTTTTTTTCTCCAATAATAATTTCAGAATCAAAATTTCTGATTCATACACACCGGTGAAAGAAGATGCTTAATTGAAACCTAAATGAAATAAAAATCGCATATGCATTTGTCAGCTTTACAAATTGTGATAAAATAGCTAGGAATCGGGACTGATTTCTGTGTGGATTCTATTCTGCATCGCCTTTGTCTTTGAGTAAGAGGGACGGTGAATTAATTGAATACTCTTCTTGAAAAAAACCAGAATTGTTTATAGTAGCAAATGAATTCCTTCTATATAATGAAACCTACTGTATTTTTAAATCATGTTATCTGGCCTAAAAAACTAGAAATAATATTGAAGTACATTTTTCTTCTTGGATTATGTTCAAGTCTATATTCCTGAAAGGAATCTCTCGGTCTATAGAACGTGCTGGTGGTGGCAACTCACTCATGGATTTTGTCAAGGTTGAAACAGTGATGATTACTAGTTTAGAGAGCAAGATCAACCTTATTCTTACAGAGTAAAATACATCTTTCTTTTATATGATGAATATATTTGCAAAATAATAATAAGGCAGTATTTAAGAAAAGCAATATATCGCTGACCAAGTTGTCTCTTTAGAAGTGTCTGTTTTATTTTCAGCTGGTGTAAACAGATTTCCTTCAACTGTACACATCTGTATTGTAATGATTATTGTGGGAAATAAAAAGAAAGCGTTACTTGCCAGAGTGTCTCTACTGATAGCCATGAGAAATGGAGAAAAGCCCTGGCTAGTCTGCGTATTCTCTGTGTGTCTTTCTGAGGGCAGGAGGGGAGGCTGACTAGATCTAAGTCTGTTTCTGGAGAGAATATATTGTGTTCCCTAAGCTTTTTGGATGTAGTGGTTTTGGCCTTTCAGCAGAGAATAATCAAGACTAACTGAAATGTTCAGATTTATTTGTCAGACATGGGGCTTGTCCACAACCATTGTACCTCCATTGCAGTGTTATACATATAATACTGAAAATGAGAATGCAGTTTGCCCTGTGAGACTAAAGTATTGTTGCATGAATTCTCAAAACTGTGAAATGAGGTTTGAACTGGAATCTGATGTAACGGACTAATTTCCATGTTGTGTCACATCATGGACAGCTTTGATTTCCGTGTAACTAGGGGAGACCTGAGTCTAGATAGAAGACATGTTTTTGTTTCCTGTTCAGGCTGCAGAGGTAAAGATTTCACATTTTGAACTGGAGATGGTGTATTTTGGCCCAGTGTCAACCTGCATGCATTTCTTTGCACATCATTGTTTCAGTAGTATCTTTGTTTGTTTTTCCCTCTAATTTTAATGTTGGCATTTCCCCTAGATTTCACAGAGGTTGATATTTTTCTCTTTGATACCGGTTCTTACTTTTAAACATTTCATTCCAAAAGCAGAAGCAGTGAATTCAGTTACATGTTTAAACCAAAGATATTCGCTTTGTTGATTTAACTGTCAAGTTTTTTTATTTGGAAGCATTTCATTTTTTTATATTTTTTGTAGGTTACTATTTTTAAAGCCAGCTGCAAATTCAAAGAACCATTTTGGGTACTTAGGAAGGAACCAGTACAGTGCTTTCACTAATTTATTCTACCCCTTTTGCAGTAATGGCCAAATTTTAGGCATCTGCATAACTTTGTGTCCAATGAATACCTTCGGTGAAGCTGCTAGGAACTGGTTATTCAAATCCATCCCACAGGTTGGAAATTCTGTGGCAGTTCCCCTAAACATAGAAGAAGCTAATCTGTGGTATCGCTCTGCTTAAGGCTGACAGAGCCGACAGGTCACAAAGGCTGCCATCCTCTACTGCCCAACTGGCAAAGGTACCACTTGCGTGAAAATTTAATAATACTGCTTAGATGACAACAGAGTCTGACTTTGTAATTAATGGGCTTGTAGTGTTCTGTGGTTATCAGGCAGATGAAAGCACGTATCACTTCACTTGAAATCTACACCAGACAGTTTTGAAGACTGCAAGTCTTCTTCAGGCGAATTATTGTGATACCCTGTTGCCCCTGGATCTCCGTATGTAAAGATGTGTGGTAGCTAAGGTGGCATTGTTCTCTGGACATATAGGGTGTGCCTGTAGTCTGCCATTCGTCAGGCCTCCTGACAGGTTTATGCATGCCTATTTACATTTACAAGACCTAATGCATTCTGAACATTTAATTGGCTATGCGACTGCTCTGTCTTTAGCATTATTTTCATATACAGCTTTCTGTTTGACAGAATATTGCTATTGTAACTGCTAGGAAAATTAACCGGTAATAACTGATGCTATTACCAGGCAGTTAATTTGCAAAAGGCCAAGAATTAAGAGTTTTGCTGTTTATGTGGCACACTAATTTTTCTGCAAAAGGAAATCCGCATTGATGAATAATTTAAATCCCAGTCTCCCTGCAAGTCTATAATCACGTGCCCTACAGAGACTGTAGTACATTCTACTGTGAGCATTGTGCAAAAGATTAGTAGCTCCATGGTGGCAATGCTGCTATAACAGTGTGAATTGCACTTTTAATTTGTCTTCCCATCTGACAGAGCATCTCATTATACGTTACAAAATGTATTTTAAATTATACTTTTAAAATTCTCAGTTGAAGGATATTTACATAAAAAGGTGAAGATTAAATAAATTGTTTTAAGTCATACCAGCAAATCATTTTAATGAGAACTTCCTTTCTTCTTGCATTTGGAAACGAATGTGCATTTTATTCCCACCATGTTTAGTTCCAGTCAGTCAAACTCAACAATGACTGGATACAATTTTTGTACAATACAGTCTAGATGTGAAATGTGTGATAAACCCTACTTTGTGTCATAAAACTATGCAGGCTCTCTAATAACTAACTTGTTAGCTATCTTGAGGCTGAAAAGCATTTTATACAAAATCTTATATAAGACGAAATATTTTTTTTCAGAGGTAGCACTGAGCAGAAAATTATTACTTTCTGTTAATCAGATTAAATTGTGGAGGAGTATACACACAAGGTCCTTAGGTTCATGTTTTAAATAAAACATTACATTTCTTTTAGTCCTTCTTTTTTTCCCTTTCTTAACTGCATTATTGAAATTTAGGAAGCATAATAGCCGATCTGTTTAATGGCACATCATTATCTTCCCGTAGAATAATGCATACTATTCATTCTCCCATATTATTCATTAATCCATTATATTTATTCTCTCCTAGCCTTTGTGTAACTATGTGAGGAATCAGACTTTCTCTGTACAAATGAATAACATCTTGCAATGTTCAAAGATCCCAATTAATACCAGTGACCTGTTAATTTGATGGTTCAGTTGTTGGTGGGATTTCATGTTACTTGGACACTATTTATTATAGCTGTTGTTTATTTCTCTGAGCATCAGCTATTAGAGTTAGGACTGTGCTAAGCGCGGTGGAAAAGCCATGGATGGACAATCTCAAAAATACTGCAAACTCACTGAAAATAGGAGTGATTTGCTAAAAACCAGTGGACATTTATGTAAGGCTTCTATGCAAATAGTGTTATATTTATGTGAAACAATTGTATTTAATACTTTTTCTTATAAAATATATGGGCCAGGGCCTTTGAGGTAAGGGGAGGTTTAGGAGGCTGCAGCATGCCACTTTGATTCTAGAGATTCTTTTCCAGGAGAGTGCACCTCAGGGGCTGTAGTTGCTGATGTAGCCTAGGCTGAGAGTTGCCATGCCTCAGTGGGGTGGCAGGAGCTTGCTTTGCTGGGAGAAAGAGCTCTGAGGTCAGGGCAGGGCAGGGAGGCTGCTCCAGATCATGTCCCTATCTGTATTATTGGCAAGAGACAGTTTTTTTTTTTTATTATTTTCTTATTTATTTGCACAAAACTTATTCTAGACTATTACTTTATAGTTACTAATGATTGGCAAGACACAGGGTTTGGGTTCAGGTCCAGATTTGAACTTCAGAGAGTGCTGGGAGATGTTTGGACCTACATTTCTGATTTATGTCACCTAATGTGTTTTTTTGTATTTCTCATTTGCCAAGCTACAAAATACAAGTTTATGTAAATTCTTTAAGTTTTACACAGTTGTTTTGGGTCACCTTTAATTTGCAGCACCCATAGATTTAGCTTGGCCATTAAAGTAGAGTTAATTTAACAGTGAATTTTTATTGTATACCTTTCTGACTTGTATTGCTGTAAATTACCCATATTTAAAATCAATAAGAGAAGATACTTCCAATTGCAAAACAAATAATAAAGTCCAAAATGGACATTAAGACCTCTTGTCTCCCAAAAACTGAAGCTATAGTCCCAGTTCCACAGATACTGGGACATATGCTGAGTTTATATACAATAAGTTGTCCCAGTGCAGATTTCTACGCTACAGTGCTCAACACTTTGCATATTTGGCCCCTAACTGCATGCATGCTTATAAGCTGGTCTTTGATGTGTGTACTGAACAACGATTAGTCTGCATAAAGCTATGCAAGCATTTTGGAAAAGAAGTCTCACTACAGTTTTAAAAACAACTTCCACCATCTGCTTGGGAAAAGTGGTGGGTCGGTTTCTTGTGAACTTGGCAATTAAATATGCTAAAATGTAGTAGTAGCATAATAAAATGTTTGCCATACCTATTAAGAACAAAAACTAAAATCCAGCTAAACAATGCCAAAATCTCAGACAAAGAGCTGCCATCTGGTTACCAGGTAAAAACAAAACTCTTGATATTCATAAAACACCCTCATTCAAATAGATTTTTAGTGAGGCATTTTAGAGCAACAGGAGTGAAATTCTGATTGGAAAAACAAATTTCTTACTTGAAGTCCTTAAAAGGCTGTAAAATATATAACACTATATGTTATGTGCTCTTTTATTTGAACTATGGTTTTCTGTCTATAAAGAGAGGGCAGCAAAAACTACAGAAATTGCAGTGGCTCTCTGATCTTACACAGATTGAGATCTACACAGAGGCACAGTAAACTTAGTGCTCCAGCTCATTTCACTGAGTGAAATGTCATTTCTGCTCCTTATAGTAGTAAAGGAAAGCTAGCAAACAGAGAATACCTTTTAAGGATATGTCAGGACTTCAGATATTCTGGAAAATGATGTTGGGAAATAGACTCACCTCTAAATCTCAGCGGGTTGGAGTATTGCATCAAGAGTAATTTTAGTGGAGAACTCTGTGTATGGCAGAGGAAGAATGCAGTGAACATAATAATCTCAAACAAATATATCTCAGTAGCTGGCATAGAAGTGCAGTTCATTGCTGCTGCTCTTACCAGGAGGAGGTAGTTGTCATAATGGTGTGAAAGGAGATCGCAGCTGTTTAATATACTCTTGCTGGGTAAGTAAAGGACTCCATGAGTGGGCTTCTAACCCTAGACTCCTATAAGGCAGATGTGTCTGTCTACAGTAGCTTCTGTAACTCCCTTTATAATGAATGTGGAGAAACTTGCAGGGATGATTCAGCAGCACGTAGACACCTGTGTTAAGCTTCTGTGAACCAGCTCCTGAATCTGTCTTTTCCCCTCCGTCTACTGTAAGAGAAATGAAGACATTCAGACACCTAAGCTTTTAAATGCTTTAGCTAGAACATGTGAATCACAGCTCAAATAGCTAAAACTACATTGACTGTCTACTAAGTGCAGAGTAGCATGTGGAGTGGCTGAGGATGCAGCTGCTTTTCCAGCATTGCGCCTGCAGACTCTTTCTAAATGCCCCTTCCAAACTTTGCTTTCCTGGATGATGTCTAATTGATGTGATTAATAGGGCAAAGCTTACTTGTACATACCTCAGCTTGGTGACATGTCTTTAAGTGTCCTGAACCAGTTTGCTTGAGGGTTATTTTGCCAGTTCTAAGCTGATGATCCTTTTTGGTGGTGTGACCTTCATAGGCTTATGTCCACTGGGGAAGGAGGTGGAGAAATCTGTAGTTAAACTCATATTTTCTTCTAGATGTTCAGCCCTTGAAATACACTTCTACAGTCTCTGGAGTGCTGGATGGGTCCATAGTTACAGTTCTGCCTTCCCTTTGACATAATGAATTCTGATGTGACGCTGAGATCAAATCCCTGACCTTGACTTTGCTGAGAGAGAGTGGCAATCCTAGCAGTCAAAATGTAGTTAAACATCATGGTCAAATGTGTCACCTACTGAAGTGAAAAAGGCCCTTTATAATATCTGGTGTGTTTTAGAGATTGTCTGCATTTTCTCATTGGATTCAGAATTCTTTTTGTTGTCCACAATCAGCATCAGATCTCATTTCTTACAGATGATTTCTTCAGTGTTTTGGGGATTACTGTGTGGCTAGCTCTTCAGTTTAGCTGAGCCAAATACATCTAATTGCATATTTATAAACATGGCATCAGCATGCTTTAGTGAAGACACACTGAAGATTTAACTATTTTGAAAGTGACTGCATCCGTGTTGTTTGATATACCATGCAAAGGAAATCTCAGCCATGAAGCTCAACTAAATCTTTAATAAACCTTTATAAAAGAGCTGCTTCAAGGGGAATAAACTTGCAAGTAATGTCTGGGTGCTTATTTCAAACCCTCAGTGTGTGTCTGCCCATGTAGATTCTATGCAGACTTCTGCACAGTAGTTTTTCTCTCATCTCATGAAGTGTTGGAAAATTCTACAATTTTCATAGAAAGGTGATAGGCTTGTAGTCACTGGTTGTATTTTCAGTTTTTGTTAACACTACTCTGGCACTCAACGGCACAAGGAAAAGCAATGATTCTGTTTCTCAAAGTCACACCACTGTCTACAAGATATCTACACGGACTTTCTGAGAAATGATAAGCGTATGCATCAACTGTTATGGCACATGCAAATTTGTCATAAATATCCGCTCCTTGCTCAGTGGATATACAGAATGAAATTTAAAAGTCAAGGTATTTGCAGAAAAGTTGAAACATTCAGATTTATCTAAAGCATATGGCCAGCGCTTATGTAATATCCTGGAGAAATAAGGGAATGTTAGGATTGAATGTCCTTTTCTTCAAATGGTGAAAATCCAGTATTTTGTCTGGAAATTTAAATATTGCAATTTAGCCTTGCCAGAAGAAGGCCATGTGTGGAGCAGAATTCTGCATGGCATAGTCATCGTAGGTTTACATTACAAGTTGTCAAAAGATATGAACAGAATATCTGGTTAATGAGGATTCTTTAGGTCCATAAAGGAAAGTTTCATTTGCTCCATGCCCTTTATACCCTGGAAGTTATTATGGTGGAAGCCAGATCTATGTTCCACTCTTTCCTGTTCATGATGTTCGTAATTTCTGAGGCATTCTGCGTTGTACTGATGGAGATGGATACATTTAAATACCCAGCATTGTACTGAACTACATTTAAGAGGGCAAGTAGATATGGATGGCTCACATTTCTTTTTAGTAAGTCTAAACACGTGTCTCATCTTTGATCGCTTCGGAAAGCCTTTCTTTAAAAAAAATAAGTGCAGATCTTTCCTCTCATGCTACTGTAAAAAATGCTAACGGGATAAGAAATACAGTGAGTTTTAAAGTTATTTCTTTCACTTTTTTAATATAATGGCTATTATAAATACTTTTTGTAATCACACTGAATATTTTTCAAGAATCAGAGTTTGAAGAGATGTTGAGTAGATTTTAAATCAGCATTGCATAGCATACCAGTTACATCACAGGGTCATAAGTAGAGAGACGAATTATTTCCTTGATTCTTGGATTGTAATGACATTTGGTGTCTTTTTTTGATGAAATATAGCTAGGCGATTCTTTTTTTCTGATGAACTGTGAGATAGGCAGTTGCTTTCTACTGATTCTTCTATTGATAGAAAAATAGTACTTCTGGGAATGTCAATTTGAATAATTTCTAATCTTTCTGATATTTGATTTTTTGGCATGCATTACTGAACATGTAGTTAAGGGACATTTTTCACACTTTCTTTTTTACTGTGTAGCTGAAACAACTTTTCTTAGTACTTGAAGTATGCTGTGCACTGACTTTTAAGTTGTAGCTCCAAAATTTACTTTAGCTGTGGCCAACTGCTTCATAATTCTACAGGTACTCTAGAATCCTGCAATAAGGGAATCCTGCAAACCTGTGGGATTTCACAGGAACTAGATTCACATGTATAGGGTATTGACCACTGTTTGGGGTAGATAGGTAAAAAGTTAGCAGTTAAATCCTAAACTTTGGGTGTCTTTCCAAGAGATTGCATTTATGCAGTGGCTTCTTTCAGCACAATCTAGTGCTTGCATGTCATGGTATGTTCCACATTCTTCCTTCACACATGCTGGGATACAACAGCCTTAGCTATGGTTATCTGTAGACAGTAAATTGCTCACTAGAATTGCTGAGAAAAGGAAGTTGGATGGATAAAAGTAGGACAGATAAAGAATCCTGCAAGACATTAATCATAAAGCTCCCTGGTTGGACCATGTTTTATCCAATTATGCAGGACCATTTTCCTCTTCAACCTGAAGGGATTAGAGTTCACTTTTGCACTATTATGTCATTATCCTCATGACTGAAGCATATAGTTTTCACTTCTATCTTACACGAGGCAAGTCTTCAAGTCTTTTACCTGAGATCATTGCTGTAACCACTGCAGCAGAGGGTCTTCTCAGACAAATCTCCCACAGTATGTTCTCATGGAGGTAGTACACTACTTATATAGACTTTGAATCAAAGAATGACTCTTTAGTGCGGTGACTGCTTCACTCAAATGATTCAGCTTTGAGTGGAACACAGGTCTTTTCTGTCTGTTCTGATGAACATTTAATCACCTCCTCAAATCGGAACACCTTCAACCACAGAACGTACATAACTGCTATAACTCAAGAACAGATTATGACCAAAAGCAGAACATAAAGTAAACTCATATTTTATTTCTAAAACTCACTTCTTCCAATATGTAGAAACCGTAACCGGCAGTATGTCAGGACATTCACATCTGACTCCAAGATAACTGAAACTAAGGCACTGCTCCTATGACAATATTTTATAATTACTTTATCTGTGCAGATTTCAAATAATGTGGTTTTCATAAATGGCCATAAAGATTCATTTCACCTGCATCAAAACCCAATGCTTTTGGGGTTATAAGAGCTTAATGTTTTATATTTAGATAATTTTCAGAATCAAGGATTTAGATGCAATAAATAGGATTAAAATAAGATGTGGAAATACTGAAACAGTTTCAGGTGACTGACAGTCTGTCTCCTTGCCTCATCGTTGCCCCATTGAGACTGTTCCCTGTGCTTCCATTCTACCCTCTGATTTGCACTTTTTCTCCCTATCTGCATTACAGTGTTTCCATGGGACTGAACAGTTGTTATGCCCCATGGGAATATTCTATCTCCAATTGCCAGAGGAAAAAGGACAATGTGCTTGTGGAGGCAGTGACCACTACACACCCACAGCTATGTAGATGTAGGTGTATATGGGGAAAAGGGCAGAAAAGTTGAGGTTCTGTGGAAGCTCAAGATATCAAGATCTCAGTTGATTTTCATCAAAGTTTATTTTGATAAAACCTAAATGAAAATGTTTTTCTGGTTTGCTGTTGCTGAAATACTTTTTTCGGGGTTTTGACGCATTTTGTGTTTTCATTGAACAAAATATTTGACCAAAAGAAAGCGTCTTATTTCTTTTACGGACAGTATAAAATGACAAAACAGAGGTCTAGTCTTAGTCCTCAAAAATGAGAAGAAAGAGCTACCTCTGTACAGAATTCCTTTAAGACATAGGTCATGTGTGGTCACATGACCTTTAAGACATAGGTCATGATAAGACATAGGTAAGAAAATCTCTCTTCTTACCTTGAGAAATTTGATCATGCAGTGAAGGTGCGAGTGGATTGCCTCAAAGATTATCCCTTGATGCTTGTTCTATTTTGTATCAAACATGATTATTCAGAGAAAGAGTGACTGCAGTCTGGTGGGTGGAAGATTCACCCAGGAGGTGAAATATACATTTTTGGTGTTGCAATGAACAGTAAAAGTTTCTAGGGGTAGTATTAGCTGAAGAATCTGTGAGTACTGTATACTACTGCATACTCATCAAGTTATATTTCTGGAAGATGAAGGTTCATATTCCTTCAGCTACCTTCAAGGAACTGAATCTGGATTTTCCATATTCTGGATGAATGACTTATGCAGGATTATTAAAAGTTCTGTTTCCCTGTCCTTCATTTTGTGTATTTAGTTTGATTTATTTTTTTCCTCCTTACAACTATCTAGGTGACTTCAGTATCAAATTTGTGCATAATTTTTGATCAATGAAATTGTATTTTCTCAGCAAATGATCTATAGAATTTTTCTCCCACTATAAATAAAAAAATTCCATCCCCCTTTTAATGAATTTCACAAGCTGAAAATAGAGTTAGGATGTTTTTAAATTAACTTGGACTAAAAATCCCTTCTGGATTTGAACTTTGCTAAAGCGCTGTGATTCTCTCATCTCAGATCTTAATGTGGGCTCATCTTTATTTTGATCCCCTACTTTTTGAATCATATCTACTTGTTGGCATCATGCAAGCTAGAAGATAACAATAATAAAACATAGTGCTTATGTAGCATTTGCATTTTAAAATAGCATTTGACAATGATCATGTTTAGAGGAATGGGTCAAAATAAAAAATACACTGAAACTCCCGTACTGCCTGCAGGTGAGTATTTCTGAATTACAGCAGTCATGAGAAATGTCCCATTTATCTTTTGCCTTACATAAAAGATTTTCATTATAGCTGAACAAAGAACTGGTATTTGATGAGCTTAATCTGGTTGACAGTACAGTGCAAATATAGAGTGGTTTATATTTATTGGAGCAATACATTTTGGGTGAGTTGCTTTCCCACAACATTTCATTGTTTGCTCTTGTATATGCTTTGCACATCTTGCAGTTAATGGGATGATGAATAGTTTGAGAAGACTGGTAAACCTTCAGGTCATGGCATACAGCTTAGGTTCATCAGCTCTGTTTTATCTTAGGTGAAGTACAATGAAAACGTAGGATTGGAAACTGGCACTGGTCTCCTTTAGTGTGCAAAGAAGTGTCCTTTAGACACTTACTTTCTTTCAATTAGATTTCTGTCTTCCTTGTTCTTCTGAAGAAGCTTGAATTGCCACCATCAGTTACAATGTCCTAGGCTGGATAGAGAGGAGCAACCCTGCTACCAGTGAAAATACCTCAAAACAATAACTTTGCAATTCATGGCTATTCCTTTTCCCAGAAATATGTTAATGAGAATGTATCCTTATTCCTGCCATTCACAAGAGACTGAGTCTGAGCAGCATTTGGTTTTGACAGCAAAAACAAATTACGCATTGCTGTGACACCAGCAAAAAAGGGAAGAAGCACCTACTGTCATCTATTAAAAAGCAAAAGAGAACAAAAAATGCAGTCTTATTTAATAAACTTTTATTTTCTTTTATCTTGATTGTTCCATTTATCTTAATGGAATTTATCTTGTAAAAGATACGTATTTCCATGGTAAGTAATTTATACAGTTTAGGCAGCATTTTTTAACTCACTTGTGGGCTAGCCTATCTTGACCTTGAAATCTTGATTTAATTTTTCTTCGTGAAATTTCAAGACTTACATAGGGGAATGAGGAAAAAATTCCCCTTTCCAGAATTTGTGACTTTTTTAATGCAAATTCTTAATATTCCCAGTCGGGCATTTATATTAATTAGACACAAAAAACAATGATGTAAGTGAATTTATCAAAGTTAATGTAGCTACTCAGAGTAAATTTTCATACAGCTTCTGTAGATAATCTGAAAAAAGAAGCATAAAGTAAATATATAACCTCCCCTGGTCATTTCCAAACCAAAAATTCAGCAATACGTGCCAAATCTGATTGTCCAGAAATTTAGGTTAATCTTTCTCAAGTTCTAAAAGCTTTACTACATGAAAGCGGATCCTTTTGTTTTACTGTTAGAAACCACATTTTTGCTACAATTGCAAAGAATAATTAAATTTGCAGATTTTACCTAATTATTGAGCTCTGGAAGCTTTCAGAGAAACAGCAAACATCAAGAAAACACTAGGGGATCTGTGCTTGCTTCACTGCAATAGGATACTGAAATGCAAGCCCATTGTTAGCAATCACAACTGCAAATTATGCAAGGAGGAATATAAAAAGAGCAAACATCCTTTACTATATCACTGTCGTAAGAACAGTTTTCACCTTTTACTGGCAAGGACTGTGGAAAATGCAAGGCAGATAGCTATTAAAATAAGACAGAATTAACTGATGCAGAAGGAAATACAAATATTGGCTTAGACTGTGCTTTGTTTCTCTTCAAGTTATGAAAGCTGTGGTGATTTTCCAAAATTACACCAACATAGAATGAACTGCTGGTCTCAGTATCATAATATAGTTTCCTACAGGTCTGGCAAACACATAATAATTTCCTTTGATGGAGACGGCAGTTCAATATCTCTAATTGTGACTGAAAAGGTATAGAAATATTATTATATCTTTTTTTCTTAGTAATTTATGTACAGTATTATACTCTAGTAAATTATAATGCTCCCTTATTAAAATTAAATCATGATTTCACAGAAACAACATTCCAAAACTTTCTATCTCACCGTTTGTGTTTGGGTAGTTTTCTGCCATCTTTCATTTATGGCTCTTCCTATGTTGTACTTGCTAATTCTCATTCGTATATAAAGACCGTTTTCAAGTCTCTCATATTTTGAGAATAGTGCTCTCTTAGTATGGCAGACACATGGAAAGCCTTTATAAGACAGCAGTAAAAGAACTGGAGTGGACTGTAGGGTTCTTGTATGTTATCAAATTTAGATAGTTACTGACAGCAGAATAGGTATTACTTGGCTTGCTTCCTAGACAGTTTCAAAGAATTATTATAAAATGAAGAAAGAAAATAATAATAAAAGAAATCTCTATCATAAATACTGGCTCTAACCCCTTCTTTTGAAACAAAATGAATGGAATGCTGACATTCTTGTGTTTAATACTGGTGCTGTTAATGCAATTGTTATGCAAGTATAATGACATAACCCTCTTTAATAATGAAATACAAATGAAAATAAGTAATTTTTTTGTTCCACTGAGCATGCATAAGAATGCAGATGCAGAATTTGTTAGAAACAGTTAATCCTGTTGTAAATATGGTAACATTTGAGGATTTTCTCAGCCAAATCTGTATTAGGGCACACAAACCACCTTGAGTCACAGGTAATTTGCTCTAATAAACTTCTAATTGAAGCATATTTTACATTGCTAGGCTGGAATAAAATCATTATAATCTAGTTATGAATATGGCCATTATTTTTTTGGATAATGTCCACTAAAATGTTCTTGAGCTTGGTCCTTAACTCAGGACCTGTCTGCCAGGGCAACATGAAGCCAGAGCCTTCCCTCTAAGCCAGGAGATGTAGGGGTTCTTCAAGGGGTGGGCAGGGCAGGTCCTTGCTGGCCAGGGCCCATCCTGCCTTCAGTCACTAATATCTTAGTCTTTCCCTTTTGGCCTGTTTTTTTCTGTTGTTCAGCTAAAAGGGTCAACCTACGCACCTCAAAAGCGTGATTATTGGTAGCTTGACTACCAGACTCAGGGAAAAACTGTCAATAATCCAATGCCTGAGAACAGCTGGTATGGAGCCAGCAAAGTATCCGGTTTGACAGCTCTACAATGAGTTGTACTTTCCTTCGACAGTAGAGTTGCTTGTAAATTGGGTAGTACTCTGTGTGAAAAAAGACAGAAAAACTCTTGTCTTTAATTTTCTGCATTGAAAGACAAGGGATTTGCTGTTCCACAAACAGGAACAATTCACTGAGTAATTTGAAGTAATTTATTCTGTGCTCTATGCTCTAAATTAGGGGGATGTACTGCAGGTAGCTGTTCCCTGATTTTGGCACACAGGCTGTCCTTCCCTTTGCTGTTGTGTCACGGTAGGAATAATGGCCCTAAAATGCAGAGCAGAACTTGTTTGAGGGCCTCCTGAGTGACAGGTCCCTTTCAATGTGCCATTGAGATTTGCTGAGGATCTGAAAATGATTTTCAGATTAATCACAACCAAAAGGGCATCTTATCCAAGCCTAAAGTAATGATGATAATTACCTCCTTCCTCATGAGATTATAGGGCTGCATCTGTATTAGCAAGTTGTTTACCCCTACAGAAGTGATATTGTAGACCCAAACTGTTGTTACTGAGTGCACAATGTCCACATTATATTAATTTAGTGGAGAAGGGTATTGTTTTTGACTGGCTTTTGTCCCCTGAACTGAACACCCCTGATCTGCTGGAGTGCATTAGGTCCACTCTCAGGCTCACCTTCTGCTGTATTTTCATCTAAAAGGGATTCATTTTGTGTCCTTCAGAATCCTACCATGATGTGATCCAGATCATAGTAAATGGAAAAAAAATGGAAAATTTGTTTGAAAAGCGAAGTCCAGCTCCAAACTGAAATGCTAACATTAACATCATTGCACCTTGTAAGAGTCTCTGATCCAGGATACTAGAGGAACAGACCACTATTTATTCTTTTTTTTTTTTGTCATTCACCTTCCTGTTGTGCTTAATCTGCAAATCCCAAGCTCCGTATCATGCACCATGAAGCTGGGTATAAACTTGTAGGAAGTGCAGATTATGACTGGCTATTTAATGAGTTCCTGGCCATCTTAAAATGCCATTGTGAGACCAGCATAATACATGCCAAAGTGAGTGCATTGTTTCTGGAGGTGCACTCACTTGATGAAATTTAGGATTCTATAGTCAATATAGCTCTTATGTAGCTGCTGTTACCCTTCAAAAGAGTGTGTTTGAAAAGGGGCTGGGAAATTGATTTGATTTTTCAAGGAAGACAGGATGCCATTTAGATATTTCAGCCATCGTTATGCAAATCCTGACTTGGCTTGAATCCATTCCTTGCAAGCACTTGTAGGGAATACTCTGATTATTTTTTTTTTCAGTATGACCTCGTTATTAATGATTTCTCACTGTTTCAGAAGACTAATGAGGACATAGAGACTGAGAAGAGACTTTAAGATTATGTGGCACATAGCAGGTTTCTCAAGACAGCATTAATTATACTACATGTGAGAGATTAGATAGCATGCAAGGGCCAAAACCCAACCCTGTGCATAGACAGAAAAACTGCTATCAACAACTAAGTTAAAAAATTAGATTTTCCTTGTGTGGGCATAGCTCTGCTGAGTACAAGGCTCTAGATTAGCTGCTGGACTTTGTATTCTACTTCCCAGCTGGTAGCTGGAGGTTGGTTGTACAGCCTGGCTTCCTTTCTTTAGCATCTCTCAGAGTGAAAGAAGTCCTTTCCTATGCACTAACTCAGGAACAGAGATTTGGATTATGTGCTAGATCTGGATTTTGGAAGAGTCTGGTCTAGCATTGGTCTTACTCTTTTTTTCCCTGGAAGTGATGCCTAAGGTGGCTGTGACCAATGAGAATGTGTTAGGACTTGACACTAAAAGAGTGGAGGATTATGTTCCAGCTGTGTTTTAACTAGGTTTACTCCCAGTCAACAACTCTCCTATCTTCCTAGTGTGTTATGGCAGCTCTTAGAGCTATTTTGGTCATTGCACAAGCAAGCTTCATATTTTTCTGTGCTTTGAGAAACCTGTCATTTTTTACTTACACTTGAACCCTTGCTTTCAAGTGTGGCCTAAAATGTGTAGGAGTCAGATATAAAACATAGATTCGTCTCAGACGTACCTATTATTTGTCAAAAGTGCTACTCTGCCTATTGACAGATATAATTGCCATGAAAACAGCATGGGGAAACTTGGTTTGAATCTTACTTCTGTGTTCATCTGCAGAGGTAAGTCACACTTATTTTCCAGAAGAATTCTTTGGATAAACAACATTTAACCTTCAGTGGGGAAGTCATGCAGTAGAATCTGAGTGGTTCCTGCGAACATATGAAATTTCAGGTCTGACAAGGTCATGTAATACAACCATATTCTTACATCCATGTAAGAATGCCAGAATTAGTCCTCCAGTATTGCTTGAAAGACATTATGTTTAAGATGGTAGTCACTTTAAATGGAATTGTTAGTAATAGAAGTTTTAAATTTATCATTCACACTCTTAAAATACTTCTAATATTATTGTTTAATCTGGTTTTCTCTTAAAATCCTTAATTAATTATTGAAAGTACATAGCTTTTGTTTCCTATGTGCGGACTTCTGAGGAAAAGAAAAAATCTCCTTCATATCTTGACAGCTGTGATCCTTGCCAGCTTTATGTTTCCATGATGGTAATATTAAAAACATGATGGCAGTAGGAAGATTTTCATTTTAAAGCAATAGCGATAGAAAAGAGTGAGTTCTAAAGAGAGGGAGGCTTAATCATGGAATCGTCACCCAGCTTCAACAGTATGATTTTATTCATTGAAGTTACTCAAAAAACAATTTTAGTACTGAATGGTCCACCAGTACAGTACTGTGACTGTTTGGATCATCTTAAATATTATAGAATCATAGAATCTATGACACAGAGATGGCAATTATGCCTTGAAGATGTTGAAAAATAAGGAGGTATATTAATCAGGTGTTCATCAGCATGGCCAATTTTTGTATGGAACCCGATACGGGTTCAGGTCATTAGTGAGAACTGTCACAA
Source organism: Nycticryphes semicollaris (assembly GCA_013400055.1). NCBI lineage: Eukaryota > Metazoa > Chordata > Aves > Charadriiformes > Rostratulidae > Nycticryphes > Nycticryphes semicollaris. Next base: position 37,266 of record VXBJ01006744.1, read on the forward strand.
TTTTTTTCATACAGGGTATCCTAGAGAGATGCTGTGGCTTTTATGCTTTTGAGGAGAGTGAAATGACTCAGAAAAAGACACTATACTAATGCACTTGGAAAGAACTTGCTTATTGTTTTCTATGTGAAAAAAACTAGCACTTGACTTCCTGTACTAGTGTACAAAAAGGGATCATGATATTGATGTAGAGAGAAGACTTGAAGAGACTTCCTGAATCACGAAGCTGAGTGTTTTGATCCTGCCTGCTGGCAAGATACTATCTAATCCATTTTTATGGATACGTTTCTTGCTCTCACTGTGTTTATTTCCTTTCCTCAATCTTTGTTTCCCTTCATCCTTTGCTTTGCTCCACAAGTCAAGCTCTTTTAAACTCCTGCTGTGGTAGGGTCTTCCTTCCTGCAACCATCATAGAAGACTGTCCCCATATGTTTTGTGGGTTCAGTTTGTCTTTCGTAAGGATGTTTGTCCAGAATTGTATAGATTATTCTGGGTGATACTTTAAGAAAAGGCATACTCTTCCTTCTGTGTCTTTGTTAGAAATATATCATTTAGTAATTGATAGGATTTGCCTTTTTCACAGCCTTCTCACGACACACTGATACTGATGAACTCTGAGTGATCAGCTGACATAAAGTAGTTGATTTTTACATGTGGTGTTTCGAATTACGAATTCCCAACTTGATGCAGAAATGCTATTAATACCTGGTACTCCCTTTTCAGTACTACTTGCTGTTATCGCACCTGGATCCACCTTTCAATTCTTGTAGTAATCCACAGAGTCTCTGGGCTTAATGTGTAAGTTCCGGAGTGACACTGCAGTAAATGCTTTATCTAAATCCAGACAAATTATATCTACTTCATTTCTTTGTCTGGAAAATCAGTTATCTTATCAAAAAAGCTGTCAAGTTAGTCTGGCACAATCTACCCTTGGTAACACTGCTACATTTTATCCTATGTTCTATTTGCTTCTCTGTCTTTAATTTATCTTTTTCCTCAAAGCCTGTTCTAAGCTCTGGCAAACTGAAGAGGTCAGACTAATAGGCTTACGCTTGCCCAGATCATTTTCAACCTTGCTTTTAAATATGAGCACTTCAGTTGCCATTCTCTGCTAATATTTGATGCCTTCTCTGCCTTGATAGATTTGGAGGCTTATCTCTGCCACTGCAATGGCCTTTATGAAATCACAGTATACCTAGTGATTCAGGTCTCAGTGAGACATTTTGTTCAAAGCCCATTGAACTATTATCCTTATATTTCCAGTTAAATTTTTGATTGGTTAGTGCGATGTGAATAAAGAAAATTTTAATAACCATTTGCAAGAGAATCACATGTAAGATATAAGCAAATACTATGGCTGTGATGATTAAGTGAATAGATAGTTCCCCCCTACAACTTAAAGCTCCTTTAATCACTGAAACTGGGAGAGAAAGAGTTTAAAGTAGCATAATAATATCAGAGAAAATGCTGTGAATCGGAGACTAAGTACCTTCTAATACTGAACACTTAAAGTGAGAGCTTATTTCCTAAGGGTGTAGGACATTGTTGGGCAAATTAAAGATATTAGAATATCTTGGATGTTTAAATATTCTGTAATATTTTATGTTAGCACTTAAAACCAGAGTGAATGGGATGTGCAGGTCTAACGCTGGATTATTAATATTACGTTTATATTTTCATAAATACATAGAAATACAGAATCTAACCCCATAAAAATTCATGGCATTTTCTGTGTACTTAGTAATATGTCAGCCTCAATGCTCATCAGGTGAACATTCTTTTTCTGGTCCTGATGAAATGACCAAGAAATAAATTTTATATATACACAGTTAAATATGTCTGTATTGTTTGAGTTGAAACTAGTTAGGATGACAAGGCATTTCTTGTTTACTCTTTGCTTTCTATATTGCTTTCAGTTAGGTGTTGCATCTGAAAATTAATGAGGGTGAAAATTACAATCAATTGTATCTACAAAGAACTGGTGCTAATCTGAAGTAGGGGAGATTAACATTGATAGCAGTTTAGAGGGAAGGCCATTCATCAGTATCATATGAGTTTTCAAGGTGATACCATCACAACCATACAGAAGGAAGAAAAAAAATTTTCCCCATAATCTCCTAGGGCTTCTAGCTGTGAGGCAGCATGCAGCTAGGTGGTTACAGCATTTTATATCTCTGACAATTTAAGCATCCATGCTTATCAGATTTTGGAAACAATAATATATATGTAAATTTCACATCCAAGTGCTATGAGATACTGCAGGTGAATGTAATTACCTGTATGTGTCTCTGTCTCTTGCTTCTCACTACTGGGAAACTAATTGCAGTATGTAAAGAAGAATGTTTTATGGTTTCTTATTTACCGTAACTTTTTATTTTTTAGGTATTTGAAATATTTTCTTGTCTTGAAACTGTCTCTTCTTACAAAAGCTCACTTGCTAATTGCTTTCCAAGAACTCGTGTTGCATACGTACATGTCATTTGGGGAAAGTAGGTATTTAAGTATGTACTTAAGTCACAGTGGTTTAAATAAAAGACAAGTATGGACATACATGTCAGTCATATGGATAAGTACTTTTAGGAAGAAGAATTAATTTGCCTCAGTATCTTAAGTCTTTAAACAGTAGCCTTTCCAAAGCCCTCCCTATGGCAATAAGGCTAAAATTATTCAGTCTGCTTCCACTGGTACACTTCAGCTGAAAGTACTAGCTGTATTGGTCTGGCAGCAATGCTTGAACTATTTCTGAATATTTCTCAATAGCGGGGTTAAGCTCTCTAAGGCTACTTATTCTGCTAGTCTCATGCTGATGCACACTGGTAAACCAGAACTTTTTGAAAAAAAACCCAACAAACTCTACTCCTTTTGCTTGGCACACAGAGATTTCCTGCGTGACTCCTACATAAGACCTGCATGCTTTGTTAGGCTAAGTGCCTGTTCTCTTTCTTTCCTTGCCCACCTACATCAAAGAAAGTAGCTCATAAGAACAGGCCTGTGTTTTTTCCCCGGCTTCATTCCAGAATCAGAACGCACTTTGTGTCTGTTACAGGCTGTGATGTATGAAGCAGAAAGAAGATTGATTTTCACAAGCTGCCTTGTACCTGAAGTAATGAGAGAGGCAAATTACTTGTTCACTGAACAAACATGACGGGAATGTCATAGAGGGAATTTATATATATGCAAACACACAGGGGTCAGACCAGTGTTACTTTTACAAAGTGACCTTATCCACCAGAGGGGCATTTTTAAATCTGCATTAGCTTACACAGGAAAGGCTAAATAAAACTGCAAATACCTGCATTGTGTGGGATGTAGAAATTCATACAACTAATAAATAATGTAAGATTCAACAGAGTACAGAACATAATTTAAATGGCTGCATTATTTCTGTACAAGAGACTTGGGGTCAGAAGTGATTTCTGCTGCTCATTTAGGGTTTCTCTGAAGTAGCAAATAAAATATTTGTCATAAAAAGAAAAGGAAGAAAGTGTGGGACTAATTTTCTATAAGGCTTTTGTCTCAAATATTTCATAAGGATTGAGTAGAGAAATAGGCTTTCTCTTCTCTTTATGAACACTTGCATTCACAGGGTGTACGTGTTTGTAGAAGACAAATGGATCTTACTGACACTGAAAGTTTCTACATATGTAAAGCAGGAACGAATGAATTTTGAACAGCTTCACAGAAGCTCATGTTTGTAAAGAACAGAAAGAAAAGGAGCCACAAAGAAAAATACTGTTACTCCCAGGAAACAGATGAGAATTTTATTTGTGTATGAACTCTTAAGGGAAGAATGAAAGCTATTATATCCTTATGGCTTTTTTTTCCTGCACAAGAATAAAGATTACATGAGGTTACACTTCATTTAAAATAGGAAAGCAAGGCCATTTAGAACTGGCCATACAATGTAAGGCAATTCCCATGTGATTCTTCTCCATTTCTGAACTGTTGGAAAGGTGGCTGATCTCAAGCCCAGAAGCAAAGAAGGAAGAATGTAGAAACTCAAAAACTTATGGATGCTACATGGCTGCAGTGAAATTGAAAATACACATCTGCACATGGCGTTACACTACAGCCAAACAGTTGGGACACATCTGCTGTTGGGACGAGGCTGAGAGTGAGATGGAGCAGTGATGAGGATAGCCTCTGAAACCTACTAGTGTATTCACAGTTTGCTTCTAGTGAGCCACAGAGGCCAGGGAGAAGGATTTCTGCCGACACAGCAATCCACGAAGTTTCTCTGCAGCATCAGATGTGGATTCATCCTGGGAAAACATCCTGCAATTTTTAACCTATTTTTGTCATTAATCACCAAAACAGTCCACCCTTGAGTCCATGGTACCAAACTGGTGATGGGCTCATGCAGCATGTTTCAGGGAAAAGGAATCTTATGGAGCTGAAGTAACAAATCCTATTAATTTATTCATTGTGTTGTGGTCAGTGAAGAGCTGGTCATAGCAGAATCATCTCACACTCAGCCACTGCCTGTTTGAATTATGTGGGTGACATCCGTTTGTTTATTTTGAATGTGTCCCTGGAACAGCAAAAGAAGCTATCTTTCTTTTTCCTTGCCTCTAAGCACATTGAAAAATGAACTAAAACATGGCAGCCTTTCATTTCCTCTTTTGTGTGACAGTTCTGAGGAATCCTTGGATATATTTCCAACATATTGGGGTTAGAAACAGGGAAATTTTTATTACACATAAAGTTTGTATTTTTATGTAAAAATGGTTTTCAAATGTAGACATCTCCTATAACATGGCAATTATCAGTTTGGATCACCTTTGACTTATGAGGTATTATTGAAGGCAGTAAGGATCACAGCAAGGGAGAGGTTCTGCAGAAAGAAAGGTAAATAGAAGAGGAAAATGTCTCACAGAGCAAACCATACAGGTTAATAGCTATAGTTTGTGGAGGTCTGCATCACCTCTAGTAAAAGTAGACCTCATTTCAGAGCTCATTTGTTCTATTTAACACAGCTTGTTATGTTAGTGTAATAACAGTACAGTAATGGACTGAATTTTATTTCCTGGATGCACTGACTTGACATGGATTGGGGTTGCAAGAGGCTAATAGTTATGTTTCAGAGCAGAGGGCAAACCCTGTCTAGTTCTAGTGTCTTCTTGGTGCTATAGCATGGGTTACTTTTCAAATCCACAAAAAATACTCTGCATCACACTTTCTGAGCCCAGGTGATAATGCATGCACTCAGATACTGAGCATATCTCATGGTCTTTCCTTCTTATCCAGGTCTTTGCCTGCTTTGCTGGTGAGATGCATCCATCCCAACCCCCTGAGTTTCTTGGACAACAAACCTTTCATTTTTTATTTCCAGGGCTGCATTGGTACAGCATGGCTTCTGTACGTGTGCTGGCACTGCTGGGAGCAGAGTGCTTGGTACCTTGTTTGTGCTTATGCAGCCACTCCTCTGTCCTTGGATTGACCGTTGTTAGTGGCCAACGCACACAACTGCAGGTCTGGTGTTATACCGCATAATTAGTTTGAAACTTAACATCATCTTCCGACTTTTTATTTGAGCCGCTCTATGTTGTGAATGCTTTAACTGCTGAGATTTGTTTCTGTATTTCTGCTGATGGCCTCTGAACTCTTAGTCCTGCACTAGAACTGCTACTTATGCTGACTTCGCTGTTAATTGTGCCTGTTATGGGACTGCTAAAAGACAAAGTTACATTTTTTTGTCCTTCTAGAGGTGAATACCAGAAATAACTAAGGCACAACGGTGTAATAGGCTTGTGGTACAGAAAAGGTGTATTGTTTTCCCCATGATTGGAAAATCTGGCAATGGCAATGATCCCAGATTTTCTGCATCAAAGCTGAAACCCTTCTTTTACTTTGCAGAGCAGCCTCTTCTATATTCAGTGCTGGCTTATTCCTCTTTAGTGTGCTGGGCTGTGGACAGAGGTTTGTATCTTCACTCTGCCACCTACCCTGAGGGCTTGCTGTTCACAGGCAGATAGGTTGATTTTCTCGCTTTCTCCCTGCCGCTACTGTTTTTCCTTATGTTTTTGCATTTTCTGCTGTGCATTTGCTGCCAGCCTCACAGCACAGCGAGTGAATCTCGCATCAGCAGAGTACGGGAGGCAACTGTATTAGATTCAACTTTGCTTTAATGGTGCAAGTCCCACCGGGTTTTGAGCGGTGTTGGGTAGGTGAGGAAGAAAGATTTGATTTTAATGAGAGATTACTTGGCACCAGCATCATAACAGGTGAAGTGAGAGAATCCAGGAATGAAAGAGTTAATTCATATTCAGTTCACGCAGATAACTGTGAAAGAGCATATGCTGAATGTGCATTCCAGTTTAATTTTTTTGTTCTTTTTTACAGTGACAAATAATATATTTCCCTTTAGCTTTGAGTGCTTCATAAACCTGGAGCTGATGATGAATATGCAGGTTATACTCCAAAGGCACTGGAATCAGTGCAAGAAGTCAGAGCTTGGTGTGGTTCATAGCACACTGTGACCTCCACTGTGATTATTAATCAGTTGGGCTTTCAGGGGCACATCCACCATCCTAGATATAGCACTTGTTTACTCTTTTCTCTTTTTTTCCTGATAAATGTGATATCTGAACCTCTGGGAAACACACTGTGGATGTATGACTTCTGTCAAAGGATGCTGAGTTCTGTTTGTGCTGAATTCAGGTCTGAAAGGGTTCAGTAGATTCCTCAGTGGGTTCTTAATTTGAGTCATAGCTTTTTGTTACACACAGCCTGGTGTGGAAACTTACCAGTGCTTAACAAGATCTCATCCATCTCCTGGAGATCAAGACGGGCAGGTTTGCGGAAAGTGGTCTGGTTCCAAGTCTGGAAATCATGAGTGGAGTTGCTGTGTGTGTGGGGTTGCCTTATCAGTGTGTAATGTTCTGTTAGAAAGCAATTTGTTCAGAGGAAAGGAACTGCTTTGAAGGAATGGAAAGAGATTTGGGACTTTGAGCAGGCTACCTGTTAATTCTCTATTAGAGCAGTCTGCCTTCTACAGGGTTGTGGTTGCTCAAGATAGCGTTGTACAAAAGCAGAGCAAAAGAGGTGCTTTTAAATTCCTTTGTGCTTCTTAGGAACAGAATAGGAAACAAATGTGCAATGATACTGAAGCAATGCAGGTTTTTTTTTTTTCTGCTCAGAAAGGCACCCTAGTTCCAGGCATTGCAAAATAACAATAATTTTGTTCAATTGATCAAATTTGCTGCTTACTAGTATAAATGATTTGGAATAGGCATCATTGTCTTATCATCCTGTTGCCCTATCAGTAGAAACATGACCACTGTGCAGAGCTGTTTCTTAGCCAGCTCCCTAGGGCTCTTCTACAGAGAATGAAAAGTGAGAGAAGGTTTCATTATTATACCTCTTGCCACTCTCTGCACAACTGTAATCCTTAAGCACGAGAGCCCACGTTCCTGAACTTGTCTTTTTGGCAGGTGGAGGGGTATTTTGTCTTTGAAGGAGGTTACTGAGAAATAAGTCATGTGTTACCTTGTGCTTGAGCCACCACAGTAGCTGCTGTCACAGTGAAAACATCCCTGAGCTATATGAGGGTAGCTGTGCGCAATTTCCCTTGGTGCAGTAAATCAAATCTTTTCATTACCCAAAGATAGACAGGAGAGAGGCTAGTGAATCTGCTCTGCTCCAGTCCATGTTTCTAAACCACTCATGTCTCTCTAACAGGATTTCTCTGTGGGATGGTTGATAACGTGTGCTGGAGGTATATTCAAATCTGTTATCTCCTTATGAATTGTGGGCAGAATCCAAAAAGAGTTGTGATCCCAAAAGCTCTAAACCCCACTGCATAGTCAGAGAGGACCACATTGACCAAGACTGAGGCCAGACACACTAGTGAAACTGCTCTGTTCATCAAAACCTGCAGCACAGCTGCATGGATCCATCCTTCTTGCCAGTTTAGGAGTCTGCTGTGGTTATGAACACTGATTGTGCCTTGAGAGAAATGTGATGAGTGGAGGTGTGGAATTCTCTTGGTACTGACCAGGGTGCAGGGAAGCTGGAGGACCAGGGAGGGGGGTTATGCTAATATTCTAGATGGTGTACCTCATTTAGAGCTAGGCAGAATTTAAGACTCAAGGGTTGTCAGCCAGCATCTTATAAAAACTTCCTGAATGCTTCTTAAATTGAGACATAAACGTTTTTAAAGAAGTCTTAAGATAAATACTTATTTTTGTGATTTTTGTGTGCTTTTGTTTTCAGGATGAATAAGAGATACTTACAGAAAGCAACAAAAGGAAAACTGCTAATAATAATATTTGTTGTAACGCTGTGGGGGAAATTAGCATCTGGGGCAAATCATCATAAAGGTAAGGAATTCCGTTCTGTTCGGTTCTACTGTTGTGTCTGTGGCTTCTGTCGACAAATTCAGAAGTGTCCAGTATATGCAACTTTTGCATATTTGTGACTCCTGTTTTTGGTCCCATAATCAGTACCAAAGGAAGAGAATTTTCAATTAATGGTTTTGCATTAATTTCTTGAGATTTTAAGCATTTCAGCCTCCTTTTCAGCATTCTCAAATTTTAGTATCTTGTTGGTAATTTTGTAATAATGGTAAAGTTCAAAAAATGGCAAAAGAAGTTAAAGTAAAAAAAAATATCAAATAATAAAATCTGCTTGTCTCATAAAAATAAATATATCAGATAGCACATATGTGTGCCACAAATGAATTCCTGTAAATAACCTTAGAAAGAAACATGTAATATGTAATATGTATGATGCTGCTGTGTGCAGTTATCTTTCAAGGCTAACTTGTAGGTAATGTATGCTGAATGTGATTGTTTCATCACCCTAAAAAGACTGATGCTTTGCAGTTTTGTCTATTTTCTATGTTTCATGGCTACCACTGAACCAGGAACTTTAGTAACTTGCGACACTGTGAGATTTGTTTCTTCTTGGTCATTACAGCCCTTAAAATCTATATGCATGAGCAGAAGGTGTGATGGTTTATTGAAGCTTGGTGATTTTTTGATTTGTTTGTTTGTTTCTGTAAACCCTTAATGCAAGGAAAAACCTGTCTGGATTCACAGGCTAATGTCTTCTTAGAAGGTAATATTACTTGTAGTGCAACCTGCAGTATAGTATGATTTTGAAGTCCACTCCTCATCTTCATATAGTGCCTGTTGGCTGTCTATCCACTTATTCATGATCAGAATAAACTCTTAACTAAACTTAGGTAAAGGTGGGACATAAAAATCACTGAGAGCTGAGGAGTTAAATAGTATTGCAATGATACCATTCAGTTAATCTCCCTGTGTTAATGTACATTTTATAATATTCCTTCTGAACACAGGATTTTATGATCAGGTATTTCACATATCCAGTTGCTAGATATTTTTCTGCTGTGTGAAGGTATCCTTTTTCAAAATTCCTCACTAATTAAGGACTTCAAGATGCAGAGGCACTTTCTGCAAAGTCTTTTTTGAGTTGCAGTTTGGCTGCAGACAAAACAGATTCTGATGTTGTCCTGCAGGCCACCAAAGATGGGCATCATGCCAGACAGGAACCATGCTGACACCCTTTGCTCAACCTTTGTTTCACCTCTGAAACAGAGTATGGATTTGTGCTGTGGCTTTCCATTTCAGGCATCTGATGAAAACGAGCCAAGATATCCTAGCCTGGTTTCAGAATTATTTTGCCTTTGATTATTTTTCTTTAAAAATCAAAAAGCTTATCTCCAGATCATTTTGATTCCATCCACAAAGGCTGGGCAGGCTGTGTTTGTCTCAATCCAACTCAAACTTTGCCAAAGTACGCTTGCTACTCTTTTCAGCAAACTGATGAGTGAAACCTGTCACTAAGTATTTAATGGAAACAAATTATGAACCTAATGACTATTTGGGGAATTAGTGCCTCATAACTGAGAATCAAATGATCCCCCACCATTTTTAGCTTTCCAGATATATACATGCACGGGAAACCCCAGCAGAGCTATACCATTAATTATCTGGACAGTACTTGGCATTTGAGCCCGAGCCTTAGAGCAGAAATAACTTGAGAAATATTGAATTTGATGTTTTTAGATTAAAAAAATATGCACACGAATCCCCCCTGCAAAATCAAGTTATTAGCTTTAGGGACTTCTTTACACTCCTGCAAGTTAACAAAAAGCTTTGATTCTTTTTCTTTAAGTTTTAAGTTTTCATGCCTTTAGCAAAATATATGAAGAAAGCTTGCAGGGAACAAGAATAAAAAGAAGCATGACTTGTGTGTTAAATTTGGAAAAGCAGCTATTGTACATGTACAAATTCTTTTGGAAAGAAAAAAAATATTCAGGAGGATTTTGCCCTGTGGATTTAGTAGATCTGCAAATCAGCTGCACTCAGTGTATATGGGGGATTATTTTAAAAAGCACAAATCAGAGTTACACAGCACAACTGCCATTGATTTCCAAAGAAACCGGGAGTTTAACTTCCCACTGCATCAAAGAAAATCTTCCTCTTAGTCTAATAGCCGAAATGGAGCTAAGCTACATTCAAGGAGAATTTGACACTGCCTTGCATGGAATTTCCAAATACTGAGAAATATGCGAGTTTCTTAAGCGATAATTATCCCTAGCATCATTAATCTTAATTTATAGAAGCCCTTACTAACATATTGACGTGACGAACTCTAATGACTTTGAAGGAGCCCTTACAATTTCAAAGATCCATAATCTACATTTTAAAAAATCTTTACTATTCTATTGACTTAGTCATATTATGTATCAGTTGCACCAACTCTTAAACCTTTCTCTTTTTCTGAAGGCTATTGTAAAAGAAAAGAAAAAGAACAAGAAGGAATGATCATCAATGTGTGAAAAATTGTTTAATGAGCATTCTGCTCTCCAGACAGACTTCAGCAGGCATATAAACAGCTGACTCTGACAGGCTGTCTCTAGGCTTGTTGCACTTCTTTCAGGCATAAGGCACAAATGAGAAATCCCAAGTCAGCTGCAAGAAAACAGAGGCTAAGGCAGGGCACAGGGAACCAGGCTGTGAGGGCCAGGTGAGCAACCACCAGGATTACAAACTGGGATTTCAGATTACGTTTTTTTCAGCGTCAGGTTTGTGGGTGCCAAGCTCATCCTTTTTCTTGAGAGGACTGGTTTGAAGACAGGTCTGTCTCCTTTATCTTGGCTGATTGTTAAAACTTTTCATCAGTCTGGACAGAAATTCCAAGAGGAAAAAATAGATAAACCCTCACAGCATTTAAAACAAAATGCAAAGATCGCTATTTTGCTGCACACAGGATTATGAGTTCTCCTGCATAGTTCTTGGGTGTGCACATACTTATATGCCATTTATCCTGTCTTCTGAAAAGAAATGGGGAACTCTGCTTTTTCTTTGCCATTTTGCTGGGGATGCTGATACTATGGTGCCTTAGCCCAGCATGTGCACCTGTGAACTGCCCGCAGTGCCAGATCCATTTGGGCTGCAGTAGCTATGTATGAGGAGGCAGGTAAAGAGCGGCACATCAATCTCCAAAAGGATGTTGTCAAGGTTATGAGTCTAAAAACTGATATACCTTGAGGGTGGCTGAAAGAAATCCATAAGGGTATTTTATTATAAGACTGATCCTGATCCTCCCACTCATTGCTGGCCCTTGGAAAACAAATAAACCTGTGCAAACATATGGTGTTCACTGACAGATGTGGCAGGCAGGCATCAGTTCAGCATCACTGCCTGTTTGCTATTTCTGTCATAGGGCACATGAACTTACTTGGTGACCATTGTTTCACAGCTCGTGTTTACGGTTTCAAGTGTTGGACTGGTCCTTTTTGGGAAATAAATACACTGATAGTCTCTTACAAGCACGCCTTTGTAGACAAGAAGCTACTGTGAGACACAGTGTCTACCCAAAGCCTAAAAATGCTTTCAAAATTAGGATTTCTTTAAGATTTTTGTGATTACTACTTTTTTTTTTTACATTGATAACAAAGTACTCTAAATAAATTTAGAGTGCTTTTGAATCTAAGCATAGTTTAATATTCCTTCAAATAAAGACCAATAAACTTTTTAATAAATTTTAAATCCCTGGGAAAAATAAAAAGTTACTTTAAAATATTGTTAACATGAATGTTTACTTGACAGAAGGAGGTGGCCTCAGTGTTGTGATTTAGGACATAGCCTGTGCCACACGTGCCCCTGGAGTTTGGGAATGGGTAGGACTCTGAGAAACAAGAAACCCAGTGGTAGCAGTGACATGCTTTCAGGTGGTACTGATATATTAATGTCCATGGCTGGACTTTCATTAACTGTCACCCCCTTCCCTTGTTCACAAAAAAGGTTTCTTTCCTTTTGTTTTGTGGTAACAGTGCAAATGTGCAGAACAGTCCTAGAAAGCCTAAGGAACTGTCTGAAGAGTTTAAGCCTTTGTGGAACTGAGTTAGAAATGCAGCTTAATTGCAATTACTGTCCCTGACATCTTATTTTCTTTGGGGAATGCATTATTTCTGTTTGCTTTGGAAGACCTTCTAAGTCTTAAGTCTAGATTTGTCATGTTTTCTGTCAGGAAAACGAACAAGGTGCCAAACCTTGAGCTCCATATAGGCTATCACACGTTCCACATGTATGTGTCTTTGATAATGTAAGCATTTTTTAGGGCAAGAAATCTCACAGTAATGAACTAATATATCCAAATGTGATACTGTAGGCCAGCATAGGCAGTAGTATACCTGGCTCTGGAGAGTGAGTGGAAGGACTCGTAGCTCTTGCAGACAGATGAGGTGGTGCAGGTTCATTCTTTTGGCTTCTAGTGGTCAGCAGGGCTCCCTTAGCAAGCGCAGTAATGCTAACACTGCACTGAATCAGCATGTGACAGGCTCCTGGCACTGCCTGACCCCTGGGCTGAGGAATTGATTTGTTCTGAGGAGAGATAATATAGCGCTTTGTTAAAAGCTATGGTAATGGCCTGTGTGCATTGCCTCAGTGCCCTCATGCCTGTTTCATGCACATGGGGTGAAGTTCACTGGTGACTTAGGACAGCTGTGTTGTATTTGTGGTTCTTTTGTATTACTAGGGCAGTGCGAAAGACTTGAGGCATGCTGCTGAATCTTACACAATGTTTTCCAAACTCTTAGCATTGTGAACATTGCCTTAAAGACACCATTGATACTCTGAATATCTGACTAATATTCATCTAGTTGCCTGTGTGTAACTCTGTTGCTAGGCATGTGACCCCATGTTCAGATGTCAGTATATAAAATCCAGTACTGGCTTGCACTCCCTGAACTCCCAGAACAAAACTTTATTATCAGAAGTATTATATATTATGGACGTGAGTAAATGTACCTTGAAGTTTACTAAAGATGATGCCCAAGTGGAGATGCCTCTGAGCGCTGATAATTAGTTCTCCTTATTTGTCTTCCTGACTGGCTGTTTGCTGTATGGTTGAATCTGAAGCCGCAGAGCAGAAGACACTGTTTTTCTTGTGCTGATTGCTTGCTATAGACCAAATGAAACTGTCTTGAGTAGGCTGGGAGAAAGCCTCTAGAGCACCTGAGGAGACAGATTAGCTTGCAGGAAGCCTACAGCAGGAGCAAAGACTGGGGGATAGCTGAGAAGACTATGAAGAGACAAACAGCTAGACTTTTGCGGTAAGGGAAAGCAAGCGACTTAAGGAGCCAGATGTGACTGTATTGAGGAGTTCTGGTCTGAGGGCAGACTTGGAAAGAGGAATCCATCCCACCAGGGCACATTTGTTTATAAGCTCTTTTATTTCTGTTTTGCTTTATTCAGCACCACTGAGTTTTCTCAGTTTTAAAATATATTAGTGTCTAGTTTGCACTAATGACTTTGAATTGTTAATCCTGCTGAAGTTTTAGGGTACTTTATAAGAAAACGTCCCCCCCAGAACTCTAACTGATTTTGGTCTCATTACATTTTGTATGAAAAATCATATCAAAAGTTCTTGAGCTCCAGTTAGGTCAACTGGAACACTGCAGTAACCAGTTCTACTGCTGGGAACCACACTGAAAGTTGCAATCATTCAGAAGGGCTGGTGAGGGACTGTATCAGCCGTTTACTCTCATGTCTTATTGCATTAAGACTGTGCAGGTTACTAACAACCATGTTCAGAAGCTTAGGTAAATGCCTACAACACATTGCAGCTAAATAATGCTGTCTAGTTTACTTTATTCAGGAAAATTACGGGTTGCCTTGCATTTTGGTGTTTGAGATCTACGTTCCTAGTATTTAGTGTCTGGGTAAGAATAGCTCTAACCAATATATGTGAGACCTCTGAGGTATTCAAACCTTTGTCTTTCCATAAAAGTGCCTTCATCATGAACTTAGAGCATTTTAGCATGAACGAACCTTTGTCCTTTCTGTTGAGAATTTTACATTGTATAGAAGACAGCTTTCAGAATGCAGAAATTGTTTGTATTAAATTTTGAAAGCAAGAAGTACTCTTAGTGAAGAGAACAGAAACCAGATAGAAGACAACCCTTCTTCCAGCTATGTAACCATTAGATAGCCACAATCTCCCTCTTCTTCTTCCTGAAGGAGTCCTATTGGAGGTAATGGCATTCTTTGGGGACATAAGGTATGTGTTTTGAACTTCTTTGACCTGGAACACAGGTGAACCTGGCACTGAACACAGATCTCCCAGTTCTCTGATATGGGCTCTGATATAAGGGTAAGCAGCAGCAGTACCATTTTTTCCTCAGTTTGCACTTCTTTGAAATGCCTGTGCCATAATGCTTGGTGAGGGATCTGACACGGTGGGTAAATTGCACGTGTTCAACATACACCTTCCAGTTGTGTGGGCCTGTTGAAGGATATGAGTTGTTCTCCATATCCCAGGCTCTTTCCTGGACTTAGGTGGGAGAAAACTGCCTGATATTTAAATGAGGGAAGTTGCAAGCACCCAGAGAGATGTGTGCGGATGCCTTAGGTGCTACCAAGTGAGGCTGGAAGAGGTCAGTGGGGTCTGTCAAAATATTAGGTGGAGGCATCCACTCGTCTATTGTTGATCTGTCAGTCCTGCTTCATCAAACTCTTTTGTCATATTTGCTAAATGTCTCATACATGGATAATCTTATCTCTTGTGGAAGTTTGTCACAGAGCTAGATTCTCTTAAATGAG
Organism: Nycticryphes semicollaris; assembly: GCA_013400055.1. NCBI lineage: Eukaryota > Metazoa > Chordata > Aves > Charadriiformes > Rostratulidae > Nycticryphes > Nycticryphes semicollaris. The sequence goes on from VXBJ01006744.1 coordinate 52,340, forward strand.
AATGCTTTGTGTGCAGCTTTCACTAACTTAATTCTGAGTGTGATTAATGTTTAAATATAGAAACAAAGGAAGATGATAGTTATTTTAGCAGACATGGGGGAGAAAGATATTAGATGTTCTTATCTAGCTTAGGCATTAATTGAAAGTTTCGGTTATATCAGGATCAGAACCTGATCCCAAAATTGCCATTTGCTTAAAGATAAAATAGGTCAGTCAAACACTTTCATATCAGTATCTGTCACTGAAATCTAAAATTTTAATACAATATCTGTTGGAATTCAGTAGATAACATTCCTTGGCCTTCTGCCAGGATGTTAAGGAAAGTAATTTTCTGATTGCCAAGATGCCAGTAGTTCTGATGGTTCACTGGGACATGGGTGCAGAAATCATGGCAATAGCAGAGCTAAGCCAATTTCTACCCTGTGCTGCCAGCTCCATCACAGCAAACGGCTGCCTTCATTTATCCCCTCATTCCCACCACCACCAGGGTGACGAAACTTGGTTGCCCTTGAGGCAGCCATGGGGAGAGGTGTTGGAGAGTCACAATGAGATATCACACATTTTCCTTTATACTGATCACTTAAAAATACTTCTGTTTAGATTTGGCAAGTATCACAATTTCTCAATGTTTTCCTAAGACAAATGGGAAGTGCATAGCAGTTCTTTATTTTGGGCCTGATCTTGTAATCCCAATGGAAAATTTGTATTAACTTTTCATGAGTGAGTAGCCAGGATCTTTTCCTTAAATAATTCAGATTTTGTGTTGCAGTGGAAAGGAGATGATTGCACAGAAGATTATATTAATGTAAAAGTTACACAGTTGACTTTACAGTTAGCAATGCCAAATTTTTTAACATATTCAGCCCTTTCTTTTATTAGTAATGTTATCTTCCCTTGGATAGCTGGCCCACCAAACAGCTAATTCCCTTTTTGGAAGATTAAGCTTTCCTTTGCTTTTTTGTTAGGAAAATATTGTAAGATGTTAGGAATGAAAAAACACTGATGGTGTGCTTACCCTGCTGTTACTTTTTCCTACCAGGAGTAAATGTTGGCATTTCCCTAATACTGGACCCACATGTACTTTTCCAATTTTATATTCTTAACTTCAAATTAGTCCTGTTGATTTGTTATGTATACTAAGTAATGCATTCTGATAGATTCCTATATCCTTATACCTAGGAAAACTGAGTGCTTATGTTTGTATGCCACTGTTTTGACTAAACCCATAAAAATAGTATACAAGAAATTGTTAGCTCCCCTAGATAGTCATCTTTATTCAATTAGTTTCGGTTTAATAGTACCTCTCTCTTGGATCTGTTGATCAGAATTTTCCTTGTTCTTTCATTAACTTGTTAAGTGCTCAATTAGTGTAGCATGTAGTAGTATATTTTTGTTAGCATTTCCAGATGAAAGATATTATTTTCTAGGTTTATAGTTATGTTCTGAGTTTTTCATTTGCCTAAATGTATATCATGTCATAGGTAATGTCTTAAATAAACTTTTCCTTGGAGTAGAAGAGGAAAGCAATGTTAGATGGAGCTGTGATCAGCAGGGAAGAGAAGGACTGTTCAGTGACCTGGAGACTCCTGTCATACGCCACGAAGCAGGATGCTATGCCACAGTAACCCGATAGGATTGCTGCAGCTGTTCATGCCCAATCCCCAGACCCTTCTCCTCTTCTGGAAATATTTTTACTCCTTGACTATGTTGACTACACTGTCCTTAAAGAATATCCTTCCACCACAGACAGGTAGTATAGGAGTAGTAAATGGGAAAATGATTACAAAATTTTGATGGTAAATATCAGAGCGAGTTTACACAAATAAAACCTTTTGAGGAAATGCCATTCTCTGTCTATTTATGTAAATACTTAGTGCTGATAAAAAGAGTCTACTGGTTACTCCGAAAGTATGAATGCTTATGTGCACAAAGGCTCTGAATGCACCTTCTGGTTGAAGTTTCCAGCCTTGGAATTTGCCATGCATTGCAGAAGAGCTGTCTGGGTTTTCTGATAGCTTTAGAGCTCAGATGGCAGGATTATCTTAAGGTACATTGAAAGGTCGTGACTAGTACAAAGTTTGTGCCCAAGACCCCGAAAATCTTCCTTTGGTGGAGAAACCAAGCAGATTTTTCTCCACTGGTAAAAACCTTTTCTTCCCTGTCTCTTTTCTCAGAAAAACCCTCAAAATTTTACTAATGTCTGGGACTACCAGAAAAGAATTTAATGGAAAAGAAAATCTGAATAGTTTACAGCTACCCTTACATTAGGTTTTATTCAAATTCAACATTTTAAGATCATGTCATTTTGATAGATCAAATATAATGGGTCAATGTCACATTATAATTAGAGTCAGATCCTTACCGGTATCCAGATAAGTAAAATTACTGTAATGGCAGGATTAGGCCAATTCTATCTTCAAACTCTAGATCTGGTTTTAGGTATGGGGGCTATATGTCCCAGTGCTCTTCTTAGGGTTTTCTGCACTGCCCCTCGGACTTTCTAATATACTTTCCATATATGAATGACTGTCCCATATATTTGCTGGTAACTCTTGCACACCACCGTTATCCCACTCAGGGGTTTCACATATTCAGGTTGGGAGGTTTGTGTCTGGAAAATCACATCCCATGTGGAGAATATTTCTGTAGCGTTCAGGGGATATGTTAATCTAACTTTCATCTGTATTAATTTTCTGCTGATGATGTCTAAAGACTATGCCCTTCTCTCTTGACACTCTTCACTGAATTTACTCTATAGCAGTGTTAAGTGATTGCTTGTACAATGTCATATTTTAGAACAGCTGTTCTTTAGTCATACAAATGCCAAGGAAATGTTCAGAAACAGTCAGCTATTCTGGGGAATAGCAGGAGAAACATTCTTTATGTGTTTCGGGTTGCAATTTACAAAGTTTCTTTCTGAACAAAATTTTTTAATTGTGTTCTTTGGTGGGCTGAGGGGGATTTACCATTTTAAGGCTCTCTGGGATAGTCTTCCACTGTACTATGTATTTAGATTTATGAAATTACAGAATCATTCAGGTTGGAAAATATCTTCAAGGGCATCAAGTCCAACTGTAAAGGACTTGATGTAAATTTATAGAAGGGTCTCATCTTCTCAGAAGTTAAAGGAATTGGTCTGAGACTGTACTGCACAAACAGCTCCAGAGCAGCAAAGCCTGTGTCTGTATGCATGCATATGTGTTGCGTCTGTATGCATGCACATGTGTATGCACATGCACACACAGATATGAGACACTTGGATGAAAGAGAAAAATGTAAGGTCATCACTGATGAAATAGCTTACATGGACCATCTTAGTATTTTAAAAAATATTACCTTTATATATGGGAGCTTCACAAAACACTATGTGCTTTTCAAACCTAACTAAAAACCCCGGGAATTTTCTGTAATATCCAGTTTTAGGTGTCTCTCCTCTCTTAGGTGCTCTGAAAGACCCTTCAGAGTTTATTCATTTCACAGGGTGGGAAACTGAAGCTTTCAGTCTGGGTGTGAATACTTCCCTGAATGCATATACCAAAGAGTTTGCAACCTTCTGGAACTTTTGAAAAGTTTCTTAGCAGGAGGACTTAATCTGGATATTGTTCTTCTGTCTGCCTAATAATTCACTTTTGTATCAGGGTCATAATGTCCAAATAAAATTGTAAAGGTCTTGTTTTATTTCTGCTGTTCAAATAGAGTCTCATGTTGCAGTTCAAAAGCCAGTGAAATTTGATCTGTGACAGGTTCATTTATATCTGCATATCATTCTGCAAATGTCATTCTGTTGTATTAAAAAAAGTTGGGTTGTAAAACTTGGATTTGGTGTTTGCTCCATTTCTCCTTGTTGAGGTAAAATACACGGTAGGTCAGGAAGAATTATTGAAATTTGCAGAGGGATAATACTAAAATTTTGACCTTCCCATTAAAGTGTGAAAGTACCATTTGACTGTGGCCAAGAAAAACCCACTTCTTCACGTAGATGTGAGCAAAGCCATGGCATACTTCCTGGAGAATGGAGGCTGGCTGGGGGATTTAGATGACAGAAAGCAGGAAAATCATAAAAGAGCAGTCTGCTTTGTGCGGCGCTCTTTTACCAGGCTGAGCAAGAATTCTGTCTGTAGTGATGAGGAGGCTGAGGCAGGAGCTGCCAAGTCTGTCTTGTTCTTTTTTTCCCCATAGATTTGTATAACTCTTGTAGTGAAATTGTTCTCAAGTAAATGCAGTAGACTTGGAATTCTTTTTTTTTTTTTTGCATAATACTTCTGGCTTCAGTATCAAGTGTCCTTGAATGACTGAAGTATAAAGCTGAATGTGTGGGTTATTCTGGGTGAATGCAAAGCTGCAGAAAGAATATGCCTGAGAAAAGTGTTCTGTTAAGACCAACACAAATCTTGGGTGCATTGTGCTGTTATATTTTTAGGTGTAAGTTATTATAATTGCTTCAGCTGAATCTGTGCTCCAGGACCATGTGTGAGAGGAGAGCTAAGGCTTGTAGCAGACTGGCTGAGTTTCTGAGAGGGTCCAAATTCTTAGTGATACAGAATTTGAACCAAGACTATACATGTGTCTGATGAGAGGGAAGCAAGGACAGAGCAGATACGCCTGTAATTCAATTTCAGTGAAAAGAAGGAATCATAGAAAAGACTGAAATCATCGTTAGATTCCTTCAGTGAGCTGGAAGACTAAGGAAAGTCAAAGTTAAGTTTAAAAAACATGCCAGCAGAAAGTAGTGTGCCTATGAACACCAAAATGAAAAGATTCTTTAAAGTATAATACTTATTTAAAACTTTTTTCAGTTTTGCTATGTTATGTAAATTTACTACTGGTAGAAAAAAAAAAAGATTAGTGGTGCTAAACTTTCATCTAAGATGCATTGGCATGTGTCAGATTAACTGTGGAAATTTTGTGAAATGGAACCCAGAAGGTGTGCTAACTGCTAGACACCGCAGAGTGGAAAGTAAATATATTTCCAGTGAGTGAATATTGAGAAAATAAGCATCTGGAAGAAATGGGAATTTTGGATTCTTAATTGCATCATTCACCCCAGAACATCTGCCAGAGATATTAAGAGCAAATATAACTGTATCTGAGAGAAGATATAAGTTTAAATAAGGAAGAAGGAAGAGTAATATTGTGCCATCTTGTTACACTGCTGCATGCTGTGCACATGAAGGCTGTGTAAATCTCTCTTCTCCTTTGAGTTTTGGTTCAAAAAACACCTCAGGAAAATAAAAATACTGCTTCCATGCCTATGTTTACTTTTCAGAACATGGGAAAATACAGAAAATATAATTTATGATAGGTAAATAATCCATATTTTTGCATATTTTGTCCTTCATCATAACAATACACAGTATACCAGAAAGCTGGGTTGCAGAAGCCAAAGGGCATCCTGCAGAGGTTATGCCCTGGAAACATCTGAGAAAAGAATTAACCTTTCATCCTACTTGTGCCACTCCTGTTCATAATGTGGTTTAGATGAGCACAAAGACATCTTTTCTCTTTGCTGTCACACTGGTCCTGGAAACTGTGCTTTGGGAACTGCAGAAAAGAAGTGTAGTCAGGGCCTCTGCCTAATGCTAGAGGAAAAGATGGGATGGGGAGTAAACGGCTAAAATGTGGGGAATTAGGAGTGTACCATTATTAGAGTGTGAAGACAGTCCTCACCAGTCTTATTTTGTGCCTTTCTTGATTTTTCAGTTTCTGTCCTGCATCAATCAATCAGTGATTTAAGGACATTACTTATTTCCCACCCTCCCTTTGTCACAACATCACAGTCACTATATTTTCCTGGGTTTACTCTGAAAAAAAGCTGATGTAAAGGAAAATGTCAGAAGAAAAGAGCTTAGGTGCCAGAGGGGGGTTAGGTATATTGTACTTCACAAATCTGAAGTAAAGTTTAAATGTTAGAGAAAAACAAATAATTTTTAAACTGGGGTAATTTTAATTTTTCTTAAAAAACCCAAAACAAACAGAAGGACCACTGCATATTATTGCCTCTAAAAATGCCCTATTCTAGAAAAGCTGTTCTTTAGTTATAGAAGTACTCAAAACATTGGTTGAACTCAACAAGCTATTTTGGGAAATAGCAAAACACAAAAATATTTTAAATATTTTGTACTAAGACCTCCATTAATAGATTATCAACTTTTTATGTTGATGTTATGGGCATTTAAAACTTGACTTTTTTGCTGAATGTCAGAGCAAAACTAAATTTGAGCAGTCTAAATGGCACGTGAATATCATACTTTTATTTTTTGCAGTTCATGTGGTTTATTTCATGACAGGCAATATTTTATCCTCATTCTTTTTTTCATCTATTTGAAGTAAACATTTCTGGTCTGCTGGGTACTACTGATTGTAAGTATTGAAAGTACTTCTAATAATAATGAATTTGCTAAAGCAAATATGTTTCTCAAGTCTATTTCTTGCTTCAATTTTTCAAATATTGCTTAGTCTAATGAGCATTTTTAACCTGTATATACAATAAGCCATGTGAAGAACTTATATTTAAAGCTATCACACCAAACAGTGGTGTAAGAAAAATTATGTAAAAAGCCCCACTTATCAAACTGATCTTAGCTACCAGAAAAGCTCTTCTAAAAATCTGTTCTATTGTCCAAACAGGTCTGTAGGAGTGATTATAAACTAATTTGTTCTTCTGCTGGGTGCTAGGAGTACAAGAGTCTACACTTAAGCAGCATTATGACCCACACTAAAAATATGAGAAAATGCCAAATTATGGCTTATCCTAATAGAGTCATTGTAGGAGAGAAGTGTTAAACTATAAAACATCACTCAGTTTTTCATAACAGTGCTTACTAGGGGGTAACAATTTCGATAGGTTTTAATGAAGTTTTTATGTTAGGCATTTATTTTGTACCTTATTTATTTTATGGAAAAATCTCCTAGGTTTATGCATTGCAAATGAATAATTGCTGAGGAAATAAATGAGACACGTGAGATTTATTTCTTACAGTCAATCTGCAGAAAAATGTGAAAAGTTAGTTTTCAGATAAAGAGCGGGATTCATAAACTTCAGACTATTTCTGTGTCCCTTTAATAAAGTGCATTGTCTACAATAAGGAAATAAATCAGTGTATATTTTAAATCCAGAAAATCTGTCTGAGTCGTCTGAGTTTCAAATTTGTTTTCTTTGAAGGAGGAAGTTTGCTTTTTAAAGAGAACTTTGAAAATCAGTCTAGATATGCTGCTACCGAATCTACTGATATTTTAAAAGCACCCAAAATAATAGCTAGGGGAATATGTTCATCAAATATCCTTTTGCTTAGTCCTCTGGACTTTAGTGTTATATTTGGACTTGAAAGCCACTTCTCTGCTGAGTCCTGGCAAATGTCTGAGACCTTAGAGGTCAACTTTACAGTGGAGCATAAGTCACTGGATATATTTTAGCCTGCTTTAGTTATACGCATATATTTTCAGCCCCAAAGCAGACACGGTCGTAGAGCACTGACCTTCTGTTAGACCTATTTCAGTATTGTGGTAACGCCAGATTCTCATGAGGGCAATTCCCCAAAAGAAACGACTAACCAGGTACCAAGACATGTCTCTGCTGATGTAGCTCTTTCCCATAGGGAGGGATCTACTCTTACATGCTTAAAATTTAGTTATTACTAAATGCTTCTCTCTCTCTCTCTTCACTGATTGTACAGGGATGTCCGGCTTAGATTAGATGCCAAAGCTGTGGACTTCCAATGTATGGTGACACGTGTCTTTGGTTTTGTAGAGAACAGTAGAAGCCCCACTTTCTTGGCCCTTGTATTAATATAATAAATTATAGTAGAAAGATTCAGAAAGTGAATAATATGAAGATGTATTCCTGTGTTGGATCCATCTACTTAAAGACACTTTGTTATATGTCCTTGGCTGTATATGTATGTATGTACCTATGCATACGTATAATACTTGAAAAAAAATAATCAGGGACGAAATTCCAGCAAGTCTCTCCAGCTTGCGGGTTCGGGTACTGCTGTACATTGCCTTTAGGGCTCAGAACCCCACATGCACTGCTGAAATTTGGTTTATATTCATTCAGCTGACAACATATTCATGTAATACATGTATTGCCAGATTCTAGAAATGACTGTACAGGAAAGGAAACGTGGATGAACATGCCACTCCCTTGAAGAGCTAAGACAGAGGATCAGAAATAATCAGGTGGCATCCATATTATCTAAGTGAAGAGCAGTCACAAACCACAAATACCAGAGTAGTTGTGTGTGAAATAAAAGGAAAATCATAGTGTCCATGTTTACTTTTTTACTGTGGATCTTGTTCCTTAGAAATTAAAGGTGCCCAGTTGTAATATAGTTCCTAGGCAATGCAGTGCTTTCACATAAAGCATTAGAAGTTAAAGCAGTGCTGTATCACTGAAGTCAGGAAAGGCTGACTCACTCTGATGCATCTTCAGTTTCTGTTTTCCCCATCTTTTTATTTTGTTTTACAATGCTCTGCTAACTACAGCTGCACCTGGAGGATATGCGCTAGGATTATTTTCAAGATTTCCCTGACTTGTGAGCCCTGTGAAGATATGACTCCCGCTAGATTTGTGTATGCGATCAGACAAGGTATGCCATGAATGGCATTTTGTCAAATCCTACAGTGTATCCCCTTGCTGTTCAGCTTTTAAGGTGGTGAATCGAAGGGGAAGGCAATTCTTGCTTTGTGACAGTCTTCCACACGCTAAAGAAGATTACACTTGGCTCCCTTCACAAAATATCAATGCTGTGGACCCGGACAGTTATTTAATGCTCATCTGTTTTTTCTGGTGTGCATTTTAGAACTAGAGCAGTAAAAATATCTTTCATGAGTCAATGTAGATACTCCTAAGGAACTGTGGGTAGTTGGTTATTTCCTGATAACCATTTCATCTACCCTTGAGAAGAGGCACAGCCCTACAGATATTTATCAATGGCTACTTGTCAGTTGTCAATTTTGACACACTGTTAGGTACCAGAAGGCAAATACACCTCACTGCTATGTGTTGTTCATGGCATTCAGTTTCACGCTTCCAACTTTAAAAGCATATATGCAAATTAGCCCACAGATAAACAACTGCTTTTCAATCTACTAATCTTTCAGTTACTTAACTAAAATGCACTCTTTGAAGAGATCTGGGGGTTGAAGTTTTGAGGTTCTGATGTTGACCTCTGTGAGGAGAATCCTGCAGTAAAGTAGCAAAAAGATCAAAAAAAGCACGTGGAGCCAGATGCTATAATTTTACATGCAAGTGGTCGTTTGCCTGTCTGTTAACTGTTTCTTTGCAAGTTCCCATTAGCAGCATTTGAATTAAAATTTGACCTTTTTTTTAAAATTTTTTTTTGTTCTCTGAGGGTCCACCCCTTTCCTTTTCACCCCCTCATCCTTTTACAGTGGTGTGAAAAATGAGAGAGCTGTGGATGCTTCTTCAGATTCTCCCTTTGGCACAAGCAGTCTCTGGCGAACACCTTGGAGGGTACCTCATTCCCAGCGGCTGCAGAAACGTTGCTCTGGCTCTTGTTGGGGAAGGATGGATCTGGGTGTTGAGTAACACAGCAGAGGAGGAGCTGTGTGAGCTGGTCCTGGTGAGAGGTGGGAAGCTTGCCTTGAAAACAGGCCCTTCATCACCGTTTTCAGCAACATCAGCAGCATCGTAGCCTTTGTCCTGCTCTATGGGAGGATGCATGGGTCTTGGCTGGTCTGTGAGTCCCATGTTCAGTGCAGGAGGCTTGACCTCTCTGGGGTAATGTAGAGTTAGTTTAGTAACAGTTTACTTACATCCTGCTCCTGGTGTGCATTTATGTCACAGGAACCTCATGCCCAAGAGCTGCCCAGCAAACTCTGCGGTACTCCCTACTTGTGTCTCAGCAGTGGTCTAGATACACAAGGTGCTTGGCTTATTTCATGGATAGGCAGTAATGAAAAGGGATCATGAGCCAGCTTGGCATGGCCTCTTGCATCCCTAGGCGCAATGTGGCAGCTTCTGTAGAGATACAGGGTAAAATGCCAAAGATGAAGCCTTGTCCTCATTCTCTGAAAAAGTCCCAGAATAATTATGATTTTTTCTTCCCCGTGTCTTAGTTTTTTAATAGGTTTCTCTTGAAGGTGTGAATTACTTCAGATGCTTTCATTACCTGGCAGTTTTTACAAAACATGCTTCTGGAGTTCTGGGAACTGTGATATTTTTGAAGCTTCTGGCTTTGGATGGTAATGAGAATGGTGTATATGTTTCCTATGAACAGCTTCTGTTAGCCAGAGTTCCTTCAGAAACAAGTGCCAGGGAGCCTGCTAGGAGCATCTTAAAAGATACCTTTTCAGCAAGAAGTGAGTATTATCTACTGGGAATCCTTGAGCAAAAATATTCTTGATTACACAGCTCTGAATGGCTCTCCTGGCAGTTTCTGCTCTTTTACTTTGCTTGTTGAAATGTGCTTTCTTTTCCTCTGTCTTGAAGAATAGCCAACCTCTTCCCAGGCCATCCAGTTTCAGTTCATAGACTCTGTCTAGATCCTTATTGATTCATCATGCCCATGGCTTAGAGACTTGCTATTTATATGGAATCAATAATATAGAGGGAAGGTTGTAGCAGGGGAGATCACTCTAAAAGAGGGGATTTCACAGGACGAGACATGTGCCTTGTTAGCAGTTTTTTTTTCCTCTGGCCTGCGTTAAGTTCCTCCCCCGATTCTGCACTTCAAAGAGCTTGCCTGAGGCTCTACAGAAGCAAGCTGAAACTTAAAATTAAGATATTTCTTTCAGATGGTGAACTGTGTACTACGACATCCTACGATCCTATGGAGTTTCTCTTAAAACACATGGGGGAGTCTGGAGCACCATGGGGAAGTCCTAGAAGGCAGGGGTGGAAAAGGAAAAAGGAAAAAACAGTGATATAGTTGTCAGCAAGGTGAGCGTTCGTATACGAGCTTGCAGTTGGTGGGAGGACTATTTCCAGGTATATTTGATAATTTGGTTTAATTGACAGGTTAAGAAAAAATGCATTAGGGTGCTGCAAAATGGAATGTGATGTATTGTAAAAATTCATTACAGAATTAAAGAAACTTTAAATTAGCACAGAGATACTATTCTATCCAGTTATAAAAATAGATAGGGCAAAGCAAAACAAAGCCTAAACAAACTCCCAAAGAAAAATATTGATACAACTACCAAAAATCTATTTGTAAAAAACAACTAGCCAAGCATGCAACAAGCAAGCAAGCAAATATATTGAAGAGGGCTTAAAAAGTGGAGTTTCAAAAATTAAATGCTTTTTATAAATAAGTTATTTTAAATTTCACATCATATATATGTATGATGACTGTACAAATACATGTGAATGTAAAATGTATTTTCCAAATTTTAGAAGTGGGATATAGAGTGACTCAGTATTCTGAATACTATGTTTAAAAAAATTCTGCACAATGGGAATCTTGAAGTTAACATAATTTTCAGAAATTGACCTTGACCTCACCAAGTGGTTTCTATCAGGTCATCACTAAAATCCCAGAGTGCGTCTGTTATAACATGTGTTCTAGGTTTCATTAGCTTAATAGTTCTTCAATACTGATATTAAAGAAGTGATGTTCATAATCATCCTTAGAAAAAATCTTTGTGCTGCTTACTTTGAAAGTCATTGCTTTCTCTTTACTCTTCTTGGTGGCATTTATTAAAGACTTTCCAAATAAATTTGGGGGACTGTTACTTTTCTTGATTCTTGAAGAATCTTAGCATGGGGAGAATAAGGGGCATTAAGCATAATTTTTTACAAAGAAAATATGAATGGAGCATAAATACCTTGATATGGAATTAATGGTGTTATTCATGTGCTTAAGTATGAATCAACCTTCTTATTACTGAGACCTATTATCTAAATAACTTTCTGCTTCTTAGTAACATTATAAATACCCTAATTGTGGAAGCAAGACACACACAAGAAGATAGGTGAGTGCTGAGATGGAAACAGAGCACAGGGATTCATCTGCATCCTTTTTTAGGTAAACCATGGTGTACTTCCCTAGGCTTCAGCTGCTGTCTCCACAGAGGCACCTAAAGTCCATTGTGGTGCTTGAGCTGTTTTCTAATAAGCGTGAAAAGCCTGAAAGCAAGCTGTTCAAAAGGACTATTGAATTTACCTCTCCACCTTGTTAGAGTAATCCTATTTCATAGAAATTCACATACACAGCACTTCTCTTAAGATGTTACTTCAGGTGAAGGTTGTGTGCCAGAGGGTCACTCACATACAGGGGAAAAAAACCCTTTCTTTTCTTCTTTTTCTGATGCATCCCTGAGAACATGTTAATTTGTCATCTAGTACAATGTGCCCTGAGACCATTTGGGTTGGCTGGAAAGAAAATAAAATTAATAATGAGAGTTATCTAAGGAAACAAACAGGGGAAACATATTCCCTGTAAACTGTGTAAACCACAGGCTTCTGAAGCCCTGAGACTGAGGAAAAAACGTGGGGTTTTTGTATTCTGTCAGATGCTGAAGGCTGCTCTGAGACATGTGCTACTGCTTCTTGCTGAGTCGAGATATTTGGCAGAAGGCCCACAGAGAGAGTAGGAGAGAATAAAAAGTCTTTGTGCCAAATGTTCTTTTGAGTGCCTGAGAGCTGGATTGGTCTTTTTTCTCTGTGAAATCATATAATTAGTAATCTCAAGCCTCAGCCTGTTAATTTACAAAATGTCTGCACACTTTAATATATCGTTTGCTTAACATGTTTGATAACAACCTCAGAGATACTGGGGCTTTTGACTTCTTGTAGTATTTATAAACTGCGCCTCGCCCTGGGTGTTTCTCTGCCAGCTCTACACAGGCTCCTCTCGTGGATGGTTATCAGCCTGCATACTCTAGAGAAGAAACGTGGGAAGCATCTTGCCTGCAAAAAGCAAAGCAGCTCCATTTCTGGCCCTTAGGGAAACATACAGCCTTTGCTGCCATCAGCCTCCTCCCCTACCAGCACTGCTATTCACCAATGGGGTGGCTATGGTGGAGCAGGTCCACCTTGGGTGCTTGTGATGGTAGGCAGTGAGAGACCCGGAAGGCTGGCTGCGGCTGGGGAGCTGAGCTCGTTGTGAGAACTGGGCAAAGGTGCAAGAGCCTTCTCTTCTCCTCTTCTTCCAGTGGGTTATAATATAAAAAGCTGCAAGATCCCGAGTGATCACTGCTTGTGATCTTTACAGAATCACAGAATCACAGAATATCAGGGATTGGAAGGGACCTTGAAACATCATCCAGTCCAATCCCCCTGCCAGAGCAGGAACACCTACATCAGGTCACACAGGAACGCGTCCAGACGGGTTTTGAATGTCTCCAGAGAAGGAGACTCCACAACCTCTCTGCGCAGCCTGTTCCAGTGTTCCGTAAGTCCCACCATGAAGAAGTTTTTTCTCATATTTAAGTGAAACCTCTTATGTTCCAGCTTGCACCCATTGCCCCTTGTCCTATCATTGGCCATCACTGAGAAGAGCCTGGCTCCATCCTCCTGACACTCACCCTTTACATATTTATAAACATTCATGAGGTCACCCCTCAGTCTCCTCTTCTCCAAGCTAAAGAGACCCAGCTCCCTCAGCCTTTCCTTGTATGGGGGATGCTCTACTCCCTTCATCATCTTTGTAGCCCTGCCCTGGACTCTCTCAAGCAGTTCTCTGTCCTTCTTGAACTGAGGTGCCCAGAACTGGACACAATATTCCAGATGGGGTCTCACCAGGGCAGAGTAGAGGGGGAGGAGAACCTCTATCGACCTACTAATCACACCCCTTCTAATACACCCCAGGATGCCATTGGCCTTCTTGGTCACAAGGGACAGTGCTGGCTCATGATCATCCTGTTGTCTACCAGGACCCCCAGGTCCCTTTCTCCTATGCTGCTCTCCAACAAGTCAGTTCCCAACCTATCTTGTCTCTGAACCCTCTGTGGTTTCATGAGCCTAGCAATCATCTGATTTCAAAATTGAAAGCAGGACATAGGGAGGGCGATGCTCTAGACTGAGAGGGGTTACTCTGAACTGAGAAGGGTTCCTCTGAACTCCCTCCTTGTGTTTTCAGTTCCTATGTCTTTGGCTACAAGTCTGGCATGAAGGCATCATTTGTACCCATTGCTGCAAAAGGGCTCTGACTTTTTGTGAGAGTGGAGATAAGCTTATTTGAGTGAGACTGGCTCACTCCTGCCAAAGGACTGATTGATTAAAATTAGCTTCAGTAAGGCCAGGAGGATAAAGTCAGATGGCTGTGAGCTGTCCAGGTCCAAGAGATCCTACATGAAGTGCTCCATCTGCAGTTTTATATTTGTAAAGATTGTGTGACCAGCTGGGACTGTGTCAGCTTGCTGTGTTATGCCAGTAAGTCTTTTTCTCTCTTAGTGGAGATAACTCAATCCTTCAGTCCATTTCAGTGCATAGGTAATATCATGGAAATATCTGAGCCTTGATCTCACTGGGCCATTAGTAAACTCTTCTCGGGGGAATGCTTACATTCTAGTTTTCCTTGATTTTTTTCCAAAAGGGAAAAAGTCTTCCCACACAGATGGCTATAAGCGGTGGCTGGCAGACAAGCTGATGGATGAGATTTTTCCTTGGCACTGTGTAGAAAAGTATGCTTGGCAATGTGACTGTGGCAAACCATTCATTAGCTCGTTTTTTAAAGGCTACCAGAGATGCTGTCTGTAAAGTGTTGTCATATGAACTCTGCCTATCATCCGTCACCCAAGTGGACTAACCGGGTTAATTGCGTGGTAGAGGCAGCCTGATGAGAGGAGCTGGGCTAACATCGGCAGAGTAAACACTTAGCAAGAATTACTCTTGCTATTTTAAAATGGTTCTCTCAGGGGAGAAAACACCACGTTGAATCCAAGAAACCTGGGAGGGGCCACAATTAGCAGGATCTTTTGTGTATGTGTTGCCTACAGGTGGCACTGCAAAAATAATCTGTCCGACCAATCAGCTCTGGTTTTTAACAATGAGAACCTGTCTCAAGATGGAAGAGACATCAGAGTAAAAGAGAAATGAAAAACAATGGTGTGCTTTTTAAGCTAAACTGATTCTTTACTGGTGTAAGTAGAGCATAGCATGTGCTCCATCTATATGGACCTTTTCAGTGCCCAAGGTGACCAAGTGATTTTTAATAGCTACAGCTGAGGTGCAATGCATGGAAATGTGAATGCAGTAAATAAGACCTCAAAGTCCTGTCCATAAGGTGTGTTTGTAGGGGTTTAGGAAATATTTGTATGGGAAGGAGTTGTCCAAATCATAGCACTACCCGAATCAAGCAAAGAAAAAGGTCTGCATGTCC
This sequence comes from Nycticryphes semicollaris, assembly GCA_013400055.1. Taxonomy (NCBI): domain Eukaryota; kingdom Metazoa; phylum Chordata; class Aves; order Charadriiformes; family Rostratulidae; genus Nycticryphes; species Nycticryphes semicollaris. The sequence continues at coordinate 67,627 of VXBJ01006744.1, forward strand.
TCTGGTGTGGGATGGACTGACCTCATCGAACAGGGCAACTCATCTTCTTGACTCACTGTAGTGTTTTGGTGTGTGCCCCTCGACAGCTATTGATCTGCTGATCTCATGAGTAACCTGGCTAATATGAGAGAATTATCTTGACAGTCTGTGTATATTTCTTAGAAGCAAAGGCTGAGGGTTGATGTGATTTTGCCAAGTGCTGCCCCTGTCTTCCTTGCTTATTTTTATTTTCTGAAAGGTTTTTAATGCTTGTGTCTGTTAGAGGTTGTTACTATAGTTGAGTAGATGTGAGGCTGCTGCAGCTTCTTATACCCAGGTTTTGCCAATGTGTGTATGCTCTATAGACGCACATAGATGAACACATAGACACACAGAATCACACTCTCACAGTACAGACTCAGCCACACAGGTCAGTGCAGACAGAACAAAATGCTTTTCCTGGCACCCAAGTTAATCATAACTCAAGATAATGCGTACATCAATCACACAATGGATGGCCCCATCCTCTTCCAGTTCCCTGGCTGGTCAGGATTGACTTCTGCTAGTGGAGGGAGTTACATATATATACAAGCATGCAAAATAGAGTGCTTCAGTAGTTGGTCTTAGACACTCAGCCTGACTGGTAGTTGGCCCAAGGTGCGTCCGTATGGCCGGTTGATTTCACTTGGATTCACGAGCCCATGAGGTTTGTGAGGTAATGAGGTCTCCTAATCTATCACCAAGTAGCCTGGCTTAAATTTTGCTAGCATTCCTACATACCCACCCAGAGAAGAGAGTTCACCCACAGAAAAGACAGAAAAGATAGAAAAGGGGTTTAATGAGAATGTAAGGAGTTTGCAGTGTTTGAGCGCCAGGCTCAGCCAGACAAGTGCACTGATCAGTGGCTGTTTATGCTTCTTTATGCCCCTTGTATCCTGTCCCATTTATTGACTTGTACTTGTTCCTCGCACTTGTTCCTTGCCAGTCCACCCTGATTCATTCCCATTCCCTGCCCCTGGTCCGTTCAATAAGCACCCCATGGTAAGTCGCACAGGTTTCCATAAAATGTCTGGTGGCAAATTTTAGGCAATCTCCAAACTCTGTTTCCCCTTCATCTGATAACAGGTCCTAGACCCCTGTGTGCAATAACTCCCTTTAGTCTGCGAGACTTTCTGGGGAGTCAGTTTCTTGAGTAGGCTCATCTCAGTGGGTTTCCTACAAGACTCAGGGTTTGATGGCACCCTGTGGATGGCACTGGGAGCACTAGGATCCTTAGGGTCTTCATGTTTAGCCCAGGACCATGCTAAGGTGAGGGTTATTTAGTACATCCTCAGTTCTTAATATTTGGAAAACGGATCATCAGGAAACTTAGAGATCAGCTTTTTCCTACAGAAATTTCTCTCTTTAAGTAAAACTAGGTATTTATTTTCAGTTGTACACTACTTTTGAACTACGTGAATGTTTTAAATGAGCATGGCATCAGTGGAATAGAATAAAAACTAAATAAGTTTTTAAGTAGCTATGTGAAATGTAATGATAGTGTAGAATAAGACAGCACAAAGTTACTATTTTTTCCTGCTGATTCTATAGCACAACCCCACGTGTCATCTGGAAAATAAAGCAGCATGAGTGCCTTTCCTGAGATGCACCACAACTGTGGCATGGCTCATAGTTACCACTGAGGACACAGGAATTACTGCTGTGTCTGTAATTGATTTTTCAGTTCACTGGCCAAACAGGAAAAAAAAAACCAAAACAACAAAACAAAAAACCAAAACAAAACACAAAAAACCCCCAAAACCAAGTAGGTTTTTTTTTCCAAATAAAAGAGAATGTATGGCATTGTTTTGAGAGTTTTTGCAATTTTTAAAATCCCTTAAGTTTATCATAGCCATAAAACATATTGTTAAAAAATAAAATTAAAAAAAATGTAGAAAGAAATATTTTTGTCCCCTCTGAGGAGGCCTACTTTTACCTTCAATGTCTAACCGACTTTGACCGGTTTTCAAAAATGGTTACACTGCTTGGATACTGTACTTTTAGTAAATGAACTGTTCAATGAAAAAATGACAATTGTAATGATAGTTTAAAACATGATTTAAAAATCTTAATTCATCATACTTTTCAGTCACATATCTGAACTATATGTCATCATTTTCTCAATCACTGTAATAGGTGCTAAATACGCAATCGCCACGATATATATCTCAGTTGCAAGTCCAGATGTCACTTTTATTGACAATAAAAAAATTTCAACTCTGTCATTGAAATTCTGATCCAAAACCACTGATTAGACCAAACGCATTGATTTCAAAGGGTTTCAAATCTGATCTTTAAAGATAGTGTTCAGTAAGTCTCCTGTCAACTTGCATCTACCAGTGTTCTTTGGGAGTCAGTGGGTTGCTGCATGCCAGAGGTAACACCATTATTACTGGTATGGGAGACACCTCTGCTTTTCCTGATTTCTGTGCTGCTGGTTTTCCCTCTGACCTATGGAACTAAAATGAAGGTGTGCTTTGTTTTGTGTTCACACAGGCAAACTGAAGCTTGTGTTTCCAAAAGTTTGTCAGCTTTTTTTTGGCAATTACACTTAATGACAGGACAAATCATAGATTTTACCTGTAACAAAAGCTTCACATTACTCCTTTTATTAGATCACACAACGACAGCAATATCACCACCAATGTTGACAGAGAATGAATAAACCCAATTCAGGTTTTTTCTTATCTGCTGTTAGGTGGATATAAAAGAAAATATTGAGAAATATTGAAATTAATTGAATGAAGGAACTGGGCAGTGTATTTCTTTTCATAAGTCTTTGTCTGATGTCTAAACAGAGAAAGCTTAGTTGGAAATCTTGGCTTAACTGTGGCTGTATAAGATTTTGATTGCTAAGATCGTGGCAGCAACTAACACAAAACTATTGAAAAAACACACCAATATTGTCCGTGAGCCTGGGGTTTTGTATGTGAGCAATTTTGCAAGTTTATTTGTATCCTTCCTATCTACAGTGACACACTGAGACTGATATGACATATTGAAATTGCTGAAGTGTAGCAGCAAGATAACCTACATTTGTTTTCCATGTCAATCAGTATGAACAAAGCAAATAGACTTTGTGAAAAGAAAACCCACTTTTTTCATGGTCACTTAAGAGCAGGACAGTGATTTAGAACCTAATCTGGAAACTGTACATTATAACCACCGATTTTATTTATTTTTCTGGTACTAATAGCACCCCCACCCCTCCACACCCCCTTGTTTGAACATTTTAGTACGGAATAGTGAGTGATGGCTCAGGAAAATGGATGAAGCAGGCTGATAATCTGCTGAAATATTGTTTGTTTTCCCCTACAGATGGCTATTAAAACCAAAGTATTTCCATTATAGTCCTTAATGCAATTACTCATGTGGATATTGTTTACATGAAGAAAGACTACGTACGTGCTTACTTTGAAAGACTAGGTCACTATAGTATTTCCTATGGAACATCTTTCTGATTATACCCAAGATGACAAAAAAGCCATAGTCTGTATAATATTCGGTGTGATTCAGATTGAACCTCATGGCTAAGAGCAATTTCCATTCCTCTTCTGTTGCTTCTTGTTTTAACTAAAGCTTTGTTTGTGTGAAGAGCTTTAAAAAACACACAGGCACAGGCAAATCTTTGCACACTTTACACAGTCTCTCTGAGCTCAGAGGAATTACCAGGAATGGAATAGAATAAGATATATTTATTGTATATAAGAGTGTAGAGCTGTTGTGCTTGTAAGCTGATACAGGAACTGGTTTCTGCAGGAGGTAATCACATACCTGTGGCTGCCTGCTCCTGCTGCTTCTCTGTGACTGAAGCTGCTTTTCACTGGTCTCTGCACCATGTTGTAGGACCTAAACCAGTAGAGAACTAACCTGACCAAAAAGGGGAATATTGTGCCAGTCTAAATCCTTGGCTTACCATCATCACCATCAAATGGTTCACGCAAGCTTCTAGTAGTCCTTAGATGTATTTAGCTGTAATACCCAGTTGTGTCAGTATCTTTGCAGAGAGCATATAATAGACTCTTCTTGATTTCCAACCCCCGCCCCCCGCCCGCTCCCACTGTTTGTATGTGGCTACTGCATTGATGGGAAACCTGAGGACAGACACAGCTGGTGACTCTATTTCATCTCATGGCAACATGATTTCGTGTGGTCAATGTATGTATTAATGCATGACCTGCACAGGACAGAAAAAATTCAACTGGTGGAACAGATAGGTGGTGTCAGAATTGACCGTGAATGCTAAAGTGGTGAGGCCATCATAATGAACCATTGAATTGAGATGACTTTCCTTGATTTAATGCTAGGTTTCTGTATAACACTGCATCTATGCTAAATACCCTCTGTTCATATTTGTGAGTTCCAAAATAATAATCTCGAACACTAACTTGCCTTCTCACCCGGAACAAACTTCCCACAGAAGTAGGGAGTAAGGGAATTCTGATTTACTGCCAGATGCACTGTGCAGATATGACTGAAGTTTCATTCACTTGAAGGAAAGAAATGTGAAATTGCCATGAAGGAACAAAACCAGGTAGAATTTATATATATTTAAAGGTTTTTGCTGTGTATGAACATACTCGTTAAGTGCATTCAATTTTATGTAAAATGAGAAATAATAATTATTTAGCTTTTTTTTTTTTTCTGGACCATGATTATGAGCACTTAAGTTTTTGGCGTACCAATATCATACTGATTTATGAAATAGGGATTGATGATTTCACTATGTGAAAAATGCTCCAAAAGTGGCAGGTTAGTTACAGCATATATTGTTAATGGGTGAGATATGGTTATGTCTGTTTTCCAAGTTATGCTCTCAGTGTTACATAATATGCAACACACTATACACATATATTAGGTTATGCACAGTCATCAGGTAAACTTCACAGTCTGTACACATAGATACCTTTGAGTCTCTTTCTTCAATCCTTCTTCACATTGATTTCAGGAAGGATTGCTTGCATTAGCAGAGAATGCAGGACTGAGTGTTTGCAGTGGTCTTGAATAATGAATTTCTGTAGGATTCCATAAATGACATTCAGTTCCTCAAACACTTTTTACAAAGCAAGCAGCGTACTTTGAAGTCTGTGCTAGGAGAAAAAGAAACAAAACCAAACTGTGAATCTCATGAAGTACTATCCTTCTTTCGTGGAATTGTTTAGTGGCTTAATGAGGTTAATTTGTATTAGGTTGTGGGAAATCCTTTATCTACTGTATAGAGGCTTTCATTTCACATGAATGTGACAGATACTGTACTTACTGCACTGGAACTTAATTATTTGATAGCATAAGGAGCTGAAATCCCTACATTTCCTCTCAAGAAAAATTCATTGCATACTCTAGATGGTAAATAGAAACTAGAGGTTGGATGGCCTGATTTTCAATGTTTGAAATATCTTTGTATACTTTTCTAGGGCTTTTTTGATTTTATACTTAGAAAATGTCAAGCTTTATTAAAGATTCCCCAAATACTATCAATACTATGTGATTATTTTTTGTTGTCTCCCATTTTTCACATATATTTTCACCCTTTGAAATAGCGTTATATATTGCACATGAGTGTCAGTCACCTTTTCAATTAATTCCACTCCTTTTCCATAAAAATCTTAAAATGCTTGATTTTTTCTACCTAACTACTACAAACCAAGTCTTTCAAAAGTTTTGTTTCAATGTGAACATTTCCCTCATGAAATTTTACAGCAGATCTTTTAACTGTCTTCCATTCTGGATGGTTATGGTGCATATTGTACTTTATTTTCTCTTAGCAGGCATTTCTGTAGACCTGGTAGAGCTATGTAAATCTATTTAATAAGAGAATGAGAGGACAAAATTTCAGGATCAGGGATAAACACCACAATACAAATAAGGATTCAAAACTAGTAGAGTAAAAGATTAAGTGGGAGGAAGTTCACATCCTACCACTAAATTTACTTTCTTTTGTAGATTCAATGTCTGTTTTTTTAACATACCTTTCATAAAATACAAATTAATGAATTTGTGTTGGCATATGTGGGTACATGTGTAATTGCCTATCAAGATAAAATGTGATGTGTACTTACAAAAGCAGCATGTGTTTGTTCTACTATAAATTATACATTCAAAATATATCCTAGGATAATTTTTTTACCATAATCATAAAAAATATAACCATTTGATAGAGAAAAATGAATGTATTTATTTAAATTGTTTTATTTACATATAAACCGGTGAAATTGTTTGGAAAATAATTAAAAGTTATTTTTACAGCGGACTGTGCTGGTAGCTGTAAAAATATTTTCTCCTCATCAAAGTTATGAAAATATCAGAGACTGCAAAGTTCACACAGAGAGTATGAATTACTTTCCTCATCCTCATTAAAAGTGATAAATAGTTTTTAAAAAAAAGAAAGCATTTTAATGTAATTTTTTTCTCCTATATTTCTGTTTCTATGTAACATTTCAGCGTATCACAGTATGATCAATCATGGGTTAATTGTTTGTATTGTGTTTTATCATTTCAGCTGTAGTACAGCATGATATGATAGAGTGGAATCTAATCTGACATAGTACGATGCAGTGAGTGACAACATAGGTCACAGACTGTTCAGTGGACTTTGTTCTACTAAAAAACACATAATTGCCTGCATGAAATATTTAGTGGTTTATGTTTTGTTGATGAAGACCCAGAACCTAATTGCTGCCTGTGGCTTTTGCCTCTAGGCACATTCTTGAGGTCCACAGTGTTTATGAAGTTTGTTTTTCTTCTTCAGTCCTTTTGGGAGCTGATAGAGTGCAGTAACAACTGAGTGAATCCAGAGATCAATGTTGGGCTCCTGGAAACCTGTTAGCAGGGTCTTCTTCTCATGGAAGAACTCATTTATTGTTTGTCATGAGGGATTTAAAAGGTAGATGAAGCATTCAGTACATAAGCTTCCCATAAAGCATACAAAATGTTAAACAGCAGCAGAAATAGAGGACTTAGGAGTACTGTTGTAATGCATATTGCTTTGCATAATGAATATTCCTCCTTGTACAACGTTCTCTGTCAACACCAGCTAAACCTTCAGATTTCTTTCTGTCTTTCTTCTGATGGAAATGAACTATCCCCAGATCTTGTATCAGTAACCACTGAAAGTTCGGTTAAAATGACTTTTTCTGGACTCCAGATTCTTTGATAACTGGCTGTTGAACTGGAAAGGGTAGTTTGGTAGCTCCCCTCTTACCAAATTAGTCCTCCTGGAGGACTGCAGTAGCATGATTCTGGTGATCAGTTAGAGCAGCATGGCTGGGAGTGATGTGATGGGTACCGAATATGGGATAATGAACATTATCCTGTTGCCTTCCATGTTTGAAAAAATTGTTCCCCTACGTTCCTAGACTTATTTTGCAGGGCTAGGCAGAAAGATTTTAAATGTGATTTCTTACAGATCTTATTTCTGGGTCTTGTTTGCGGGCTGTCCCTCTATCCTGACAGTCCTTTTCTGTCCATCCATAGGAAGGTTTTGGGATGTCATATCAAAAACTGCATCTTCCACAGACATAAGGGCTTGAGACATAGAATCTGCAAACATATGCATATGTGGGTATTTTGCCATTGAAACACTTCCATTTCAAAGTTTCTCCCCTAGGGAAAAGAAAAACACATTTTGGTAGAGATACACAGCTGTTTATGGGAGTCCAGAAATTAATATAGTTTCTATGTTAGTTTTATAATGTTTTTGCTTCCCGCTTCACTGGAACAGTCCCATCTGCAGTCTTCTTCAATTCTTCTTCTTTAGCCAGTGTTTTCTGCCTGAGATAGTTACACTACATTTGGAAAAGAAATCAACTTCACATTCTAGTGTTAGTACCATTGTAATTCTAGTTTCATGCATGGCAGATTGCCTTACAGAGCCAAGTGCAATGCATTTCTAATTAAAAAAAAACAACCCCCAACATGATACTGCCTTGCAATGTTATCAGATTACTCATCTTCTTATTTTCACAGCTCACCATGTTAAAACTGGGACCTGTGAAGTGGTGGCACTCCACAGATGTTGCAATAAGAACAAGATAGAAGAAAGATCACAGACGGTGAAGTGCTCCTGCTTCCCTGGGCAGGTAGCAGGTACCACCCGGGCAGCTCCTTCTTGTGTTGATGGTACGACTACTCTATTGATTCTTTTCATTGCATGTTCTTAGGGGGTTTTGCTGCCCTAATGTCATCAGTGAGAAACACTCCATTACAGGTAACTTTAAAATAAGAGTAGGAAGACTTCTACATTTTGAAGGGCATGCCCAAGGTGAAGGGAGGGAAGATGGGAACAATGAATTATTTGCTATTACTCTGTGGAAATGCTAAGAAAAATTATTAGATGGCAATGAAAGAGATCTCTTGAGAAGCTTAATTTGATCTAACTAAAAGAGTGCCCTCGGTGTTGTACGAAATTCACTTAATTGAAAGTGTTTATGCAAAATCTACGTAAGCATATCATGTTCATGTGCTGCAGTCTTACATTTTATTTATATATATATTTTTAATCATACAGGAGCATACAAGCAAACAAGCAGAATACAATTCTGGCTGTTTTGTAGTCTTTTTAGACCAACACTATTTTTTCCTTTTCACAGTGAAATATTAATGTTTTACTTAACAAATATGGCATAGGCTCATATGTTTTATTTGGGAAAATGCTATCTGATTTTTCACATCTCTCTCTTCCCCTGAATGAGGATGGATTCACCCTTTACATGACTTCTTTACTGTTGATATGTTGTTGGCTGTCAGAGAAGCTGTAAATATGTCATCATTGGGGAATAAATTTAATCAGGCTATGCTAGGCTATATAGTACATCAGGCAATATACAATAACTCATAAGAGGATATTCTACTTAAAACTTTGAAATTTGGCTGAGCAAGATAGTAAGGGTTGGAGAGAGAGCCTGTGGAATTAGTTCCTGAAATGCAGTAAATTAGAAAAAAAATATCATAAAGAGATTGACTTTGAAGCACAGAGCACCTTGTGCAAATTGAGACCTAATAGAATACAGCAGAGAGGAAACAGTCTAGGAGGTTCCTGGTGTGTGTGGAAGATAACTTGTGAGTGAGTCAGCTGGGGAAGGTGCCCTTCTAGACCTGTTGTTCACAAACAGAGAAGGACTTGTGGGTGATGTGATGATTGGAGGCCATCTTGGGCATGGCAATCAGGAATTGACAGACTTTTTGATTCTTGGAGAAGTAAGGAGTGGGGTCAGCAGAACTGCTGCCTTGGGTTCTTGAGGGCAGACTTTGGTCTCTTTAGGAGACTAGTTGATAGAGCTCCTTGAGAGGCAGTCCTGAAGGGCTGTTAGGATATTAGGAAAAAATTTCTTCACCAAAAAGGCTGCCAAGCATTGGGACAGGCTGCCCAGGGAAGTGGTTGAGTCCCATTCTTGGAGGTATTTAAAAGGCATGTGGATGTGGTGCTTAGGGACATGGTCTAATGATAACCTGGCAATGCTAGGTTAATGGTTGGGCTTGATTATCTTAAAGGTCTTTTCCAACCTAAACTATTCTATGATTCTACAATTCTAATTTCTTATGAAGATTCTGAGCTGGCTGAAAATCACAGACTAGCTGTCAGTCAATATATTTCTACCCTTTTCCTGGAAAATAAATGTTGTGACATAATGTCATATTAAATTGTCCATTTCAACAACATGCAGATGTGTTTGTGTTTCTCTTTCGTAGCATCAATAGTGGAGCAGAAATGGTGGTGCCACATGCAACCATGTCTTGAAGGGGAGGAATGTAAAGTTCTTCCAGATCGCAAGGGATGGAGCTGTTCCTCTGGGAATAAAGTAAAAACAACTAGGGTAGGTATAATACCAACCTTACATGTTACCAACAGGTAAAAAACCAAAAAAGAGCACAGGAAATTGGGTGCACATAGAAAATATTAGTTGAGAAGACTAATGAAGTGTGGGAAGAGAGTCATACTGGGATTGGACTTCCTGGTCCTGTGCACTTTTCTCAGCACACTATGCAATTGCTTGAACAGCAGTGTGCCAGACCTTCTGAGGTAAGCAGTGGAGATAGCAGAGGTGACCTCTTTCTCAGCTACCAGTAATGTTCAAGTGCATTATTGTCTGGTATGTATTTCTCTCTGAAACTAGTAAACAAGTCTATACAACCTGCTAAGCTCTTCATTCAAAGGATAGAAATATGTATTTTTATCAATAACATGGAATTTTTCTACATAGAAGCTGCTGCTGAGTATGGTAAGCATCTGATGCATCATGACAGTATGAACTTCTGGTTCTTTCTGTCTTGTATGACTGGGATTTGCTAAAAAATTTTGAGAGAGTTTCAGTGAGTTCCTTTTCTCCATTTGACTCTTTGTATGTTAGTGATTCAAAATTACATTAACAGAAATGTATCTAATATTCATCATGTATATTGCCTGAAAAAAAAGTAAACCTGCTGTCATCAGAGCTTTTCAGTGGCTAACAGAAGAATAACAAATTCTTTAGATAAGCATTAAGCACTCAGACTTCCTAAAACTTGTGTTGTATCGCTATAGGGTCAACACAGTCGTTCATCGACATAAACCAGATTAAAATATACTTTGAGCGTGCACATGCACGTGTATAAGCATAAGCACATTCACCCCTACATCCCACCACACATATTGATGGCAGGTTTTGCTTGCAAGTGTTTAATAATTATTTTCAGTGTCAGGCCATAATTTTCTAGTGTGGCATCTACTCCGTGCAGGTGTTTGAGTGTCAATCTCATTTGTCTGAAACCTTACTTGTATAGGCACTAAATTTCTGGTGCAACTTGGGTTTAGTGAAATGCAGCATGCACCAAGTGAATTATATTCATTCTGTTCCACAGGGAGCTCTACATGCCTCAACTTCTGTACATATATATCTTTAAAACATTCTGACATGTTTTGCAGGAAGGGTACTTTCTAAATGTTTGATATGTGATTCCACTCCTGAAACCTCTTTCAAATGTGTTTCTTCTGAAGCTAACCTTGAATGAATGCTGTCCACATTTAACTTTGTATAAGCCAATGCAAAAATGGTAATATGCACGTAAAAAGTCTCTGCATATATATTATAACCAAAAGGAACTAGATGATAGAATTGAGCAACAGTGGTAGAAATAGAAAAAAATTACGTGTATGTGTGTGTTTTTAAATTTGTCCTGGCTACTACTCCATGGCACTCTTGGTCCTGAAGAACCATGCCATTTTACGTCATGTGTGTTTAACATGCAGTAAGTAAAAATGTAGATCTGGATTACACTTCTGTAGGAAAAAAGAGGTCACAAAAAAGGGGGATATCAATGAGAATCACTTTGAGGAGATTTCTTCATAACATTTTCTCAGAACATAGGTTTTTCTACATTGGTCAAGGTTATAAAGTTCTGCCCACTGTTAGGATTCTACAGCAGTCAAAAGCTCTTGTCCTCCAGGGCTTATAACTGTTGCAGACTTATAGGTCTGGCTCTTTGCTGGAGTTGGACTTCTGTTGTCCTCCATGGGTGGTGGCAATCCTCAGGACTCATTTAATATCTCTTCAGAAGTAAAGCTCTGAAAAAGCCCATCTGGTTCTCTATTTGCCATCATACGCACCAATTCAGGTCAATGGCTACTATAACTTGCTTGCAGACCTAGCACCGCTAAAATGAAAACACCAATGCCCTTAAATCCCCCTCTAATTGTTCTGCCTTCTGGTTTGTCCAGATACTATATGTTTGCTGCTGCCTTCTTTCATTTCCCACACAGCTGCAAAGCTGTTTTGAGACAATAGCAAACTAGAATTCAGATTTTGGATGCAGAGTTAGTCTCAGTTACTGCAATTGAGTGGCAGGTGAGTGAAGGTCTCTGTCTTTCCAGATGCAGGAAGCTGAGATTTTAACAGACATCATTCTAATGCCTGGAAAAATATACATTGCTGTTGGAAATCTGAGTAAGAGTAGCTTATTATCAGAAAGCAAGTACTTTTTCTTAATATGTAGTCACTACAATATTTTTGTAGCTCTTCTTTCTGCTCTCCAAAATCCTTATAAAGGATGGAAAAATTCTAAAGTGCTCTACACTGTAGTTCCAAACCCTCTTTGAGAAAAATTAAAAGAACTGTACTGAGTATTAAGAAGTCATGAATAAGAAGTTTCTGATATATTCTGAAGTAACCCACGTGATTATCATCTATAAGGTAAAAGCATAAAGAAACAAAATCTAACTGAACAGCTTGGGTAATTCAAATGTATTGCAGAAAAGCCTGGTGAAGGCTTTCCTGAAGGGCCTAAGAAGGTCTACACTCACCTCCAAACATTTTCTGTAAATTTGCCTCCTTCATGTGCAGAAAAAGTAACCCAATTAATCACTGAAGTACTATCTTTGCTTCTACAGAATACCAAGTTTAAAAGCGGCACCTGTTTCCACGCCTCGAGCTGTTAATAGTTAAGTACTAGGTGAGAGATAAAACCAGTGGAGGAAGGAGATATTTTGCTTTCCCGCCTCTGTTAGCATATTTAATCACACTATTGTAAAAAATGATGATACCTACTTTTTGTTACTTCTGGTACTAGTCACTAAGCAAAAAGGCCAAGTGAATAGTGAGAAAATTAATTGATTTTTAAAAACTTGGTCTACTTGACCTTTTGCATTTTGTTCAGCTACAGAGACCTAATAAGGTAATACCTGAATAATGAATTAGAAATAACGTGAATGTTATGGTACTCAGAATTCAAATGTTAAGAAAAGTCAGGTGGAAATTATTTATCTTCAGAATGCAAAATAAAAGGTATTATGGAAAGTTTTAACAGTTTTACCAAGTTTGCATACTAGTGGGTGAGGGCCAACATTAGGAGCTAAGCATGGAAAAAGACTGAATGGGAGTGGGGGAAGGCAAGTGTTTATGAAAGGGCTGTGTACTGAGTTAACTTGTGCTGGTTTAGAATTGACTATTGGGTTTATGTAGCCTGCAGGAGGGGGAGGGGAGAAAAGGCAATGACAATTTAGCTAAAATGGTAATCTTTTTGACTTCAGATAAAGAAATATGTGTTTGTGTTCCTGAGCATTGTATTGCAACAAAAGAGGATGTTCAGGAACACATTAGAAGAACTATGAAAGGATTATGTGTGTAGCTGAGATTTACCAGGCACATTGTGGAATTTTCCTCCAGACCGAGAAACAGTTTGAGAAGAAGCAGTTGAGTTTTTTTCTATATGGCTAGTCTCAATGTTTTGCTAAACGAACACAAAACTTTTGTCATGTTGCCCTTTTTAAATGATGACAAAACTTTTTAAAAAGGGGGAAAAAAACCCCAAACCCATTTGAAATATTTTTTACTCTTACAGACTTTTCCTAATAAAATTATTGTTATTTAAAAAGCTCTCTTGGTCATGTTCCAGTGTTTGACCAACCTCTAGGTAAAGAAATGCTTCCTAATGTCCAGTCTAAACCTCCCCAGTTGCAGCTTTTAACCATTGCATGGTAATGAAGTAGTACTTTGCCCTTAAGCTTTTAGTTTGATTTGGTAGGGCTGCTTGTGGAATGGGGCATAGTTTAACTACTAAGTTCTGGTTAAAATATGTGGAGTGGGATTTACTGGACCTTGCTTGGGCTAGGACTCTCTCGAGTGAGACGACTAGCCTAAGCTCTAGGCCACCTTTCTAGTATTGGAGAGAATTGTTCAATTCCAGAAGGTGATTTGTTTTGTCCTGAAATAAGTCTGATGCATTATCTTCTGGAGGTGCTTATGGCTCCCAAATAACTCTAAAGGAAAGCTATAATGACTAGATTAGCGACTAACATTTAGATACTTAATGTTGAATAGGAAGATGCTTGCATGGAGACTTTACTCTCTTTGATGTGGTCTTCAGTAGGCTTCTTTTTTTTTTTTCAGCCAAAAAGCCCCTTCATTCTTTGTCAGTTTGGGAAGTTTTGGGCTTTGGCTGCTATCAAATGCAATATAACATAAGAGAAGTGTCAAAAATGTTCATGTTCTGCAGATACACAGCTATGAGCTAAATTGGTGAATCATAATATGATGAGCAACATAACATGTCTGGTATCTAAAAATTAGCAACCAGTACATGTCCTTTTAGAATGGACTTGTTGGTATAATAGCACTAATAATACTAACACTGCTAATACAAATTAAACAAAAAGATGTATATAAAGCATAGCAGGTATTGATCATTAGCCTGTGAAAAACTCTACAAGCTGAAAGTGAACAATGTTTTCCTATAAACAAGTGAAAGTAGTATTTTCAGGCAGGTCATAAAGGGCCATCTTTTGGAAATGAGCATCCAGCTTCTGGAATAGCTGAGTACCCACACATTGATGAGCGGTAGAAGGAACTGCAATTGTCACTCTGAAAACTGGCTATTATTTTTAATATGTGGAGAAAGCACACTGCAGAACAGAAAGAAATCAATATCTAATATATTACTATGTAACTATATGCCAAACCAATATTAGAAATAGAGTACTGTAAAAATAAAATAAATATTACAAGGACAGTGAGAAATAAAAGAGAAATATTACAGGGCCAAAAATAAATCCATATTGAGTATATTTATCTACATTCCAAATCCAAATCTGCTTTCCAAATCAATACCAGAGATAGATGACTGGTGTGAAAAGAGCAGAAATATTGCCAGGATGGAGAGAAATGCATACTGAGAGTGTTTATCTACATTCCAAAACAATATTGGAGAGAGCCTGGAGTCAGATATTTGTAATATTCTATTTAATCGAATTTTACATTATGGCATCCAGAGTTTAAAAGAAACTGAAAATTGAGTAACATTCTTGGAGGAGGAGAAAGTGTACCATCCAAACATACCAACTGGCTGCCCACGAAGCCAAATGGTGTTCAGCATGTGCATTCCAGTACCCTAAATCAATGCAGTCCTTTAGCTATCTATCAATACTGCTCACGTTTTCACCCTGTCTCCTCTTTCTCACTTGCAGATGCTGGACTGTTTCTAAATTAATTACAGCTGCTGAAAGGAGAGGCAGTAATTTTATTTATGTTTCAATTTAATAAAATCTGCTGTTCTTAACACTTTCAGCACAAGGAATGAAAGGACCTCTGATAAGTACCTTTATGTACTAATGCTTTGCAGTGGGATACTGAGATTCCCAGTATCAGGAGGCAGCTTTAGTGGTGACTACTACCAGTGCTGTCATAACCACTGCTTGTGTAAGACAACATAATACAAGAGAGCTAAAATGTGTCCCTGGATATAAGAAGAAAATGACATTTTTCATGTAACTGAGCCTGCCATCAGAGTTAGCAACGCAGCTATGTTAGTTGTTGATCTACGCTGCTTCTCATGAGGAACAGATGCAGAGGTTCTTTAAGCAGCAGCAAAAAGGGGAAAATGGTACAAGTATTACTGTTTTTTCTGCCAAAGTTAAAAAGAAATTTTGCCATTGTGGTAGTGTCTTCCATCGCATCTTTATTCTTCCTCCTCCAGGCTTTTTAAAAACAGTAGGAATAGTGACACCTAATAAGAAAAAGCAGAAATTAATCATATAAACAGTGTGCATAGGTTATTCTAGGGTGTTTCTGATAGGCCACGCACATGGTAGTTGTGGTCAGTCAGTGCTGATACGGCAAAGTATTTCCCACACGATTTTCAGTGTAAAATTGCTACTAACTTGCATCACATGAAACAATTTGCTTTTTGCTTTGACCACTGTGAAATGTGAAATACAGGATAAATCAATGATCTGACGTGTGTCAGTAGTAAATAATGACAGGAAGTGCTTTTCCTAATATTATTTAAGGGACTATATGAATAGATTAAGAAAAAACCTCAATGTAAAACTGGTCTACCCCACTGCCTCACTTCAGACCCTCTGTCTATACAATCCTCACTTTCTACTTTAATTTCAGATGAAGATTTATAGGAATAATACGCATGCATCCAATGACTAGCAATACCTTGTGATCCATAAAAAGGATGTGATTACAATATAAGTAAGTGCACAGACTGTAGCAAAATATTACGCACGGAAAAGAGTGATTGCACTTGTGACAGCCTCTTTGTTGCTATGGTATCTCTTTCCATGCCTCTGGCTAATCTGTCACTAGGAGAAATTTGCAGCTGTCTCAGCATGTTTCTCATTGCTAACTCAGAGACCCGCTGTATCTAATCTGTCACTAAAATAGCAATAACTAGTCTGCACACATTTTTCTAAAAATACATACAAGTTTCAGGGGGCAAACGAGCTGGTAATGGAAATAGGGTGACATTTTCTGAGGTCAAGCAAGCTTTTTGTATCAGTCATTAATTATTGTTTTGATTTAGCATCACAATTCTTTCATATAGAAGCTCTGTATTTTTTGTAGGGCAGCTAAACACTAATCTTTTGGGACAGTTGGACTTTTTGATGAAAATAGTTACATTCCAGCCAATGCATATTATAAGGAATCATCAGCATTCAGGACTATGCAATTCACCGATTTTCTTAAAAATAGCTGCCTTATACCAAATTTACTTCTTTAATGTGTAGTTGGCATGCCTTGTTCTACCCTTTGAAAAAGTTCCTGTTGCAAGTTTACATTTGATGTGGGTTTAGGCCTACAGCTTGATGATGTTCATTTGTAGATCACAGAAATCTAGACAAGTCGTAGTCCTTTCCCCAAAGGCAAATGTACTTAAAAATACTCACAAAGCACAAATTAGTTAGTTCTGTTCTGACTTTGAGTCCTTTAGACACTGATATTAAAAACTGAAAGTGAGAAACATCAAAAGAGAGAAGAGGTTAAAGGTGATACTCATAGGTACAGCTCTTTTGGAAAGAGGGAGACTGTGTATGCATTACTTGAAAGAAAATTATTTCTGAAACCAGAATAGTATTTTTATTTTTTTTTATTAGCAGCTTTTGCTTAGAAGGTTTACAATTTTTCCTTATTTGTTTTTCAGTCCATTGCTGCATTTCCTTGTGAATGCACTGTCTTGTCTCTGACTACTTAGAAGGGTTACTCAATTTTTTTTTGTGAGTAGGCACACTGTACAAATCATAAGAATTGAAATCTTTTGCAATTCCTTCATCACACTCTCAGATTGTTAGCAATATATGCTGTGTTTTATACATTTTTATGCAGTAATAGTTTTTCCTAAGGTAAGACTGCAGCTAGAATACATTGTAAAGCATTACTTTAACTTCTGCAGAACCTGAAAATTGACAGAATTACTTTGAGTTCAAAGAGATATATTTCTGAAATATTTAAAGAAAAATGAAAATGGATTTCAGTTTCATGTCATTAATTAACTAATCAGTGACTGTTGCAAGCATTAATTTCTTCCACGTGGGATTCCTCCACTCCATCAGTCCAGCCAAGAGGTTTTCTGCCTTTGTCCCAGAAGTTTCAACTTGTGATTTATTTTTCTTTTTTTTTTTTTTTTTTACTTTTTTTCCCCCAGTTTTTCCTTTGCTGGCATGTTTGAGATACTGACCTCATGTTTGAAGAATAATTTTCTGCCTCTGTGATTGGAAATAAGAATGAGTTCTGAAGGCTGTATGCAAATTACTGGTTTTCTCCACTTCTCCATGAAGTGGAAAAGTCCTGACACTGAGATAAAAGACGCTTCCACTCTGATTTGCAGCTCCATTCTGCCAGTCTCTTTGCCCTTTCACAGCTGTGCAAAAAGGGCTCTTTGAATATCTAGCAGTCCTTTTTAGTTTTTTCTGGAAAATCATTGTCAGCTTTTACTACCTCACAGGTTACCTACCATACAGGAGGATGATATTTAAATGCCACTATTGTGTGAGTCATGCTGGCATGCTCTAAAACTAGTGCTTCTTCCTTGTCTCACCCTCCTTTGCAGTCTGTAAGGGCTTCTTTGGATTATTTCTGCAAGATAGAAGTGATACATTCCGGCTAAGAGGGACTGGAGTGTTCTGAAACCTCACGTTAGCTGCTGCCTAAATAGCTGCAGGCAGAACTTTTGCCTCTTTCTGTGGGTGTTTGGCAAAGGCTTCTCAAACTGTGCATCACTGCTTAGTTGCAGAACTGATATGAGGGAGGGGAAAAGTGGCCCCAACTGTCCAAAAGGCATTACTTTCAATTCTCCAAAATCCCAAAGTTTTCTTGATGTATTTTCTTACTTATTAGGACTGTTCCTAGAAAATCCCATAAGTACTGT
The DNA here is from genome assembly GCA_013400055.1 of Nycticryphes semicollaris. Taxonomy (NCBI): domain Eukaryota; kingdom Metazoa; phylum Chordata; class Aves; order Charadriiformes; family Rostratulidae; genus Nycticryphes; species Nycticryphes semicollaris. The sequence continues at coordinate 85,765 of VXBJ01006744.1, forward strand.
CCTGTCACAGGCCTGCTTTTCTGCCTTCTAATGGGGAAGGAGACTGGTAATGATACTGAGCGGAGAAAGTCAGTCATATAGAGCATTATGTACAGTCACCATTGGAGCAAACAGCTCTCAAACCAGCTAAAATCAGGTTACTCAGATATTATTCCTTTGCAGAGCAAAGTGAACATGGCTGTAAGCTTACTTATGTCTATGTAAGAATAATGAAGATAGTCCTGTCCTGTTGGAGAACTGTTCAAAATGAAGAAAAGATGTATTTCAGACAAGAATAAGTGGAAGACTTACGTGTAGGACTAAATTAAAAAAAAAAAAAAAAAAGAAGAGGATGAATGTAAAATTAATTTCCACAAGCATTCAAGCCTGTTCATATTTTTCTTAGTTGTATTTCACTCCTTCTTCCACCTTGGTGAACACCAGGTTCAGTTTAGGAAAGACAATACTGCTGTGTATGGAGAGAAGACTACAGAGGACTTCATGTGTTCTATAAAATGGACTTTGAGCTTTCTTCTGCTACGTTATTAGCATACACAGATGATTCCATCTCAGGTTTTACTGTCCTGACTATTATTCATCCCTTTCCATACCAGCAGTAAGAAATGTCATAGAACTCTGATGTGGAGTTTTTGGGTGAAGCTACAAAATATCCAGTTCACCATGACTTATTTGTTTGATATGAACCACAGAATTATGCTGGTAAGATCTCTAAAACCAGAAGTGAACACAAGTCTGTCTCCAGTTTGGGAAGAAGGATTTTTGTCTAATACACATGTATCTACAAATTCAATAATAATTTTAATGGAGCTGCGTATTTTAAGAAGTACAAAACAACTTTGCTGCTTCAGGTTCAAGAATGTCTTGCTGATGCCAAACAGAAGAACAACAGCTTGTTTCTTCATCCTGAATTCAACCCTTGTGTCTCAGGAACGTGTTCCTGCCAAAAGAAGACCAAAGGACTTTACCTCTGATTGTGCTGTAACCAATGTAGACAAATGCCCTGAAAAATCAGAATAGTTGTTCTAGAATTCTGCAATCCCACTGTCCTTCCTCCATGTCATCTTTTCAGAGGGATTTTGGAAAACGAGAGCATAGCAAATTCATCATCTTCAAGGCATCGTTGTAATTCCAGTTGCTAGTAATTATTGTTCAACATTTTCAAAGTATGAAAGTATGGAAAAGGAGAAGGAGACTTCCTTCTAGAATACAACTTGGCAAATTTGAAGCTGATTACTCATAAAGCCAATTTCATTTTGGAGGGTCATTCAAGAAGTTAGCAGAGTCTTTTTTCTCTCTCTCGATCTTAAAGCACATCATTGTCACTAGCATTCCTGAAATTTGAAGGCAACAACCTCTTCAGAGCCTTTTGGTCTTTCCTTCATTAACTGAGATTTTAGATTGCCAGTCTCTGATTGTGATTTGCTGTTCTGATTCATTTATTCTTACTTTATTTTGTGTCACATACTGTTCAGAAGATAATGCGAAAATGCAGGTATGAAAACAACTGGCCAGGTTCTTCAAGAAAGACAAATTAAACTGAACACCAAAGCAGGTTCTTAGTTACATTTCTAGAGTTCATTTTTTCATTTGATATGATACATCTTTTCTGTGTACAGTGAATTTCAAAAACAGTATCAAGATGATCCACAGTAAAGAGGAATTACAGAAAATTGTAGATTTCCCCTGGAAACCTCCATAACACCGAAGCCAGAAGATATTTCTAATCAGTTCAGGAATGATTCTAGTAATATGCATCAGCTTATCATGAGTTCAAGGTAAATGCCAAGAAAAAGCAGCAAAGCCATCATTTTATGGAATTAGTACCAGTATGTTATGCTGTCCTCTTCAAAAGAATGCCCCAGGAACTTCTGATAAATTCCATGTTAAAAACACAAGGGAAGGACAGTGAAATCTTGGCATCTACATGCAACTTCAAGCATGGACAGTGGATAAGCTCTCTGTTTTGTTATTTGCTTATTAAATTGACAGGACTGGTTGCTCTTTTCCCTTCTTTTTCTCTGATGACCAAGATAACTGCATCTACTAGCTGGGAATCAGCAACAATAATCTTGATGCTTCTTAGTGAACCAGACTTCATGTATTTTTCTGTGGGAAATGACAAAACCTTCTAATTGTTCATCTATGACAGCTTTTAAGTGAAAACTCTTGAGTCTTCCTTTTCCCTGGTTCTATTAAAACTTGAGACAGGGTGACAAGGTTTTTTCTGAAATCCTCCAAATCTTCCACTTTTCTGCTATTTTTTATCTGTATCACAATGATGGCGTGATGAGTACTCATACTGGAGAAAGTTAAAATTAGATACCTGAAAAAAATGTTATATTCTCTGAATGGGTACCCACTCCTCTGTCAGCACCCACTACTTTGCCTAAAATTTCTCCAAGCATGGAAAAGTCTTTTCTTCATGTGGAGATTCTAAATGGATCAAAAGAGAAAGGAAAATGATCAAAGGGTTTCAAGTTCATGAATAATTCATTGTTTTTAAACATTTTTTTTCCTGCCTGGATATTGGTCTGCTGTTTTCTAACTTGTTTTTTAGTTGTCTTATATTCCCTCAGCTGTGGCAGTATTCCTGGAGCCAAATGTGAGTGCACTACCTCAAAATGCCAGCAGTGGAAGCTGGTAAGCAAGTGGGGAAAAATCACCAGAGGAATCTCTGAAGCTTGGGACAAAGGCAGAAAACACATCAGTACTGCACTAGCAGAGCAGCAGGTACCCTCATAGAGAAGATAAAACATACAGGTAAGGAAATTATTTACATTTCTATTTTGATCTCGTCCAAATGACTTGTTACGCTCCATTCAAAATCCCAGAAAAAACAACACACCGTAAACATCTGGAGAAGGAAAAGATAGCAAATGTGATTAATTTAGACTACATGATTTTTCATTTGGGGTAACCTGAAGTTCAATCTTAGACAATTTCTGGAAAAATTTATTAAAAGATGAAAATTCATTATACCTATTTGGCAATTTAAAACCTCAACCTAGTTTTACAACAAGGCCGAGTTGGGGTGGGTTTTTTGTTTTGTTTTTTTTTTTTTCATTTTCGGACTATTAAGCACAGGAAACCACTTGTTACAGGTCTTCCTTTCTAATTGAGAACAGCAGTAGGCTTTTCTTCAGGTAACTGAGGTCAGATAAAGCCAAAGACAGGAGTCCGCTTCCATTCTCCCTTGTACATTTACTTTCTCACATTTGGAAGGGTGGCACGACTCTTGCTTATGCTTCAGTTTCCTCATCTGTAAAAAGGAAAGAGGTTGTCTTTGTCTCCCACTTGAGAAGACTAGGTGGAATAAGTGGTGTAAAAGAAAAGAAAATTACATTTACTTAATTAATTGTCTTGCAGTCTTTTATGCCGCCATGCTGCAGTCCCACTATGGAGTTGTGATCACCACAAAAACGTCAAGAGGATATATCCTTGTCTGAATTGATACAGTTATTATCTGTTACGGAAAGTAAAATATGGTTTATGTTTAAGTCTTCCTTTAATATAAAACTGTTGTCTGTAATTGAAAAATTTTATGAAGTTAAAACAATTTTATCATAATCCTGCTGAGTTACAGAAACAATGAGAAAGGTTAGGTATGTGAATTGTAGTGGAATTATCTTTTGAAAGAGAATAATAATGAAGTACATTTGAAAGACTAATGAATTAGATTTAGCCTTGACATAACTCATATGTCTTCATCAGATATACACTATGATAATTGTACCAGTGAGTTGTATCAATTAAGTGTATTTTGTAAACTATCAAGTTCAAGGAAACGTGAATACAGAACCATATTAATTTGTTTTATAGTATTTAAATGTGGAGAGATTTTATTAAAACAATAAGTTATCAAAGTTATGAGTTTAATCTTGTAATGTATGTTTCCAATGATCATGCTATTTAAGTTAAAAAGACTGAATGAAAAAAAGATAAATAACAATTTTTATGTAAGCATTATTTAAAGAAATGTAGGTGAAATTTTGAGGTGCTCTGCAACCCTTTTTGGAAGCATTTGTTATCAGCAGGTCCAAAAACTACCTCAAATATCTAGGTCAGGAACTAGCTGTCTGAATTGAATATTTGAAATGTGTCATCTATTTTACTGTGTTTCCTGTAACCTACTAACCTGTAAGTAGAATTCTCCTCAGAATGCTCGCATTTTTCCTGCTTTAAACTTTTGGGGGATTTTTGTGTGTTTTTTTGTTTGTTTATTTTTTGTTTTGGATGGGTTTTGTTTATTTTTTTGTGTTTGGTTTTGGTGTTTTGTTTTGTTTTGCTTTTTTTTTTTTTACTTTAAATGCATATGCGAAGAAGACACTTAAGTCTTTCATTTGGAAGGAATCGGATTTTGACTTCACAGCTCTTTTCTGTACCACAGGTCTATCCATGGACTTATCTTCAAAGAACTTTTCAATTACTGTTTTATCCTAGTTAAAGATTGCTAATATACTTGCAAAAATAAGTGTTATTTATCAGTTTGTGTTGCTTTTTGGTGAGAAAGCAATGGGTTTGAGTTTGAGTATGTTTAAACCTATTCCTTTGGGGTTACTGTTATATCTTGGGGGTGGTTTTGATGCCATGATCTTTTGCTAAGAGAAGTTGCTCTGATTCTGAAACATGTTTTTTCCTGTCATTTTGTACTTTTCCTTGTAAGTTAAAGAAAATTCCATCTATCCCAGTTCTGTTTTCTGTAACTAATTCCATAACAGTGTAGTACTTGACATGTGTTTGTTTCTTAGGCAAACGTGTAAAACTCCTCAAGTCCGAATGGAGAAGTAGAGAAAGGAGGTTTCTGCTGTGCCTGATGACAATTTTTGATTTTTCCACACACTCAAAATATTCTGGCTCCACGTTGGAGCACTAGTTGTGATGAATCCTAGTCTTGGTCGGATTCTAAGGAAGGGCCAGAACGTTCGTTGAGGAATAAAGAGTCAAACCACTCCAGAAAATGTGTTCCAGCCCTGGTTTATTACTCACAGAGCAGCAGGTGTGTACAAATACAGGTTTACATAGTATTAACAGGAATTGTTGTACCTTACTCCTCATTGTAGTTGCATAGTTTGCTGCAGAAGCCCAGGAATCATGGCTTATTTGGGCAGAGGTTCAGGAGTGTGGTTGGAGAGACTCTGCATTACGCTCCTAAAGAGCCTTGTTGTTTCAGTCAGATGTTTCAGGAAGCCTTTAAGTGTCTTTATTCACTCACTCATCTTTCAAAGGCAGGCTCAGTTGATGAACCTAAGTTACTATCATGGAAAAGCAACAGAAGCTCTGGAGAAAAGACCAGCACTTAGAAAGGAAGTACATCTTGGTAAATTCAGTTAAGTGCTGCTTTGTAGTTGAAAGTGTAGCATTTCATACTGGATTACTTGAAATTCAGAAAAAGTTAGAGAGGGGTATTTCCGCTATGTTTCTCAAGTATGCTAGGTGACGCCTGTTTAATCTTGAAATCATGTTTAAGAGTAATAACTCTTCCATTTTCAGAAAGGCGTGCTGTGCTCTAAAGTATTTTTTCTTTACCTAATTTTCTTGTTTTAAGATTATTTGGAGCAAGTGGAAAGCTCAATTTATATGTGAAAGTTTTCCAAAGCCTTTTTGGTTTTAATTAAAATTTTAACCCTGATTGTCTAGGGTTACAAACTTTAACACCAAACATCTCCTGCTGAAATCATTAAGAGCAGCGGGAAAACATGAAATACAGAATTACACTTCAAATGGCATTGTGTGAAATGGGATTTCAACATGTTTGTGTCTTTTTAGCAGAAGGTCCACAGCACAAGAATTACCACAAATGCAATTCTGATTAGACACAGTGCAATAAAAGTATAAAAGAATTAAAGCTTTAGAGTCTGGTGGTTATCAAAGACATTGGAAACTTTTGGGCCATTTAAGTGTACTGGGAAATGTTCTGTTTAATTAATAAAATGAGTTAGAGAAGTTTGTTGAAGGACAGACCTGAGAATCTAGAATCCTAAATTGCTCTATTACAGGCTTAGGAACATGTTTAGACTAACATCGTTCATCTTGCAGTGCCTAAAATAAAGTTAAAGGAAAAATTTAAAGCTCTTGAGTCTTAATATCAAAAGTTAGGTAGGATCAAAGGTTTATGAGCAGGAATGAAACATTTGAAGACTTGAAAAAAGCTCCAACAATTCATCACCTTCTCTGAAGGTAAATGAATCCAAATAATTGTCATTAAATATCTGTTTTCCAAACTGGTTAACAAATTACTCAAATTTTACTTCTTGTCATTAACCCAAGTCAAATAGTGGTCTGTGATTTTAAAGTTCTAACTCACAGATCTCTGCTGTAGTTACTTTATCAAACATACTGTTGAAATATGGTTGAATCACCTTAACATTTCTCAGATGTTTGAAATGGCTGCTTGTGCTCCCAGAAACTTAGTTATCTATCATAAACACCCAAATCCACACCTGTCTTCTGTTAGTGCATATGCATTTAGGTGCCCTGTTACAAAAAAGTCCTTAACACCTCTTTTTGTCCAGCTTCACAACTTCTTTAGAAAATAAATTGTAGGATTCTCAATCTGTGAGGGCATTGTGAGCCTGTCCTTTGTTAATGTTTGCAACATACTTCTAAATATCTGTGGCACAAGGTAGTAGTATTAGATCAGAAGCACCTTCTGAGCTTACAAGTTGAACTGCTTCACTGAATAAACACGCACAAACTGTCGTTTGTTTCAAAAGCCACATATGAATGATAGTGCATGGCAAACACACTCTATGGATTTTGAAGTTCCAGGAATAGTGTGCTTCCATCTGTTCAAAAGATTCATTTCCAACCTCGATCTCATTCTCAGAGAGCATAAGTGGAAAAAATGTATTGGCAGATGTTTGTTTCTGGTTGCATGGGCCCTTCTGTTTCTGCATTGTAATATTCATATTAGACTTTCACTACCAAAACGAAGTTATTTATGTCATGGAAAAATAAGACTGAAATAGCACTCATCAAGTCCATTCCTTGTTAGAAAAGGTTTGCTAAAGAATCACTTTGTTCACCCTGTTTTATTACTTCTTCTGTGTGTGGTCTGCTTCTGCACAATATAAAAAGAATATAAAAATAAGGACACGAAATGGACGGAAATGTACTGCATACAGTTAAGGGCTGTCTTATCTCTGTGCCTTGGAGAACAATCCATGTCTAGGTATTTCTTCAAGCCGTTTCTTAGGCCTCTTTCTTCAAGCATTTATTTAGGGGACTCTTGTGACATTCCCTGCATTTCACTTATCTCATGTTCTACATTAAATATATTTGTGAGATCCTTTTTATTTTTTCAAGAAATCCCCACACCATTTTGTTTCTCAAAGGCCCTTAATATTTTACAGAAGAATTCTAGGGGGACCAAGATGGCTTTTCTTTGTCTCATGAAATTCCACTTAGCTCAGGGTAAGCTATTCATTACTTAAGAAAAATAATAATTTCCTTTCTCTCTCTTGTGTATCTCAGTATTCTGAGACGGCACACAGGCTATGACCACATGCACAATCCTACACAGTTTATGAAACTGTTCTAATTAAAAAGAAATGTTTTTAAACAGTATTAAGTTCTTCCTGTTTGTTGTGTTTATTTACATCCTTTGGTGAAAACCTGGAACAGAGGGTCCATTATACTGCTGAATCATATGTGGAGGGAAGAAACACTGGCTTAAAAATGTCATTGATACATAATCCTGATGACTTCCCTCCAGCACTCCTCCCTGACTAAATTTTGTTATTTACTGTGCATGATGGAGAAGAGGCAGAATTGGAATTGCAAGGGCACCCATAGAAAAACAACTTGCTAACTTTCAAGTGCTTGATTTTTCAAACTCCTCTGTTTTTAATATGGATTTTGTTTATGGTTTCCCATAAACATAGAAAAAAACTGAAAGAGTTGCCAGTTAAAAAAATAGTAATGTACAAACAGCACATACTCATTTTAATATATTGTATTTGCTATCTATTTTCTTCTAATATTATTAAATAATAATCATGTCTTATTTGCATGTATAAACTATTCCATAGTTAGCAAATAATTTGTGATACATTTGCTTTTCTGAAGAAATAGAAGATTTGTACTAGACCTATCCTGATTCTGTGATGCTTAGGTGCATAAAAGTAAGGAAAAGCACTTGACGATTCAGAGAATATTCACTCAGCTATTCTTTATATGCTATAGTCTTGATTTTCCTCCCTTCCTCTTCTAAAGCAGAAGGGAGTCTTGAGTGAAAGTATCAGGCTGGGAATCTTAAAGAATAGATGGTATTATCTGCTGTATTCATCAAGTGTGGGGATTTCACAAGGGAAGATGTTTTTCACCCGTTGTCAGCAGCACTGGAATGGAGGCTGTCCAGAAAACCTCTTGAGCTGGTAGCTTTTCTACTGCACTGCTGTTTAAGTCTTTTCATCTCTGGTCCATTCTGGGTTACTCTGGATAAAATGTTATACCCAAAGAATTAATCTGGTTGGAACATATAGTGAGCAGAAGAAATGTGGAAAACTTCAGTTGCATTTAATTATATATTGTTGTTTTAAAATAAAACAAGTGAGTCCACATACAATTACGGCCAATTTACAGCAGCCACTCATTAATTTAAATTAAAAACCTGCAACTGCAGAGTAATTATAATTTAATTGTACATTTAGTACAAGAAAGTGTAGAGAGTCTAATGCATTGTATTTATGATATAACAAGCATGTGAAAAAATATATTGGTGTAATGGGAGTAATTATGTACAAAGAATGAACAAATTCATTCAAATCAACACCTAGGATGCTAAAGGTTTTATGTCCTTTTTTCATTTGTATTGTTAAACAGCAGCAAAGTTAATTTTCCATACATATTAATTATTAACTGAAAAATTGATTAGCCTTGATTTGCACCCATTCAGTGTGCTACTGTTCTCTTAGGATTTTAAAGATCTGACAGATACTGCTCTCAGTCCCCTTTTTCGTATAAAGACCTTTGGTGTAATAACTTGCTTCCAAGCCACTCAAACCAAATAGCTTTTATTATGCCCAAAATTAGGCATTACTGGAAATACCATCACTAGATATTAGCTAAAATTTCACTGCTTCATTATGAAATTGCCTTTAGCATGAAAGAGGTCTATTCTCTCCCTAATGTGTATGGATATATAACTTCCATTAATGTTAATGCCTGATGTGTGCTTGCACATAACAAGTATTACCTTCTTACATGCATGAAAATGTGGACTACTATGCATGTTAGACTAGCAGTGTGTGACCTGGAAGTTAAGAATGAAAAAAAAAAGATTTAAAAAAAAAAAGAAAAAAAGAAGGCAGGTGGAATAATAACAAATCTGGCAAGGGAAAGCAGTTAAAAACTCCAATCATGTAATCGTAAAAACTAGGAATATGCAGCTTGACATTCTGTGCATGCTACATCAACAAAATGACCTTTGTATATGATTAGTCAGTTGCTATAGAGCAGAGATTTGAATGGCTCTCATTGGGTTTTTTTTTGTCTTTATATCACCTATTTATTCTATGTAACAGTGTATGTTGCTTTTATGGGGATTTTTTCACCACATGATTTTAGAGCTAGATGAGGAGAGCAGACAGGCCTGCAGATTATGATTTTACTGAGTTTCTTTGTGACTGAAAAGAATATAGTCATGTGTTTTTTGCACTTCCAAATAACTATGTAACTGGGCAGTCATGTATATATGAATGTAGTCTTTTTGCTTGCTGCGGTTTATTACCTGAGCCCATACACAGGCAAAGCTGGAAATAATAGAAATAATAAATCACAGAATGGTTGAGGTTGGAAGGGTTCTTTGGAGGTCATCTTCTACAACCTCCCTGCTCAAACAGAGCCACCTAGAGCAGGTTGCCCCAGACCAGACACCTTTTGAATATCTTCCACAATCACCCTAGGCAACCTGTGCCGGTATTCAGTCACCCGCACAGTAAAGAAGTGTTTCCTGAGAGGGAACCTCCTGTGTTTCTTTTTGCTCCCATTACCTCTTGTCACCGGGCACCACTTGAAAAGAACCTGGCCCCATCTTCCTTGCACCCTCCTTTCAGGTATTTGTAGAAATTGATGAGATCCCTCCTGAGCCTCTTCTGCAGCATGAATAGTCCCAGCTTTCTCAGCCTTTCCTCATATAAAGAGGCTGTGGTCCCTTGTTCACCTTAGTGGCCCTTTACTTGATTCTCCCAGTAGCTCTATGTCTGTCTTGTACTGGGGAGAACAAAATTGGACACTTACTGCAGGTGTTGCCTCACCAGTGCTAAACAAAGGTGAAGGATCATCTCCCTTGACCTGTTGACAATACTTTGTCTAATGTAGCCCAAGATACCATTAGCCTTCTTTGCAACAAAGACACATTGCTAGGTCGTGGTCAACTTGGTCTCTCAAAAGTCAGCTAGTACCCTCTCTTATTAATGGCAAAGGTCTGCTCTGTACGTCGGCAGAATAGAGAATTCAGCTGAGCTCCAGTGACTGGTTGTCTAGTTGTGCCTCTGAGGAAACCATCCTCTGGTTCTGCTTTGGTTTTGGTCTATTCTGTTTGGAAAAGTAAGAAGCTTTGACCCTGCATCTACATGGCCTCTTCGGGAGTCTTACATCCTTTGATCTGTCTTCAGTGTGCTTTGCATCAGCTGATNCTGCAGATAGAATCAGATGATGTGTATTTAACATTATGTAGCTCAGTGGCACCTGGGTCCATGAGTGGAATTCCAGCTTGTTACAATAAAGCGAAAAATAAATAACAATAACATGCTGTGTCAGCCTTTTGAGCTTTGGAGCAGGGCACAGAAATATGTTGCCTGACTTTTAAATTAATTCTTCATTATTTTTTCAGGCAATCTGCTATAGAAGGGGCCACATGAGGCTGTTTCCAACAGCAAGAACAAAACAAAACAAGAGCAGTGTAATAAATAAACTCATGCATCATAAAAATCATGAAGCACAATTCCATTATTGCCTTCTTAAGTGCGGTTCCTAGAAACAAGTTGGTGAATAAGGCAAACCGAAGTAATGAACTCCTTGAAAAGTCCTTTTAATATTCTGCTCTATGTTCATGCTCAGCCAAGCCGACGAGAGCTGTATGCAAACAGTTGTGCTAAGGGCAAAAGAATGTTTCATCATTATGGAGCATGATCTTTCTCTCGTTATCAAAAGGAAAAGCATATGCCCCTTGATGTCATAAAATGTTAATTGTGACTGTTCCAATGGGTTGTTACTCAAGAGTTGGGATGTTGTCCCTGACACAATTTTACATTAAAATGCTACATGATCATTAATTGTATCCACTGACACAGCAGAAATATTCCTCAGTTGTGTTTCTTTGGTATGATGGATTTTTATTTTTTATTTTTTAATGTTTAAAATCCAAATCAGACACAGGGAAAGTCCCGTTACTGTGAAATGCTCTGTCTCCCACTATTTATCTGTGGTCCTTCCGTTCCACTCCTGTTTCATGTTAGGCTGGGTGAAACTACTAAGTGAACTCTTTAGCAGTTAATTTATACCTTGTAAAACACAGTATATATCTATCTCTCGTTTATGTATGCATGAATTTTGTCCTGTTTCTCCATCAAGTGATTATTGCTTGCTAAGATACATTTAGCCCTTAATAGTACATTGCATTTTGAAGTAGCATGCAAAGAACAGAAGAATACATCTCCAGTATCAATTACTGATATACTCAATGGCTAACATTTTAAAAGCATAGTTGTTACCATGCTTGCTCTAACAATGACATGGAAGAAAGAAATTTTCCTTAAAACCAATGATTTTGACATTCGTGGGTTGGTAATTTGTGACCTTCAAAGTTTTTTATTATGTGTTTAAGCATGGTCATGTTTCAATTTTTCCTTGTCAGGTCCAATTTCAACAAAGCACTTAAACACACAATTTAAACTGGGGAGCAATCCCATCTACTACTACTGGGAGTTATTAACTTATTTAAAACCAATTGAAAGAGCTTTGCTGGACGGAGATCTTATATCTCAGTCTCAGTTTCCAGTACTTCAGAAGTATATTCTCTATGTAGAGTTTTGATTTTCTGATTTTCTTTTTTTTTTTACAGGTAACCCGATAGCTAAAGACAAATCAAGTCAGTTTCAAGGCTGATAACATTAAATACAACACGTAGGAATTTCATTCCTCCAGGCAATCCTTGAAGTGAATTTTATACTGCTGGGGTGTATCCTTCAGAATCAATTGTTTCAATGAGAACCTGGCTTGTAATCAGCAACAGCCTTGATATTGAAACTACTGGAAAGTTATTTTGAACTTCTGTGTCACAACGATTTCAACTGTTTGAACTGTGTACACTTGTAAAATTGCACTTGCTGAGGAATTTGCAGCTGTAATCACAACAGCTGATATTCATAAGGTGCAGAAAAGCAGCAATCTTTTGGATTCTCCATTCCAGACTGATGGTTTTTCATCTTGAGGAAGTCAAACTCCAAAATGTATTGGTTCCTACTCTCTAAAATGATCCCTGGTCCACTGTTCAGACTGCTGGTGGGACTGCACACTGCTTTAATTAAATTTCTGTTGCAGAAATTGTCCTCTGGCATGGCGCAGTTTTAGACATTTTTATTTGTATTCTAATCTTGGAGCTCTCAAAGGTACATATTTCAACATCTTGAAGTTGCTTTTGTTATAGGAATGGAAATATATACCCATTGTTAATAATTATTGTTGACAAGTAATAGTTATCTGAATACATCAGTCATATTAGAATGTAGAGTCAGGTTGACATGTTTCCCTAAGGCTAACCAACTACTGCAGCTCTTTGGCAGTTAAAAAAGTAGTGGTCAAAACTCAATTACCACTTCCATTATAAGGCGTTTTATACATTTAAGATGTACATTTCCATTTAGTTTGAAGGAGATGGTTGTTCCTGGTATGTACTTTACTTTCCCAACCTTTAATTGATTGAAATTCATGCTAAGCAGTCAATGACGGTATTTCATCCCTTTTTATAAAGGTAGGCAGGGATGTAAATGAGTTTTGGAATTATGAAATTGGATGGTGATCATTCAGAATTTTTGTCTTTTTATTAAAAAATAAAATCTCTTGCTTGAACCCAAGTACTGTTGGATGCTTATGTAGATGTCTGCTCAGTCTGTTTGCTATAAAGGAAAAAAGTCCTAGTGCCCTCCCAGATTTACAGTTTGTGGGTATTTTGCTTGCTTACAGTCATCCAATTCAGATCTGATTCTTGCCAAAATCACATTTACTTTTTAATTTTTTGTTTCAGTAACAATTTCTGAACTTTGTGATGTGCTGTTACATGAAAAAATCCTCAATATTTAAAGGCCTTAAGCATCTATGAGCTTTTTTCTAAGTTATTACAGAATGTATAATTTTATACTCCATTTAATGTATATTGTACCATCTGTAATATTGATACAACAGAAATTTGGCAATTCCGTTTAGTGACACTGCATAAGCATGCTGACTGGAGAGCGTGAGGGAGTTCTGATTGTATGCTTTGGTGCACTGAAAAGAAAACCACGTACAGCTAATGGTAGTCAAAAATATATAGGGGCAAGGTTATTTAAGTAAGTCCTGTGTGGTTACCAGACTCCCAGAAAAAGAGGGAAATGATTTTATCATTACAAACCATTGACATGGCTAGGTAGTTACATATTAAGTTCCATGATGGATGAACACCCTGGAGTGCTCTGCCTGTCACAGTAGCCCCTGCTGTTCCAAAACCATTTCATTATGTCTGCTGTATTATTGCACAGGAGAGCTTAAATAAAATAAATGACTGTTGGGAATAAAATTGAGAAGTATATTCTATCATTCTGCTGAGAAATAATGAAAATGTTGGCAGGGAAAGATATTCTTTTCTGATTAAAATTTAATTAGAATAAACTGTTTGTAGCAGCCACTAGGTATCTCAGTATTTTAGGATGGATTAATATTGTATGGAGTTGTGCTAACCGGTGCAGGACAGAAGGTAGCATCTTAAAGAGATTGTCCAGGACAGAGCAAAGTGTAAATGTGCTGTTTTGTAAAATCTGAACATGGCCTCTCTTTGGTCAAGAATCTACATCATGCTTCTCAATATTTGTTTTCTCTGTTTCTTTGTTCCTAAACCAACACTGAAGATACTGTATTATATACAAGTGTAACACATGCATATCAATAAGTGAAAATAAATGGATTTTCAAATATAATGAATAGATTATCTGCAGTAGATTAGTGTTGTGGATACTCATAACAAGTGAATAAAATTGTAATATAAAATAGAGTTCCCTGTATGGATGTGCGCTTTGGAGATCTATTCCTTTTACCCATGGAACAACAAAATTTTTTCAGTGAATAAGAATCTCAAGGGTTATATTAATTTTGTATTTCTTCAGTAGAGCTGTGTATATCTCCTACCACTTTGAAAGGTCCTTTTCCAAAGGAAACTGATTTCTAGCACAACTCTTCTGTTTTTACTTAAAGGAAATTTTAGTGGGCATCTTGTTGTTTTCGGGCTAGACCGAGTAATTTTTATTTTTTTTTCCACAAAATGACAATGCAGAAAAATCCTCATTTAGACCTTTTCAGTAGCAACAGAACATGGTAGACATTTCTGAAAAGATAGTATTTCAGGTTAATTTGTTGAACTATTTAAAAGAAAATAAAATAAGCAATGAACTCTGCTTGTGCATCTTAAAGCGAGCTGGGAACTATAGTTCAGTTATCCATAGTGCCTGGTTTTGCACTGCCTTTGAAAAATGAGTACAGGTGACTAGATCACCTATGGGCATTCATGTTGTAGGCATGTGAAGATGAATTCTGCTTCAGTAACTCCTTTATTCCTTATATACTACTTCACAGATTATTTGATGTACCCAGCTTCATCCAATTACAAGGATGATCAGGCATTATGATCAGAGGGAAATCCATCTTACCCTTTGAATTCAGTAATCATCGAGAACTCTGAGCTGCAGGAGAATATGGGTTCCTATTCTGCAACTTTTGTGCATTGCCAGGGAAAGAAAATTCGCTGCTTTGTTCAAACCTTTCAAAATGAAATGTATTGGATCAGTTCAACAAAGCAAAAAGGAAATCCTGATATGAGTCGTAATCAACAAATTTCCAAATCAGCTATAATTAATCTAAAATAGAGCTTAACAAACATTAAAGACTATACCTTGGTTGTATCTGGTTTACCGGTCATAAGTCGTAACTTTTAAAACAGCACTGCTGCAAATACCATGTTACTATCTTTAAATTCACCTATTATCCCATATCCTTTAAATCTTCCTATTTCTTTATGTCTTTTAAATCTTAGCTCCTCCAGCTCTGCTCAAGAATGGAACGTTACTGGTGTAGAGTTTCAGTACTTTGCCAAGTCAATGCAGCTCTGTTTTGTGTAGAATCTCTATGCTTTACAACCCGAGACAGAGCACATCAGATAGATTTGTTTTGAAACAAAATCTACAATAAAGTATGTTATATTGTTAGGTTTCATAAAAGTATATGCAGGGTTTTTTTGCTCGTTATGGTTGTACAGCTGGTTTATATAATTTCCAGGTAATGCATGGATGTCTCTAACAACAAAACAGAAAGATGTGATTGGCATCCTTTTGTGTTGATTTACTGCTTCCTCCTTCATGACTTGAATTTCACACATCTGTTGTCAAGCAATTTTTTTTGGCAAGGAAAAGGAATACAGCTTTGGTTTATGAAAGAAATGTTGCCTTAATCTGTAGTTTCTTTTTGCCAATAGTTAGATAGCTCTGTAGCAATCATGCCACATCTGAACAACCTGATGGTATTAAATGATTTCTCATGGTTTCAGTGGTATTACACTGAATAGTGAGAGTTAACTAATCACTTTGTTAGTCTTTATAACACAGCTTGTATCTTGAGAAACTTTTCTGTTTATTCTTTCACAGAATGAGAAAACATTTCCAAATGACGTCTTTGATCTTGTTTCTATGTGTTACGTAACTTTCTGATACAACTTTACAGTCAGTCATTGCAAATATTTTTGCAAAAATGTCTTCCTTGGCTGTTTGTTTTGCATCTACTATATTCATTTGCATTGCTTATGCAGTGAACGCAAGAGGTAGTATAGGAAAAGGCTGAATTTCCCACAACTTTCTTTTGACAGGTGATGACAAGTGTTGCCAACACCTCTTAATTCGCAACTAACTTAAGCCCATCTGGCAGGAGGACCACTGGCAATGACTGCTGAAAACTATTGTATGAAGGAATGAATTCGGTTCTTCTTTCTCAGACTGCTGTTAGTGGGATGCCAGGCTAAGCAAAACATTGTAGTATGGTTTCATCAACAGAGATGTAGGTTCTTGGGGTATGGATCCTGCATTGGGAGCACTGGAGTACAGTTGACATTCTGAAGATGGGGCTGTGGTGGTGACAGCAGGTCTTTGAACCTGTTCTGTAGATTGGTGGAAAGGTCTGTCTTGTGTGTCTCAGGGATTTGCTCCAAAGCCAAACCACGGAAATGGCAAGGCACCTTGATTTCAATGAGGTTTGGATAAGGTCTTCAGGAGCAGTTGAGAGTGTCCAGAGTTTTATTCAGAAAATTCTGAACGAGCAAGTTCATTAAAGTTCATATGCCTGTCCCTATTCAGAATAACGGTTAAAGAAGCTTTCCTTCTATTTTCAATCCCTCCTTGCTAATACACAGGGAATTCTGTGGCGATAGGAAATGAAACCCTGTTATTCTGTAATAATAGATTTTCTTGATTAAATATCACTAATCACATCAGTATTAGCCAAGACTGAAACACTTGAAATATATCTGGTTTTGAGTTCTGAAAACCAGTTTATAGCCCAATTAAGTTCAAGAAATAGTTTGTGTAATAGAAATAATACTGCCCATAGGTAACCCTAACTGCAAAGGTTCCATGTTTGCTCTTCAAATTATATTTGTATTCATAACTGTAAAATTCTGGTTAGATCATCTATAACAGCAGGACCATTTCATTTTTTTTTTCCTTATAACATTAAGGTAACCTAAAGACCGTGTAGTTTGGGATTTATGGTGTTGTTTTTGTTGCTTCAGCTGCACAGCTGGGAAAAAAACATGCAAAAATACTTTTGTTACTCACATTGCTGAGACATTTTTCTTGAGTATGATGAATAGGTGGAACTGCAAGTTTACCCCGTATCAGCATATTGGTTGAATCTCTTGATCTCTTTTCTCCTTAATGTCATAACAAACATGACAAAAACTAAACTTGAATTATCCAGCCTTATGCCTTAATATTTAGATCTGACGTCCAGAGCTCACAAAATTTACACTAGTTGTTTGAGCTGCTATGTCTCCAGATAAGGGAGGTTTTTAGTCTGTTTCTGTCTTTATGATTAATTCTGGATGCCTTGCCAATATTCGGGTGTAGAGAATATAATTGTTCCTATTACTCATTTAGAGTTCAGGTCTCCTTTTTTGTTGTTGTTGTTGTTTTTACTTTTCTTTGATCGTTTTCTCTTTTCCTGAGATCCAGTCAGTTCTTAGAATACTTCAGTAGTGATGAGGAAAGGTTTTTAATAAATAGTGGGCTGGAACTGAACACGAGATCTTCGTAGTTCTTGGAGAGAAGAGAATGAGAGCAATGATGTGTCTCTATCATTTTCTCTTAAAATGGTTTCCAGCTTAAACTATTCTGTCTGAATAGAAGCATTTTTTCCTAACTATAAATGGTCTGTGTTTCAATATGCTCTCTGATCATAAAGCTGATGAAATGGTCCTCTCTGTATGGCAGATTACCTCAGCAGAATTTACAAATGGAAGATGATGATTTTGCTAATGTCCATGGGCAGGTAGACAGAATTTGGTCCCAGATGCTCTGCCTAATGTTCATGGCAAAAGCGACTCGAAAACAATGCCTCCATATGCCGTAATTGCTGGAATTATTTCTCAGGCATATTCCCTTGTCATCCCTCATATGTAGAACTCATTAGATTCCTAGTGGGAGAACATATGGAGAGGAGAGATGATGGAAAACATTGTAAAACAGATTGTGTATTTAAATTTATATTATAAAAGACCTCTGTGCACAGGCAAACTTAGTGGAGAAAGTTCCAACTCTTTCTTCACTTCACAGGAAAATCATCAACATTTATGGAGCTGTTATGGCAGTGCATTCAAACACACTTATAGATGATGGGTTAAAGCCTGGTTTTAGGGATACTAGTGGGAATTTTGCTGCTAATTTGATGTCAACTCTGTATTTCCTACATAATTTTTCCAAATATGTAGTTAAACTATATCTGTGTAAGATTTTTTTGTAGTAGGAATGTCAAAAAATCAAAGTTTCACCCATACAGATCTGTTTGGAGGATCAGGCCCTTGGCTCCTGGTTTGTTATTTTGGTGTCAACACAATGACTTTTATGAANAAATAAATATTAAATAAATATTAAGCAAAATAAATAAAGCAAAAATAAGCTAATCGTACAAGAATTCAAAATATAGTACACCGACACTTGTGATGCTTTTTAAATTACACTTGTGACTCTTTCCTGTTTTATGATAAATCTTTGCTCTTGTTTTTTACTCAATAATGACCTGTCTGAGTTTCAACAGGAAGCATTTGGGGGTTCTATAAAAAGTCTCAGTGGTGGAGGTGGGCGCTGGCAGACGTTACCCAGTGGACAGGTAAGGGGTGGATAAACCTATGTCTGGGAACACAATGACTT
>VXBJ01006744.1:109880-140309 GCA_013400055.1 Nycticryphes semicollaris
CCTTTCCCTTTCCCTTTCCCTTTCCATTTTTAACAGAGGAATTCTATTTGCTTTGCAATAAACCTTTCATTGAGTACATATGCTTTGCAGTTGTAACAAAGCTAGATTTTTCCAGTTTTCTAGAAAAACTTTTATTTTCTGCTTTTTCTTCTGTGAGGAAGGGAAGGAATTCTCATATTACCAGCAGAACTGGAGGGACTTCTAGTCATATCCATGTTCCTTACTATGAGCCAACCACTACAGGGACAGATGACCAGCCTCACCATCAGAGAACAACATTTCAGGCCGCACACAGAGTAGCTGGTACGGGATAGCTTTCCTGTGTGTTAAGAACTTATCCTATGGTAATTCATGTTCATGCTAAAGTATTCCCAGAAGTGCCACGTTTCTCCTTATGACCTTCTAGTAATATTAGGGGAAGATATAATCTGTTGAATTTAAAACACAAAGGGTTTCTCCTCCCAGACATGGCCACTGCTGGCCCAGATGCCAGTCACAGGCTATAGCAAGGCTGGGCATGTACTGCCAAGATAGAAATACACACTCAGTACAACACAGATCAACACAAGCAAGAGACCCGTGCCTCTATCAGCATGTACTTAAACACACGCAGAGAATGCACACAGCCCCATGCAGCACAGACTGCCCAATCCCATCCTCCCCTTTGTCTTCAAATGTGGTAGTGGGACCTATGCAAACCCCTAGTCTCCCAGTTCCCAAGAGCCTCTGAGGTGGAGTGGGAGTCACGACAGTGCAAAATCAAGCCCCTCAGCTTTATTCATCTAGCCTAAAAAAGTGGTCTAATCCAAATGCCCCAATGCACCTACATCACTTGCTGCAGCTGAAAGCTTGAGATTTTGCTATGGCCTTTGTATTTGTGTGACATCATGAAATGGCAATCCATCTATTGCAGATGGATTGGATTTTCCCTGACTCTAGGTTCCTCTCAAAGTTTCCAAATACGAGCAGAGGGAATCAGGAAAGGTGCCATATGATGTTGGCAATCCATTGGGTAGGGTACAAGCAAGAACCCAAACATGGAGTTTACTAGCTACATTCACATATTTTAGGGTGTGCGTAGCTCAAGCAACTGTAGGGGTAACAGGGCAAATACTCCCTGCTTGTTCAGCTCTGGTACAGCTCCACACTGAGCATAGGAGAAAAGGTAGATGTAGGGAAGGAAACAGAGATCACTGCCATTCCGTTCACCTGTAGGAAGTTTTAAAATGCGATTTATAAGCTATGCTGTAGTTTTAATTAACTTTTTTGTCCTTTTTCTTTTTTTCTTTTTAGATTAAGCATTGTGTGATAATTTAATCAGCAGGTTGGACTGCACTGCTCTTAATTTTTTTCATTGCATATATTTGTAAGCTTAATAAAGTTCTGCATTTGCATTAAAGACTTGTTTTCTACTTAATTGTAAGGAAATGGGAAACCACAGCGATGCCAAAGGGTTTTATTAAAGTATCAAAAATCAGCAAGCAATCTACACAAGCCAATTAAATAACACTCTATGTCCCTGAAGTAGAAAGCACAGAGGCTTGTGCTCAAATGGATACTTTCTTTGACAAAGAAATCCACCCTTATACAATCAAACCCATAAAATTTATCAGATACAATACACTAAGTGCAGATTAGCAGTCCCTTACTGTAGAAATGAACATAAATTAACCCACAGTCCTTTAAAAAACTTATATCAATACAACAAGTTTTAAGGTATTTTTATTAAAATATATGCATTTACAATCAATGCGCACCATAGATTGAAACATTCACAGGGTGCCAGAGTTTTCTTGCCTGCATTCACCCTGGGACTGTACTGCTTCTATGGTACTTTCCAGGTGCTGTGGTCACGCTGTGGAGTACACTGCTATACGCGGAGCCCACTCCACAAGGAAAGTTGTTATCCTTGACGATGCAAATCTTTCTTCAGTGCCCAAAAGCTGATGCAGCCCCTCTGAAAAGTGGTCCTGTATGATTAACATTGGAGTGTACTTACAGAAAGCCCTTCCAATGGATCCTGCTTCTGACTTCACAGTAGAGACATTTAGCCAAAAAGAATCCCTATTACACTATGAGGAGTTCTTCCTCACTGTGCATGATGTAGCTATTCTTTGTACAGATACATACATTACTAGTAAACCTGGAATGGCTCACAAAGCATTCTTGTGCTAGAGGTGAGAATCAGTAGGGATATTTGAATGCGGGCACTCAGTGCTATGTGCTTTTCAGACAGATTTTTGAGGACAGGGTAGAAGTATTATCCAGGATGTGTGCTGGATGTAAGCACAGCAAGCCTTTCCTGGGCCAGAGAAAAGCCAACTATAGAGATAATAACCATTGTAAATTAGACTAATCCCTTCCAGTCTGGCTCTGAATGAGAATATGATTTCCATTTCATGGGGATTTTTTTTCCCCAGTGGATCTTGCAAATCTGTTCACTCTTTCACTCATTTCTATTGGATGAGTGTTTATATTTCAAAGTCATCATCTTTAACATCTTTTGCTGGCAGCTTTATCACAAAGGGTAGGGGTAGAATGATCTTGAAGTCTTCAGTCTTCGCTTTCAAGATTATTCCTTATTGTAGGGCAGAAGTATGCAATGTGATCTACAGACAATGTTTTTCTAGCACTAAGTGTTTCTCCTTATCTCCTTATCCTTAGCTGTTTAGTGTATTGGCAGAGCTTTTTAGATTCCAGGACTGTTAATAATCAGCTGTATAATGAAACGCATTAAGGCCGATTTTGATTAAAATGAGCAAACAAATCGGGATTTTTTTATAGTCACATTGCTACAATTTACCCTTCATGGAAGCATAAGAAATGAGGCTCAAAGAGGGTTCATTTGCCCCTGCAATGTTTAATCTCCTCAGTCCACAAGATGAAGTGAACTGATGTAATCTAATATATGCTAATGGAAAATACCAGCTAAAGATATTAACAATAATCTCATCTGAGCAGCAAACAAAATATGTACCATTATTTGATTCACTCGTATTGAATATAAATTTTAGATTAGCCTCCAGAAAGGTGTGAAATTATTTAATTTGGCAGGATTTGAAACACATGCATCAGATTTTTATTGGAATTTAATAGACAAAGTCCAGAAACCAGCGAAGAAAAATGACTTTATTTTTAACTCACTGTCAGGCAAGCATAAAGACATTCCATACCTTTGTAAGAAAGTTCTTTACCCTTACAACCATTTTACTGAGATGGCAACTAATAAGACAAGAAAGAGACTATACACAACTTTTATGTGACTTTCCCAGTAAGGTAGTATATTTATGATTTCTTGGTTCGCATCTGTCAACCGTTAACAAATGCTTTGTTAAGCTCTTTGTAGCTCTTAATTGCCATGGACCTAATTTAAATGGCTTGTTCTCAGGACAACTTTAGGATGTGTAAACCCTCCTCAACTCTATTCTACATTTAATATATTTATTCTTCAGTAGTTTCATGTCCTCACAAAGAAAGCATGATATTTGAGCAGCCCACCAGCTGCTGCATGTTCAGAATAGTGAGAATTTTCCCCAGTGTTATGAATGCCTGCTTTTAAAGGGCATCAATTTCTTGCTTGAATGGAAATGAGAATCTTGTACACTGTAAGTTTTCTTGTTGTTTTTGTCAATACTCATAATGCTATATTTATGGAAGATACATCGTTTTGACAGTAATTGTTCCAGTTGCTCCCAGTTCTTGCATTATTGTGCATCTTTTACATTCTCTTCTATGTTTACAGAAAATTTTAAGGTAGGTGTGAAGGAACTTGGAATAAAAATATGAACCATTCACAAGCAGCCTGGTATGAGCTAACCAAATTAAACGGGGACAGCAGGAGCTTTAGCTACATCTGAGCTTTACTCAGGTGGTGAGATGTTTACAGCTTTTCATTTTTGCTTCTTGTTCCTGGTTAAACAGTTCCCAAACCATGTCTCCAGTTCATATGTACCAGCTGACTTTATGCCATATTTCAGCACCATTACTGGGAACTTTTCCTTCCTATCCATTACTCTAAATAGGATGCCATAGGAGGTGGCAATTCCACCTGTACCGTCTTTCTGCCAATGCAAAGTTCCTTTGCATAGACATAATTCTTGCCAGTTATCAGTGATTGCTTTCATGCTGCTTGATCAGTGGAAAGTAAGTTTAGCTGGTAGAGAAGTCTATTCTAAGAGATCCCAATGAACTGAAAAAAGTAATGCAAACATGAACTTTGCAGCAGCGCTGTTATGGCAACCTAGAAAAGCAAGTACTTCAGGAGTCTGCTCATAGACAATTTTCAAGAGAGGAGCTATTGGTAGAGGTCCAAGATCTGTTGCCTCATCTCTGCAGGCTAAAGAGGCCGACAGCTCCTCTGCGTGGACAGCTCCTCCTTGAAACTCACTCTCTTCTTGTATCAGTGTTTGATGGCATTTATGATGACAGATAACACAAATATGACATCCTGAGAAAATTTGGGTTCAGGCTTAACGGACTTTATGGTTTGAACTCAAAAGTTCTCAAGGTAAAAGCACCTCAAATTTCTATGTCCACAGTTGTAACTGGTAGCCTGCAGAGACACATGCAAGTATGTTGTGCTTACAAACTTTTCAGAACCTGCCTGCTGCCTTAGGTGTTTTCAGATGTGCAAATGAACTTTCTGATGTACAAAATTTTTTAGGATCACAGAATCGCGGGACAATTCAGGCTGGAAGAAACTTCAGAAGGCCGTTAGTGTAACCTCTGACACAAGGCAGGGTTGTATCTGAGATCAGACGAGGTTACTCAGGACTTCCTCCAGACTAGTCCAAAGGTTGTGCAGCTTTTTAACTAAAAATTTCACTGCACAACTTTTTAAATAAAGCTTTTACTGTTATTTTCATAAAGAGTCTAATTAGGAAAATAAAGGTTGTTATTGTATCTTTATGCAGGGAAGATTAGTATAGAGAAAGTTTACGACAAAATGGACTTGACATCTGTTCCCTCTCCTACTGCTCAAAATGTCCATTTCTATTACTCTTTCCTTTTGTTTGCTTTCCTCTTGTGCAGGCTCTCTTCCATTACGTAGAAAATGCTGCGAAGGGCCATGATGCAAGGCATGCATAAATTGGCAAACATCTGGCAGGCTTTCTTTGTTAAGAACTGTAGGGCACCTCCCGTGTTGTATAAATATCACAGTCCCACAGTTTCTTTTCAAGTCATGGCTGAGAATTTTATTTTTCCTTATGTTGTTTTGCCAATACCAGTCAAATATTTGGGTAAGTAACTGGGATGCACAAGTAACATTCCCAAACACTAGTTTGAGCTTCTGCCCACTGAGTATTTTGGCAACTTCATATTAAAAAAATAGTGTGTCCATGGTATTGCACATTATTGCATTTACAGTTTTGACAGCTTTGTGATACAGCAGTCGTAAACAAGCATGTACTCAATCCATAACTATTCTGAGTGGAATACAGGTTTTCTCTTTTTTCAAAGCCAAACCGAGTCCTTAAATCCTCATCGGTTTTCTTCTGCTTTTATTGAAGAATCTTCTCCTATCACTTCAGAATTTGCCTCAATTTTCTGCACATTTCCCTTCCTTCTTTTATAGTCCTGAACTGGCTTCTCTTCTGCCTAATCAACTATCTTCTTCCCATTTTTGAATGTGATTCCCAGTCACTGACTGCTTTCTCCTTGCTAGGTTATGTGGTAAAAGCTGGTCTGCAAACCCAAAAAGGAGCACAGAGAGTGACACCACAGCAGGGTTGGCTGCTGAGGTCCATGGGAGACCTCGCTGTACTGTGTGTTTGCATTTGTGTGTGTGTGTCTGTGTGAGGGGTATATGTATATATTTCTGTGTAGATATATATACATGTACGCATATACGTAGAAAGATAGATACATTCTCACTAGTGATCTCCCATTCTGCTCAGCCAGAAATGGGAGCAGGATGAGGCTGCTGATGCTGTCTGCGTTTGTGTGAGTATTGTGCATGTTATGTGCATGACCAGATGCATACATTTGTATCTATGCAGTGCGTACATGTGCTCTGCGGGTGCCTACTGGGAGTTCATGCTCAGCCTTGGCCTTGCTACTGGCTGGACCCAGGCTGTGGTGCTGCAGCAGCCTTACCTCCCTCAGGCTGCTGGATCTGCACTGATTTCTCCTAACATTCCCCCTTTACTCTGGGCTTCAAGCCTGGGAGCTAAGACCACTGCTTTGTTTCAAGAGCTTTTTCACTCTGTCATTGAGATAATATGTTTCAAATTCTCATAAAAATTAGGAGCTTGCTGCAGTGGTGACTATGAATAGGAGAATCTCTGATATAAGAAAAGAAACAGTCTAATTTAGGAGCATTTATATTCTCTGCCTTCTTTACCAGCACTCCTGTCTCCCCATTAGAATCAATTACCTTACTGCTTTTCTTTTTCTATTTATCTATCCATCTAGCTGTAATTGCTTAGCAAATAATTAAGACCTTGAGCTGTCATGTCAGACTGCAGCCCAAAGAGGAAAGAAAAAATACTAGAAAAACAAAATTCACTGCTAAAACTCCCAAGTAACTTTCCTGTTCATAATCATGGGTTTTAGTGTCTGTCATGTCAGATGTCAGACATCCATGTGTCTGTCCAAGTCAGAAGTCAGGAAGGTAGAAAGAAGACTTGTCTGCAAGGGAAACATGCTGTGAAATCCGGAGATGCTCTCTCCAGCAATGGAAAACCAAACCTGAAGAGGAAATATAAGCTTACCCTAAAGTCTCTGAAGAGAAACACCATTACCAGACTGAACAGTCACCTTTGTAGGTTGTCCAAGTCTAGTGGGGTTTGGTCTGTAATTTTTCCAACATTTATTTGGTTCTTACCTGAACGGGAATGTGAAGATTCCTTTTGACATTCTCCTTACTTGAATAAAGGTTCAATGCTAAATCTAAGTCATGGCATACAGGACGATGTAATGTCATACCATTCCTCCAGCTTCATTTTCCAATGTCAAAGGAATGATCTTCCAGCTGAAATTACTTACTGAGCCAGTTGGTAATGCAAGGTACATTACCACGTACCTCAAATCTTGTAAGGAATTTTATTGTGCTCAAGTGCCACAAATGAGCTGTTTCTATGAGAACGCATAATTTGTTTATGGTACTATGGGAGCACAGTAGCGTCAAAGAAGCAGAAATCAGCTGAGAAGCGTCATTTCAACTGATATGATTTTGGAGCTGATTTAGAATGGCTTCCTGATAACAGGCTGTATTTTTTTTATCTTGCATATTTTAAGGATTATGCATATTATCAAGTATCTGGTCCTAAAAATGACAGCACAATTTATGCTCATAAATGTCCCAATTAATAAATCATGGACTGAACTAAATGTAGTTGGCAATGTCTAGTTGCACTTTTTCAAAAGCAGATTAATTTAAACAATACAGGCACAGGATTATTAAGAAAAGCTGAAAGAAGTCAGATGGGTGGGGAAGTCTAAAGATGGGACAATTAGTTTGTCAAAGTAAGTAGGCTGTTTAAGTGTAATTCACCAGCTACTTGCTGACTGGCAACATGGAAGAATTTAGTCTAGATTATTTTCTTTCTTTTTTTTTTTTTCCCCAACACACAAGGAAAAAAGACATACTCAGGAGGAGTCAGCTGAGCCATGATGATTATGACAGACCATGGAGTGGCAATGAGGGATTGGATCTTGTCTTCCTTTTTGACTTTTCAAGCCTAAAAATATTCTGTTCTTTCATCTTCAGCTTGTGTTTTCTAAACCATTCCATTATTATTGCTCTCTTCTGCGTTTTATTTGGCTTATTTGCATCTTTCTGAAAGTGTACTGCTGAAAACTGGGCTCTACTGGATACCACTTTAGTGCCTTGTACAGCAAGATAGTTGCCTTCTGTTTCTTATACACCATACTCTACCAATACATCCCAAAATATTTCATAAAATTATAGAATAGGTTTAGAAGGTCATCTAGTCCAACCCCCCTGCAATGACTGGGGACATTGTCAACTAGATCAGGTTGCTCAGATCTCCATCCAACCTAACCTTGAATGTTTCCAAGCATGGGGCACCTACCACCTCTCTGGGCAACATGTTCCAGTGTTTCATCTCCCCCACCATAAAAAATTTCTTACACCTAAAGTCTAAATCTACTCTCTTTTAGTTTAATACCAGGCCCAGCGAAAAAGTTTGTCCCTGTCCTTCATATAAGCCCCCTTAGAAAGGCTGCCATAAGGTCTCCATGAAGCCTTCTCTTCTCCAGCCTGAATAGCCTCAACTCTCTCAGTCTGTCTTCATAGGAGCTTAGTTCCATCCCTCTGATCATTTTTATGGCTTTCCTCTCATCCCGTTCCAACAAGTTGGTGTCTTTTCTGTGCTGAGGACTCAGAGTAATCCACATGGGGTCACATGACAGTGGAGTAGAGGGGCAGAATCACCTCTCTTTACCTCAGCCTTATGACCATGCTTCTTTAGATACAGCTCAGGATACAGTTGGCATTCTGGGCTGCAAGCATGCACACATTCAATTCATGTCCAGCTTTTCATCCACCAGTACCCCCAAGTCATTCTCCTTCTCAGCAGGGCTGCTCAAAATCCCTTCATCCTTCTGTATTGGTACTGGGGGTTGCCCTGACCCAGGTACAGGACCCTGCACTTGGCCTTGTTGAATATTCTCTGCAACAGCAGCACTCTCTTGATTTGTATCCAGTTTTCAGTCTCTATATACCCCACATTCTTTTTTTGCAGTGTAGCTACCTAATCACTTGTTTCCCCTGTTACGTATATGCATTTGAGTTTCCTGTAGCACTTCACAGGTGTTGTTATTCACTTTTGCCTTATTGTTCTCAGCCCATGTCACCAATTTATCAAGATTATTTTGAATTCTAAACCTACTCTCCAAAGTGCTTGCAGCTCCTCCCAGCTCAGTTATCCACAGATGTTATAAGGAGCTATTCCACAATTCATACTGTTCATGCAATTGTAGGCTGGAAGTGTATGTTTGTAGGCTGGAAGTGTATGTAGTGCAGCCTTACATTGTCTTCACCTGATACTGTCTTCCAGTGTGATGCAACCTAGCGATAATTACCTTTAAAATGCTTCTTTTACCTGCTATCCATTTGTGTTTAGACAGAACCAAAATGCCAGACACCGATTATTCTCATTAGCTCCCACAGGGGCTGGAGTGATGTCATGGCAGACCATTTCCTCCTGCAGATTGGCTGTGCAAAAACATTCCCTAGTTCCATACACCGATCAGCTTGTGCTTCTTTTCTGTTTACTGAGGGAGAGACAGCCAGAAAAGGCAAAAAGGTTAGTTGATGAAAAGGTTCTGTCTCAAGAAATGGATAGTGGATACTTAATGCCACTTCATTGTTTTTAGGAGCTTATATTATTGATTAAATGATTATTTAATCATTCGCTTCAGTACCATTCCGCATAACAAAGTTATGTTTACTGATCTTTAGTTCCCCAGGTGTTTATTTTTCCTTTTCTTAAAGGTAAAATCAATATTTATCCTTCTCCATCCCTTTCAGATTTCATCTATTCTCCATGAATTCTAGAAGATAATCACTAACAATTCGAAGATTGCCTTGCTCTATGATAAATTTTCTCAAGCTATGTGACTTGAGTATATATATAACTTTCCTGAATACCTAAATATTCTCTGGAGTATTCTAGTCTGGCCTATGTTCACATCTCTTTGTTGTTAACAACAATCTTGTGAAACATCTGGTCACTATTGGCCTTTTTGTGAAATAGGAAGTGAAAAACCCTGTGATGTTTCTGCCTTTACTATGTCATCTGTTACTAGCTCACCTTCCTCTAATATTATCCTTTAAAAAAAAAAAAAAACAAACCCTATCCTTTGCTATCTTATTTTCCACTGATAGATTTCATACATTTATACTTACCCAATCCTGGTTTTGTGTATTTGTTCTTCTGTATTACTTTCTTAATCACTCTAAGCAATTTTCCTCTGTTTATGCTTTTGGGACAATCCCTTCTTGATTCCAAAATAATCAGAGTATTTTGTGAGTCCAGCATGAGTCACACTGTGAGTGCAAATTAGTCTTATCGTGTTTCCTTTCTGGAATTGTTTAACTTCAGTATTGTTTGGTTTTGCACTGGTGGCAGGCCCAAAAACAATTTTCCTCGTTATTCCCTTGCCAGGGCTTTTTTTTTTTTTTTTTTACCAAATACAGAGTGTATTTAAAACTGCTCTTTTTTTTAGGCTCATTGTCATTAATTTCCTACTCTTGCTTACCAATAAATCATGAGTAAAAAATAAATGAAAGATACCGTTACAGGAACTATGGTTTTCAAAAAGCTGGTGTGTTTTTTTTCCAATTTTCCTGCTGGGGCATCATGCTACTGAATGGGATTAATCTGCCAAGGCATTTAGTGATACCAAGCATAAGAGAGAAAGAGGGTATTCTAGGATATGTTAGTAAGTTGAAAAGTGCTAACTCTACATTATGAAGAATAGTCTGGGAAGGGGCTAATTGTAAAAAGAACTTTCTATTTACATGGCAGGTTTTTTTGCCTATGTATTAGGAAGAATGTTATTTCTCCTCCTATTGAAATGCAACCATTCCAGAGTGGGCAGAATGCAACAATATCATATATTTTAAGACTGAAAGCAGTAGAGCCATTATGAGGAAGAATGATATCCCTTTTGTGGGAAATTGTTATTTGCAATTCACTGATTATTTTATTTGAAACTGATCAGGAGTTCATCTTCGCCTTCTAAAAATGGATATTATTTATTGATAATTCATATTAGAAAATGAGTTTTGCATTCAAATATACCATAATTATTATATGTTCAAAACTGTAATTTCCTCTAAATGTAGAGTAAAAATTCATAACTGAGTCTGTAAATAGATGTATTATTTCTGGCAGGGAATGTATGAGCTTCTGGAGAATTTGCAGTGCTTCACTCTGGGAATGGAATTGAAGGCTTAAGAGAGGACCGTGAAGCTTATGGCAGTCCATTCGTCTTAGGATCTGACCAGGCTGTCTCACTATGCTCAAAATTCCATTACAAGGAAAAGGCTTTAATATCATATATACGGAGCTAAGAATTTATTGCTAGCCTGGTTAATGTTTTAACAGTCTGATAGTCCAAACTAACACAGAGAATCTTCACAATTACATTCTTAACCTTTTTATACTAAGCCTTTCTAGTATCTCCCTCTTGTTCATTGATGTAGTGCTTACCCTTTCAGTGTCCCTCTGCATTCAAGGTTGACCCTTCAGTACCTCTGAAGAAGAATGGAGAAGAGAGATCTATAAGAACTCATTTGACTCATGAGGTCTTTGTCAGATGGAGTGTGATGTTCATGATGTAGATTTCTTCCTCAGTCTTTCATCTGTTTGGTTTTATTGTTATATTTGTTCTTCACACAGACTTATATGTTGCGTATTTCAGTTGTTTCCCGATTGTTCAATTTTTCTGTTTGCTTTCTTCTTTTAAACTCGTGTCACATTACGTGTGAGGATGCACTTATATTGTTACTGCTTGTTGACTGTTGTCGTTGGTATTTACATACTGGAACCTCAGATCATCCTTCCCATTTGTTCTAGAGTGGTAGATTGTTCAATTCACATAGAATAAGTACTTGTTATTATGAACTAAAAGTAAGCTAAATCAAATTTTGACAATAGTTACCTCATGTCGTGGAAGAAAATATATGACAGGTTTATGATTTAGCAGCAATTCAAAATTTATTAATAGTTTGAGGTCGATCAAGAGGTTGAATTTTAGCAGCATTTAATCATTAACCAATTTAAGGATTTATAGGGTGATTTAGTAAAATAATTAAACAGTGACTTAATTACAGATTCAAAAATGGCAAGATTCACACAGTAGGGTATTCTAAATAAATATACACATGTATGAATACAAAACGTATAAACATACACCAGTCAAGGAGCCACACAAAATCCACCTGGATCCAACTGCTAGGATCAAGGTTGCTTCACACCGGGATACTCCAGTGATCTGAGGAGTGCCCCTTTTGTCTCTGTACACAAACACAGAAACACAGACAGGAAATATTTGGATCCAGTAAATATATATGAACACCCACACTGATAAAAGCTCATCTATGTACCAGAAACACATAGACAGACAGAAAGATGAATGAAAGAGCAGCTAGCCTAAAGTTAAATTTTTCTTCTTCTTGAGTTTGGAGTGAATATTCACAATGCATTGGCATTCATTAACTGGAGATAATTGAGATTTAAGAAGGTTGACTCACCTTGGCACTTTAACCCTGAAGATATTTTCCTGAGTGGTGTCCCAGCTCAGGGCAGATGTTGGTCATAGCCTGCTGTGATCCAGGAAAACTCAAAGGGTCTCTCTAGAGCCACTACTTATAGGGTTTGAGATAATTGATTTCTGTCGGTTACTTTTCCAGTCTGGCCCAACTCACTCAATGGAATATTCCGGTACTTTCCACCAGTTGTGCAAGCCCAGAATTTGCTAGGTCTTGAAGTTCTGCTATTGTGCCCTTTTGGGCCATGATCCAGGGGTGTACTTGATTACCAACACTTTCCAAGCAATAGGAGATGCAGGAGCCCTAAGGGGTTGCCATAGCATTCTGGTCCATTGTACTTTGCATTCTTTCCTGTTTTATGTTGGGTTGTTATGTGGCTCAGGTAGGGGGAAATCAAACCAAACACCAAGTGGCCCAAGACAGGGAGGTTGCACCACCATGCCTCACTCCTAGACAGCTGATAACATGGTTAAGTCTTATCAAGACAAGCCCTGGCAAACCTTCAGACCCAGCTTTGTAAGGGCAATAAAAAGCCTATGGTTTTTTTTCTCAATAATGGCAAAACTATATTTGATGGGCTAAGTTCTATCTTGATGAAGGGAACATGGTGTGACTACACTCCTTGCTTTACCTGGTTAAGTGCTGTTAAATGAATCTGTGTCACCATTTCTGTTCTTTTAGGTCTTATATGCGGTTCACCATTTATGTTTGGTCTAATAGCATTTCTGTTCCTCAATTTCCTCAGTTTAAAATGCAAATAATGTTATTTCCTGGACTGTCATTGGTAAAGTAATTTAATAGCCCTTGAGGATATGTCTTACTAACTCCTAATATTACCAAATTGCTGGTATAGGGAAGGTCCTAAAATAAGTTTGTTACCTCTGCTTTAGACAACTTAATTATTTGGTACGATATTTAGAGGCATGAATATAACCTTTCCCTTTCCAGGAATTATTTGTATTTAAGGTACCAAGAGAACTAATGGAGCTCTGGGATACAGCATACATTGCAGCTGACTGATTTTATTTGGGAGTTCTGAAACAGGTAATAATAACAGAGCAAGTCTGTTGAATCACTTTGTCATACTGTATTAATTTATCTTGGGTAATGGAACTGCAAATTGTAGTATATGCTATAATTTTTTTGGCAGCTATAAAATGCATTTTATCTAAATATTCAGCAAAGAAAAGATGAGAAACCTTAAATCCTCATCTACTGTAGAATTAGTTATTACTTCTCATCTTGCCTTTGGCCATGAAAATCAGCCGAGAGTCAGATGGGCACTATTATATTGCTACTAAATATATTTCTGCTGAAATGTTTCTTATGTCTTTCAATAGTGCTGTGTGAACAGTTACGCAGACAGGCCACTGGTAAATACAGTGTTAATGAGCTATGGTGAGATCAAGCGCTTCTACCCCAACATACTGGCAACAAAATCAGATTTAAGGGAAGGAAAAGGAAAAGAGGAACCATGAGCAAGAAGAACCTCTCAGGGCACAGACTCATAGATGAGTCCTCTGTGCCTAAAGAAGACCATATAAAACAACTGTCTTGGTGTGACTGGTTTCTTGTGTGCTTTTGCGGAGGGAGAACGGAATCTGTGACCTGATCCAGATGGAGAGTTCTATCAGGGACTATCTAAGGGACAAGTGGTTCACTCTGTGTTTAGTTCTGCATCTGCACTTCCTTTTCATCACTGATAAACCCAGAAAGGAAGGACTTCCATATCAATAGCTGGAGGGCTAGATTTCCTGTGGTACCTGCAGAGGACCTTCTAGATGTTGCAGGCTCAATTCTGGGTGAAGATACAGCCTTTTTATCCCTTAAAAGGTTCATGAGGACACCCATTAAAATGGTAAAACAATTTACAGTTAGTATGCAATTGGACTGGAAGCAAAAAATGACTGATTTTATTCATTAGGGCAACCACAAGAAATGCTGTCATATTCTCTATGGAAACAAATGCCTCCCTGACCTCTAATGGTTCCTAATTAGAGTCTGACTTATAAGATGTATTGCTGTACGTACTTATATGTTATATTATTTAGTATATATGCATGTTTACCAGTTAGACTAGTTTGCTGTTGTACCTGTAGTGCTATACAGTTTCTAAATGATTGTATGGAGTAATTCTGTTCAATGTGGCAGCTACACATACGCTACACATACAGCAACCTTTCTTACAACGATATCAACATTTTTAATAGAAGAAGTAACCAGAAAAGGGCACAAGAGTACATGAAAAGAGACATGAAAAAATGCCACCTCTGTATGTATAAATGCTGTCTGAAACACTGTGTGCTCTCTTTCCATCTCTTCCAGCCTACCCCGATTACAAAGGCGTACTACCGATTCATTAAAAGAGAAGGGCTTAGCCTCTAGTTTCACACTGGTAGTTTGTTAAAAGGAAGGGCTCGGCTAGCATTCTTACACTACTGTTTAATGAGATGATATGTCTATAATCAGAGGAGAGAAAGGTACCAAATGTACCTGTAACGTTACATGAGTGAGTTATTAGCCATTTTTAACTACCGTGTTCGGTACATTGGAGTAGAATCAATGAGATGACATACACTTAGGAACAGGGCATTTATGTGAAAAGCAATCCTGAAATATAATTGCTAATAAAATATCTATTAATGTCGTTAATATGTTAACAGGGTCTGAACACTGAGTTGGTGAATGATGTAATAATTAAGAAGCCAGAGGTCAGAATCTTATTAGCAGCCATATGCATGGATATAGACACCCCTCCCAGCCCTCCAAATGCTTGCAGTGAACCTACACATGCTGACTCAGGGTGAGATGGAAATACCGTGTCATGTCGTGTGCAATATTTAAGGATATTTTCTATTTTATTCTCTA
Organism: Nycticryphes semicollaris; assembly: GCA_013400055.1. Lineage (NCBI taxonomy): Eukaryota > Metazoa > Chordata > Aves > Charadriiformes > Rostratulidae > Nycticryphes > Nycticryphes semicollaris. The sequence continues at coordinate 124,993 of VXBJ01006744.1, forward strand.
CTTTCTGCAGCAATAGGCTGGAAATTTTAGCACATGCTGCATTTTTTGGCTGCAGTGAAATGCATTTCTAAAATATTTACTAAAGAGAGGATGAGAAACCCTGAATTTTCATTTATCGAGGGGTTTGTTATCACTTCTCATATTGCCTTTGGCCATGAAAATCATCCAAGAATAACATGGCTACTGTTCTGCTTACTACTTCATACATTTCTACCATAATTCTTATACAAATAAACTGTACTCTGTGATGGGTTATACAAAGCTCATATCAATCAACACAGATTTAATAAGAAGCACTAACTCATTGTAACAGTGAGTGGCATCAAACTGAGAGGGAGACTCTAACACAGGAAAACATTACACAGCTGGAAATAGACTAGATTAGTCTCTAAATCTTGGGAAGGGAATTTACTAACTTCTAATTTCTAACAGAAGTCTCTCTCGGAGACTCATTTCTGAAGTTTCTTCACTGCCTGGGCAACAGATCAATTCTTTTGAGCTCTTAGCCCAACTGAAGATTGTGCCTGTTTTGCTGTCATTTCTAAAAATTTATTGTATGATTTCAAAATTTCTGCTATCAACTTTTGAAGAAAGTGGACAGAAGCAGATCAGCTGTTACAGGAGAAGCTAAACTGATGTAACACTTGTAGGTCAACCTGTACATGGGGCTGCGATACCTTAGCAAGCTCTGTGGTACCTGTATGTGCAAGGGTGATTAAAAAGCACCTAGAAAAACTCAGTATTATGGCTGTCTTCATCCATAATGCCCTGAAGCCTAAAACAGAGCAACACAGATGGTACATTCACTCCTCAAAAGGAGCCAGTTATACCCCAGACTACCTCTGAAACTAGGATCACTGACAACCCTTGATTAACATCAGAGCACAGAGGAAGGTTTATTGCTGCCATACAGATTTTAACCAAGGAAAGAATACACTTCTCTGCTTTCTGGATTTCTCTTGACCTTTCCACCTTCTGTCTGGACAACATTTAGGACAAAACTAAAATGAAGCTTCATAGATGTCAGCCTGAGTTTCCCCTTTTAATGCCAGGGGAATCCTTCTGGTTTAACAGGTCAAAAATTAATGCTCTAGATTGGAAACACTTGTCACAGAATTGCAGCCAAGAACAAACCCAAATTCCTCGCCAATGTTGTTAGCTAGTGAAGAAGGCTAATAAAAGCAAGCGTGGCAGCATTAGTGGCTTCCCCAAACTACAGTTTAGAGTATGCTCTTCTGGGACATTCTTGGTTCTTGTCAGTCTGGGACAGAAGGCTTAATAGAGAGGAACATATTGCAAAAATAATCCACTTGACTTTCCCTAAGCCACTAAAGCAGTCAGCCATAAATGAACATTTTTTGAAATGCTGTCATATTTATAGTAACATACCATACTGTAGCAGAGGAGTCGTAAAGTAAGCTCAGACATAAAAGTTTTGAAGCAGAAACTAAATTAGGCTTAACTAAATGATTTCCTCTTATGATTTTTACATGACTCCCCATGATTGCTTTTTTTTTTTTTTTTTACAAGGAATTTATCTCTATCTCAGGGCTATATGAAATCTCCTACCTAAAAAAAACCTTCCAAAGTCAATTCAAGAATGATACAACACCACCTCAAAAAAAATGTTGAATGTGTTTCCTAGTCATAGATTCATAGAATCATTCAGGTTGTAAGAGACCCTTAGGATCACCGAGTCCAGCCATCAGCTCCAGTCTACAAAGCCCTCCCCTACACCATATCCCCCAACACCACACCTAAATGACTCTTAAACACACTCAGGGATGGAGACTCAACCACCTCCCTGGGCAGCCTATTCCAGTGTCTGACCACCCTTTCTGTGAAAAATTCTTTCCTAATGTTCAGCCTAAACCTACACTGTTGCAGCTTGAAGCCATTCCCTCTTGTTCCATCGTTAATTACCTGTGAGAAGAGACCAGCACCAACCTCTCTACAATGCCTTTTCAAGTAGTTGTGGAGAGCGATGAGATCTCCCTTCAGCCACCTTTCCTCAAACTAAACAATCCCAGCTCCTTCAATCGCTCTTCATAAGATTTATTCTCCAGGCCCTTCACCAGCTTCGTTGCCCTCCTCTGCACTTGCTCCAGCACCTGGACATGTCTTTTGTGTTGAGGTGCCCAGAACTGGACACAATACTCAAGGTGTGGTCTCACCAGTTCTGAGTACAGGGGGACAATCACCTTCCTACTTCTGCTGGTCACACTATTTCTTATACAAACCAGTATGCCATTGGCTTTCTTGGCCAGCTGGGCACATTGCTGGTTCATGTTCAGCCACTCGTCAATTAGAACCCCCAGGTCCTATTCTGGCAGGCAGCTCTCCAGCCACACTTCCCTGTTAACACAGAAAAATTCTGAATATGTAAGACCTAAAAGCCCTTCATCCACATAATCCAGTTGGTGAAGATTTGTAGGTTTAGGAGATTCTTATGAGTGCTAGGAATATATCACCTCTAGGAAAAATAAGAAGAATTGTCTCTGTATGCAGGCAAATTAATTTAAAAGTTCCTGGTATTGCAGTCTACCATGTGATAGTTTTAATTAATTCTACAGTTTTCGGCTATGGCACTCTACTTTGTGATATGTTTTTTGTGGTTTCTTTGTCCTCTTTCCACCCTAAATTTAATCACAGTCACTTTATACTCATTTGTTATCCCTCTGTTCTGCTAATGCACATCATTATAGCCTCTTGTTAGGCTAGGCTAAACAAATCTTTTTCCTTCATCATCCTAGTGACCATGCTTTGAAATGGTTCTAGTTTGAATGTATCTTTCTTAAGCATGGCTGATTACAATTATACTGAAATCCAGATTTCTCATTTTAATTTAGTTTCCCTAATTAAAATTTAACGGGCTCAATAAATCTAATCTTCTACAGGCTCATAATTTGGAGTCCTCCAAAATTTAGATAACCCAACCTGAGAAACAGATCTTAAAGATTTTGTCTTCAGAAAGCTCCAGGAATTTTCTCTGATCTCTCTAAATGTTGTTGGTTTGAATACTGAAGAGCCCTTGTTTCCTGATACTCTAAGATGCTGTATCCATTTCTGTATTTATATAATTAATACATGACTACTTCACTAATAAAGTGTTTATTTTTTATATAGTGTCTTCTGGATAAATAATGGAATTCCTTGTTTGTTGATAACATCATATACTAGATTTTGGAAACAGCAAATTAAAACAAATAGAGAAATCCACATGTTCTGGAATGGTTGATTTACTGGCTTAAAATCAAAACAACACAACACACTGACACTATGAAATCAAAGCATTTGACTTTTTCTGACCTGAAGCAAGATGGTGTCTCTTGGTTAATTTGGCTTTAATTTTATTGCACCATGGGGAGATAGCTGAGTGCTAAGCTGAAGAGTTAACTCTTTCTCTTCTGCAGAGATTGGTACATTTAAAACCTTGGCTGGGATGTAACAATGAGGAAAGGAGGAGCTGGACCAGTGTATTATAGAGTGTTTTGGCTCAGGAATGTGCTTGCTCTCTGGCCATTGATCCAATACTTAACAGTGCGGGCAGATGTTGCTGGATGCCACTCTTGCTCACTTAGTCCTGCTGCTTTGCATGTCTGGGTGTGATATCTCTTTTCTGTGTGTGTGCATCCCCCAGATGGTGCTTGCATCCTGTTCTTAAAGGGTATGACAAGGAATGATTGTGCCTGTACTGGAACTGTCAACTTGGCAATACTCCTCACTGGACAAGGGTGAGAGAAGGTGCGGGCTCATGCTGTGCTGTCCAGGATACACAAGAATTAGTTGTATGCAAGGAACAGATTTTGGAGTCTTAAGTCTGAACTAAAGAAAGCAAAGAGGCATTTCTCAGGGGCAAGATGTGGTTCTGTCTGATTTCTAGACATGGGTGTAGACATGAGCTCTTAGATGAACTTCCTAGTAAAAAGTTCCTGAATAAAAGAGGATTAGCAAAATTTGTTAAGGGTGAGGCAAAGAAGCGTAATCTTCATTGTTTTGGTTAAATTGACTGGATTAAATAGAGTTTAGGAAGAAATCTTGCTTGAATGAACTCTCCTATTTGACACTTATTAAAGCATATTTTCCAGGAAAGGAAAAGTAAGGGAAAAATAAGTCCTTTTGTTTTCCTTCTTCTATAAGACTACAGAATTTTAAGACTGGGAGCAGATGATGTTCCTCCTTGTGCTCAGGGTGAGTTTTGATGGAATATTATTAATTCATAAAACTGAAATTCCTTGAATGTTTTCCACTGTGATGTGTCTGTTGCGGTCTGTGGTCTGAAATAAGTTGCGTGATTAGTAAATGCCCAATGGTGAGCAGATCTGGTGGGAAATGATAAACACAGCACTTGAGCTTATGTTGACAAAGTCAGTCTGAGTTAGTCACTCAGTTAGTGACTTAGTGTCACTTCCTGACCTGGGCACAGAAATGCCAGTGACCATGCCTTTGGAAGGAAACATGATCTAGTCTGTTCTTCCTGTGCTGACTAAGTACTTTGTGTTTCATCATTCAGCAACACTTATGTCTTGTCACTTCCCAATGCAGAGGGCTGATTTAAGTAACAGGGTAGGAAGGAAGCTTTCTTCCTATCTCAGAGATCTGAGAAAGAGACACCCCTTGCAGAACTGAGACTTATGTTTTTGAAAATTGATAATCACTGGATAATCTGGGGAAAGCTGGGGAAAGAAGCCACCTTATTATGTTGTTTGATAAACAGTGTATGTATTAACTGCTTTCCTTTGTGTTTCATTAATGTCACCAGCTTTTGTACCCAAATGGATAAGTCTTTTTAACCACAGGTCAGGTAAAATAATTTCTGCTGGTTTCTTCGCTGGGATTTTTTATTTTTATTTTTATTTTTATTTTTCATGGGCAGGGACACCTCCCACTAGAGCAGGTTGTTCAAAGCCCCATCCAGTCTGGTCTCAAACATTTCCAGGGATAGGGCTTTCACAATTTCTCTGGGAAACCTGTTCCAGTTCCTCACCATCCTCACAGTAAAGAATTTCTTTCTAGTATCTAATCTAAATCTCCCCTCTTCTAATTTAAAGTCGTTACTCCTTGTCCCGTCACTACACTTGCTGACAATGAGTCCCTCTCCAGCTCTCCTGTAGGCTTCCCTCAGATACTGGAGGGCTGATATAAGGTCTCACAGGAGCCTTCTCTTCTCCAGGCTGAACAAACCCAGCTCCTTCAGCTGGTCTTCATAGGAGAGGTGCTCCATCCCTCTGATCATCTTTGTGGCCCTCCGCTGGACCTGTTCCAACAGGTCCATGCCCTTTCCATGTTGAGGACTCCAGAGCTGGACATGTTCTCCTCAATTTTGTAAAATGGAGAAAGGGAATTTAGATTATGCAGGTGTCAGGTATAAGTCACTTGCTTCTGCTTTCTACAAGATGATTGCATAACAACTTGTGTGGGCATGGGGACTTAAGAAAGTAAATCTTGCACTGTTCTGAAAAGCTCGATGAATTGTGCCTATAACTTGTTCTCCCTGTTTCTTTCACTAAAGATGTAAGCACAATGATAAAAATATAAGGAGCAACTTAGCTTCAGACAAACTCAAATAACCTATCTGAAATTTGATTTGGAGTGTGACTTGAAGTGCCTATCCTGAGCTGGTCAAAACTGAAAGCAGGCTTACTCAAGGAGATAATGAATGGGATGATGTGGATCTGAAAACGATTTATCTATCCTCTGGTGGAAACAAAGACATACAGCTAGTCAAAAAGCTAAAATGGTGTCAAATCAGCAAAGGCTTTCCAAGTTGCCACACAACAGTCCTGGCAGAAAAATCATCAAACTCGAAATGGATGGGTGGGGAAAGGGGGAAGGCTCTAAGTTCAGCAGATCCACATTTGGTGAAAAATGGCATGTTTAAGACAATGGAGGCTAACTTGCTCTAACCTTACTGCTTGCACCGTGGCTTTCATAATTCCTAAGCATGTTTTGCAGTGAACCAGGATTAAGGACAGAAACATATTAGAGGCTGGAAACTTCTTTTACCAAAGTGGTGCTGTGAAAGATGTGACAGTTTATCAAGAGTTGGGGTGCAATCTGGAAGACCTTGAGCTGGGGCAGTGGACAGCCACCACTGTGACAAAGGGCCTCACACAGGGAAGGTGGGGTGGTTCAGAACAGGAGGGCCTCTGCTCTGATAACTTCTTAGCCAAGTCTGTTTGCTGTAACACTTTTAAAAAATGGAATTGGTTTAGACACCATCTTTTCCCATTCCTCTTGCCTCGTTCAACTCCAGATACTGTATCCTATTTCAGAAGTAGCAGGAAGCCTGAACTCCCTCTGCTGCCTGTCTGTAGTGGCCTGTTGGTTTCCAATGACTGACATATTAATAAACTATTAAGGCAGTTCTCCAAAGAACAGTAATGGAATCATTGTTTGGTATATGCCTATCATTCATTTGAGTATATTCCTCTGTGCATGTCAACATTTTATTTTATCACTTAATTACAAAATGTAGTAGGTTTTTTGCTACTTTAATTCATGTCAGACACATTTACACTTTTTTTGCTACATTTCTGTGCAAAAGAACATTCTTGTTTGAATGAAACTTAAGCTTTGTCAGTCTGTATAGGTGAACAGTCCATATTACACACTGCTATCTTCAAAAACGTAATGGAAAGATATCATTCTGTCACTCTCCTGTACCATTCTATTAGTACAAATAGAGTAACTTCACTAAATTACAAGAAAGAATAGAATTCTGTAACTATTAATGTTAACAGAATAGAGATAAACTACAGTCCTATTTGAAATGGAAAATACTAATTATTAACAGCAAACAATTTTCTTGTATGATACTAGACAGCTTTTTTCACTTTGTTCTTTTCTTTGAGTTTACTAAAAAGAAAACAAATATTACAGCTTTATAGATATGCACCAGTGTAAGTATTGATATCAGGGAAGCAGAATACAAATAAGACACTCTTCTAGGAGACAAAACTTAATGTTTAAAGTCAACCTCGATACCATTTTTCCAGATTGCTGATTTTTCAGTTATGTTCATAATCTGGTAATTATATAGAATCAGAGAATTGTCTATGTAGGAAGGGACCTTTAATATTGTATAGTCCAACCATCAGCCTAACTTTGACAAAAAACAACAACTCATCACTAAACCATGTCACTAAGCACTATGTCACCCCATGGATGGTGCCTCAATCACTTCCCTGGACAGCCCATTCCAATGCTTAATTACCCTTTCGTTGTAAAAATATTTCCTGATATCCAATCCGAACCTCCCCTGGTGCAACTTGAGGCTATTTCCTCTTGTCCTATCACCTGTGACCGACCCTTGAGTCTCTACAACCTCCTTTCAGTTAGCTGTAGAGAGTGATAAGATCTCCCCTCAGCCTCCTTCTCTCCAGGCTGAATAACCCTAGCTCCCTCAGCCTCTCCTCATAAGGCTTATTCTCTAGACCCCTCACCAGCTTTGTTGCCCTTCTCTGGACCTGCTCCAGCATCTAAATGTCTTTTCTGTGGTAAGGGGCCCAAAACTGTACACAGTACTCAAGATGGGTCTTTACCAGTACCTGAATTATAATCTTCACATAAAGTTCAATGAAAATGTAACTTAATTAGAAAGTACTTTCTTATTATGCATGTTTGTTATGCCTTCTAGTCATTCCGCCTTCAGAATAATTTACCATTTTTGCTATACTTTTTATGTTGAAGCATCACTATAAAAAATATGCTGTGCAAACTGGCCAAATGATTTATGCTTGCAAATCTTGCTTTTTAAAAGTAGATAATATTTTATACTGCTTCCAAAAAAATGCGCCTACATTTATACAGATGACAGATGAGGAGACTGGTGAAGTGCTATCCTTTGCTTTCCAGATTGCATTAAGCTAGAATTGCCTTGGACAGCTTTTAATGCTGGTCTTTGTTTTCTTCTGCTTAAAAAAGAGCAGAGATGTTTCCCTTTTCTTCTTTTTGTTCTTTCTTTTTTTTTTTTCTTTCTTTTTTTTTTTTTTTCTTTCTTTCTTTGCCCCTCCTCCTCCCAACCCCCAGGGATGTTTCCCTCTCCCTTTCTCTGCTTTTTGGTCATCTAGATCTCTGAACTCCATTTTGGGAAATCTTACTTGTCAGACTGCACAGACACTAACCTATGGTGGTCATTTCCCAGGCAAAAAAATGTGCTGATGGGTAATGTGTCTTTAGCAGAGCTTGGGCTGGTAGCTCTGCTAGGAAAGATTTCCAAAGTGCAGCACAGCATCACAGCTCCTTTACTGCTCTACAAGACATAGATGCTGACTAAAAGGCTGTCATGCCTTGCTAGCAAACTTGGAGTATCAGTGGTAGGAGAATGTAAGTAGGAACAATTGCATTCATGGAGAAAGTGTCAGACTTGATATGCCCCTAACACACTCAAGAAATGAATGCAGAAAACATTTGTGATGTTAACAATTCTACACATTGCCCCCCCTGCTTATACTGTTTCACATGCTTTCCCATCTCGGAAACAATGTCTTTTGCATGAGCTAGAAGATCTTTTACAGAGGACCTCTCTTGTTCTTTGTAAAAACCTTAACCTAATATCATCCTTCTCTAGGAAGGATGATAGCAGTGATAATAATTGATAACAGTGATAATAATGTAGAAATAAACACATGAACAGGAGGTTCTGACTGCCCTGAATTTATGTTTCATCTCTTTGTTTCCCAATTCTCTCATGCATGAGCAAACCCACCATTAGTTATGGATCTTTTTCTTAATCTAGTTGTTTGCCATCATGCTTTGTAAGTAGTTTTCTTGGTACTCTACCATTGTAAATGTGAAAAAGTAAGTAAATCTTAGTACTGCAGCACAGCCTCTTTTCTACTAATCTCCTGAAATTTTAAAATTTAAAAGCCCCTGTAACTATAATTCCTCAGTATCTCATTTATCAATAACAGATTGCTGTTCACAAGTCACAAAAAGGTTAGCCAAGGCATCTACACACAGTCAAATTAGCATGTACAGTGATTGACAGAACTGTAATTAGGTTGCCAAATTTAGGCAGTCAGATATGGACCCCCAAAACAACATAATTTCAAATGCACAAATAATATATAAATAGTTTCATTTTTTTTTATGACCTGGGTCACATAATAATTTCTGTGAAAATGTTACAAAGACCTCCCTTCATTTTTGTAAAGCAAATTTATTTAAAATTACTCTCTGGACCAAAATGTTTGTTATTATATAAAAATTTAGTTACTATTTCTATATTTTGCAATTATAAAATACTGAATAATACAAAAATAATATTTTAATGATAAGGGTACAACAGTATGATATGCAACTATATAAAATGTCATAGTTGTATATTTAAACATTTGAGACTTGAGGCATAAAGTTCTTTAAAAACATAAGGAATGAGCTTCATAACAATTGAAAAGTAAATGAAGTTTCAGGAATTATAGAGTAATATTGTCACATGGCAAGGAATATTCCTGCTGGTCTGTTGGAGTCAGCTGTCCCAGCTGTGTCTCCTTCCTGTATTTTGTGCACTTCCAGCCTACTCACTGGTGTGATGATGTGAGGAGCAGAAAAGGCCTTGATGCTTAGCAACAACTACAGACATCAGTGTACCATCAATCCCACTCCTATCTTAAATCCAAAACAAGGCACCACACCAGCTGCCAGCAAGGAAGTCAACTCCATCCCATTGAAAACAACGACAAAGGGCCAATCACCTGTAAAATGGGGCTAGTCAGTACGTAAATCTGGCCTTTCTTAACTATCTCTCTGTATAATCTCACTCCCTATCCCATGTGTCCTGTAAGGACTAGGTGCCAGTTCCTGGGGAATTGGTGTGATCAGATTTTGTGCCAGCAGCTGGAGTAAGACTGGGGGTGTGTATTCCCTGCAGTCTGAGGTGTCAACTGCTGGAGAAAGTGGGATCTCAGCATAAGCTGCTATAGTGAGTGAGGGCTCTCCGACTCTTGTTACTGAGGTGGGAAGGGTGTGTGTTCCAAACAAACAGTTACTGGCAGGGGAATAGCCTGAGTGAGGCAAGTGCTGGCAGTTGGAGAGGAGCTGTGGTTACATCCCATGAACCTGGTGCTGGCTGCTGGCGAACCTATGTCTGCATCTTCCCCAAACCAGATGTGTGCAGAGTGTGTGTGTCGTTTGCTGGCAAACCTCAGGCTAGAGCAGCTGGCAGGCATGGAGGTCTGGATCCAGGGGATATCAGGAAGTCAGGGGGTCTGTGCTGGTATCCAGGGGACCTGCAAGTCTGTGTGTGTGACTCTAGAGAGTGCCATGTATGTGCCTTCACTACTATGTCAAGGAGAAAGAGGAGCAGTGCATGGGTGTGTGTGGGTATGTGCTCACCTTCACTACTGACTGAACGTGCAAACCCGGGCAGAAACCCTGGGTCCTTGGGTGTACTTGTCTGGAATCCAGCAGTCAGGCAGGAGGACTCCTGGAACAGAGCTGCTGGAGATAGCATCTGCTGCTAACTCCCCTTAATAAGAACCACAAAAAATCTTCTAAACAAGGAGGTAATATAGGACAACTCCAGCTTGGAAAAGGTATGTTGTGGAGGATTATAAAACCATGAATGATTTGGAGAAGATGAATAGGGGCTGAAAACTTCATCATACAAGAAACAACGAGCAAACAGTTGGACCTAGTGAAGATAGACTCTTCTTTCACATAATTCATAATAAAATTGTGGTATTTGTTGTCACAAGAAGCTGTGGAGGCCACGAGCAAGCTTTTGGAAGGCAGTTCCCTTGGTATCTATTAAATGTGATGGCCAGATGCAGTGTCCAGCTCATGAAATCCCTAAGCACTCATTGCTGGAAGCTGTGAGGCTATGCTTGGATCACACTATTCTTACTCTTCCTATTACAATCTTTCCCAAAACATCTATTAGGAGACTACTATTGGAAGCAGGACTGACCTAGTTTGGCAATTTTTATTCCCTTATATTACTGAGGCCTGAACAAGTTGGCAGTTCTGAATTCATTTCGACTCGCACTGAGTATTGCTATAAAAGATTCAAATATAATCCTCTAGTACTGAGAGCAGATGTGTTCTCCAAGTCTTTTGCCAGGCAATAATGTTTACCTGGTTTGTGACAGCCTGTGTTTAAATGTGTTCATTTACCATGTGCCGTGTTTAGTTATTGAATATATTTCTTTAAAAGGAAAAGGAGATTTAGGAGAAAAGGGGAAGGCTGCCTTTTTCCTTTGCTAGGTGGAGTATTCTCAGGGTAGAAGTTAAGAGCCCTTTTCTGAGTAGCTGGATGTGGAGGCAAGCAGAGCGATCTGGCAGAGAGAAAGGCACCCTCTGCAGGATGCTGCGGTGGAAGCCAGACTGGGAGGTTACTGTGAACTGAGATTGACCAAAATGCAGCCAAAGCTGTGGTGGAGAGGAGGTTTTTTTATCCATGGGACAGAAAGAATGTGTGTAGAAAGACTTTGCAAGTTGCTCGGCTGAGAACAAAGCTGATCGATGAAGAACACAGGACGAGGGAGATATAGTTATTTTTTCTTCACTCAGAAGATCCGAGTTCTTCTATTTAAACTGTTTGTTTTCTACTTTGAGTGCAGGTAAAATGTACCTCTTGAAATTCAGATTTGGTGGGGGACCTAGGTGTGCTTACTTTAGGAATAGCACATAAGAAACTCATCTCAAAGCTTTGTCTTCATTGGAGTGCTGTCACAAGTTCCACTGTAATTGAGATGCCATAGAAAAAGATTTGCTGAAGGAATTGAACCTAGGCCATAGTGGATATGGCATTTATTAAATCTGGTGTTGTCTGATCTAATTTTCCTTTCTGCTGGCTTCATCCATAGCACTACCTTTTTATGGTAACTGATCATTTGAATCGCATTATAGTTAAACTATGAATGACAGACATTTGGTGGTGGCATAATATTGTTTAGTTCAGCTTTGTAGGTAAATTCCAACATAACACGGCTGTTCGGAATCAAATTGTTTTCGCCTTTGCAGTCTTAATTTGTGGCAAGGGTGGGACTAGAAGATAGGAAATATACCTCTTCTGTAGTCAGCAGTGACTTAAAGTAGGACAAATATATCTAGAAGGATGATTTGGGGTAAGAAAGAGAAAGCTAATATGTTTGTGCATGGGTTGAATGCTGCCTGCAACTACAGCAAATCATTCTTATACTAGGGAGTCAGTTTAATTTAGGAGACCTTTTCTGTGATTAGTCTGCATGTATATGGAATGTATGACAGTCAGTCAAGTGAGACTCACAGCAGGCAGGAGAGAGAGATGAGACAAAACAGCAGCTACAAACAGAAGAGGATCATTGGAGGAACAATCCTTAGGAAAAGACAGATTTCTGGAGAGAAAGTCCCACGTAAGATTTTAAAACAGTGGAAGCTAAAACTACATCAGTTTGCAGAACTGATCACTGGAAATAAGATGTTGGGGGGGAAAGCAATTATCATTGCCAGGGTTAATGCTGCTGTTGTGGGAAAGGCTGATAACAGTATGTGTGCATTGGAATGAGGCTGTAGAGAGAGAGGTTGCTTTGATTTTCATTTATTTTGGTCTGAAACCAGGAAGTAGAATAATGAATTAATGCATTAGGTAACTAAGCATTCTGGCATATCTAACTGCTGCTCTGAAACCTCCTACTCTGTAATTCCCTAATTAGAAATAGACTTGATTGTGGACACCCGATTCCAGGGTATGCAAGCAACCATTTAGAGGACTAGAGCTAAACCTGGGGAACTGACCCCAAATAGCGAGGTCTTTTTGAACTGCTCAAGGAAAGGATTAGGACGATAGCTAGGAGAGGACACCTGTGGGTCTGTTGAAAGAAACCTTGATCTGGAGCAGGAACAGACTGTGATGATGTTCTTACTGCAGCTTTTCATTAAAGAAACAAAAATGAATGCTGAGATTACAATATGGCCAGGATTGTGGGATGCGAGCCCTCTTTTTCTTGTAAATATCCCAGTATTGCAGCAATTTCACAAAGAATAGATGAAATTGATGCAGTAACCAAGAGCAATGACTTTTTTCACTGGAAGTTTTTAGCTGCAGGGTAACAAAGGCTCTTGAAATACACATCAGGCAGGAGAACACTTCTGATCTTTATTTTGTGTTCACATGGCTCTAGCTTTGAATTTATAAGCCCTACTGAGAAGCTGAACTATGTGGGTTTGCTGAATATCTGTTAATTTAGGAATATTTGCACCGAGCTCTGCTGCATGACACAAACACATGTAGTACCTTTCTGGGTGGTGAAAAAGTCTTTATAGAGGAAGTAACTTAAATCTTGCAGAAAACAAGCTACTAATTAGAATACAAAGGCAAATTCATGGAAACATAAGTGGGTTTATTTTTAAGTAATGGCAAGAAAATCTTACTCTGGAATATGATGGCTTGTTCATCAGGCAAAAATTTCAGATCAAGATTCAAAATCTTTCTAAAGGTACAGGTGCTGGGGTTATTGATTTGATGCAGGAAAGTGTGGGTGGAATTTGGTGACATATGTTATGCAGGTCAGATTATATTACCCCATTAATGCCTGTTGGCTTTAATATCCTTGAATCTATAGAACTCTGTGCAGTGGAGTAGCTAACAATGCTGACATTTTAAATTGTCATCTTCAGGTTTCAGAGCTGGAAAAATGGGGCAGTTCATCCATGTGTTTGCTGTTTTCTTAGCAAGCATGAAGGTCAGAAACTTTTCTTCTCAAACATAAAACCTTTGATTATATAGCAAGAGGTCCTTGCACTAGAGAGGAGGAAGAATTCTTACCCTGATATTTTTAAGTCTGATATAATGTAAAATTCCATCCTGGTAGCTGTGTAAAATTACATCCAATGTAGTTGTGAATGTATATTATAAGGATTCGGTAGTTAAAAGCAAGCAGGAGTGGTCTCTTTAGCATGTTGGTCTGTAATGTATTGATGCCAACAGAAACCAGTGTGCTAGCTGGTTAGGCTGTGCTTCTCAAATGTGGCAATTAAACAATACAAAGCACTACAGGTTTCCACTGCTGTTTGGCATAGCTATGGCATGGCACAGCATTATTCCCTCAGCAAAAAAGAAGCAGGATAGTTCTCATGGGTCCTTCAACTTCATTTGCTCTCAAATTATTACATTAATTCAAATGTAATTTAATCCTTTAAGCCAAGGCATAAATTATTAGCGTTAGAAATAGACATACTTATTTAACTTGATTTTCAGCACAGTTCAGTCAGTGTAAAGCTATTTTGGTGACAAATGTGTGGTGTTGCTATAACAGGTAGATAGTGGTGGCAGGTGGATACCAGAACAATGTGTCTACATGTGTCTGTAGATATAAACATCTAATGGATCATTATTTTTGTAGAGGTAAACTGGTCAACGCCACTGGAATATAGATGTATGTGTGACTAAGTCATGTTAATAAAACTTTAAGGTGTGTTAACAGAAAGACACATCCTGAAGGCCATTGAAGAGAAATGGGATTGTAACATAGGCTTACAGAAGTAAAAGATCAGGATGATAGCAAGAGCTTTAGAAGTGCAAGCATAGACCGACAACAGAGATCCCCAGGCTACAAACACAAATCACAGTCAATTACAGGTCACTAAAGAATATAACCTTGGGAGAAGGGTAAAACTGGTTCTAGGGATAAAAAAAAAGAGAGCAAAGTAGTCTCTACAGACCACACAAAATGAAACAGGTATAACATGGAATTAGATCAAGTGGTCTGTGTCAGCAAACATAAAAATAACCTCAAGCAAATCCAAGAGTGACAAAGAACTCCCATCTTCCATCAGTTTCATACTCCTGGTGAAGAACTTGGTTTGATGACAGTTCACGGGAAAGCCTTTCACTTCCTTCAGACAGACTTGTACTGTCAACCCTAACATCATGAGAGACATAGGAAAGGTTGAGTGTAAAACCAGAAGAAGGACGAGATACCAGAAAGTTTGCTTACATCATTTCAACTTTATCATTACCAGGAATGAGCCGTAAAAATTTGAGCTGTGTTAACAGTATTGTAAGCAGACAGATCTTTGATTAGATTGCCAGTACTTGAATTAGAGCAATTAAAAATAGAATCTTGGTTCTGCATTTAAGGCATGTTTCTATCATTAGTTGAATTCCACGGGCTGTTTTAGGCTTGTGCTCACCTGTAAGACTTAATTGTAATTCATGTGCAACAAGTATCATGGAGTGTTAAAAAACCAACCAACCAACCAAGTAACATTTTCAAGTTTTCATTCTGAATGAGAAAGACCATTCTAAATAGGGGGAAGAAAGAGAGTGAATGGAGAGACAGTGTAGAACAAAAAAAAAAAAAGGGACACAAATTTTAATTTGATTTCCATTT